>JARUPY010000060.1:0-108834 GCA_029817715.1 Melastoma dodecandrum
TGACTTCTTTATAAAATAAAAGTCGCGAATTTAAAAACCCGCAAATTTTAACGATGTTATTTAGAGTATTTTTGAAAAACTGAAACCATATTTTCAGTAATATTTGTTTTTTTAAATAACTCGTAGCATATTCTATTAAAGCAATGGACACGGTAGGGGATGAAATTGTACGTTTGTCCTTAAACAGGCAAATAAAAAAAAAATGCGGACCAAAAATCTCTTGCTTTCTAAAGGTTCCTCTCTTTTTGTTGTCACATTCATGGAAAAATTAGGTATTCGCTCTGGTTGGAGGACGGGGGGGGGGGGGAGGCCAAAAGTATTAAAAATAAAAACCATGATATAATTAATAGGGAAGCACGGTCTTTGGTTGTTGTTAGGTGGTGCTATTGTAAAATTTGTATCAAGGAGGAGAGAGGGATGATGTTCATTTTCTGACCACCTACCAATCATTAAAGCCTAAAAAATATGACTATACGACTCTCTACCCGATTCTTTCTTTTCCACACACGAGCCCTAAATCTTTGTTCGTGTGTTTGAAAAAAAAGTTGTGATGATTTGGTCATTTCGTTAGGTTGGTTTTTTTTTTTTAAATCAACTGAACTGAGAGGTTAAAGCATTGTGTTTTAAAGGGCTTATTGTTCCGATATATTGGATAGGTAGCCCAAGACCTCCCTACACAACTAACAGGGCCCACCAAAGGTGGGTGGTGCTATAGGTGAATCCTAGGATACGTTAGTCCTCGGGGCGCCTGAAGTGGGGAGTATCTTGGCAACGAGGTTGGAGTAGTGGGGCGTTGTCAGAAGATGAGGAGGACAAGAAGGATCCATGCCAGCAAGAGAAGCTCCTTGGGGGGTTGAGTCTGAGAACTTCTCGGATTTCAGGCATCCCCCCTGGTTGATGATTGAGAGGGGACGTCCAACCAAGAAGAGGGGTTGGCAAGCATGCAGTGGGCGGAGGGAATGTGGACCATCATACCGATTGTTTGGATGCAGAAGCGTCAGCGGAGGGAGAACGCTGAACCAAACTCCTGTTCTACGCCCTCCCGATCGATGGTCCTAAATGATTCTAAATAGAAAGACCCCAAGGCTTCCAATGCTATTCGGATGGATGCAGTTGTGTCTATATAAACCAGGTCAAGGCCAGGATAGTGGAACTGGATGCAGTCCAAGTTTTGAAGGTGGTCCAGGGGGTTCTCAGGAAGGTCTAAGACAGGAGGTCATTGACGCCACGACAACCAGAGCACAAACCCACCTCCATCGGACCAGGAACAGGGTCGCCCACCTGCCTCGAACTGGGTTTGCTCGGGCTTTATTCGAAGGTGGAGGAGGTTAAGGACGTCGGGGTCCGACGCGCATGATTAGGGTTACATGTCCGGATGCTCGGGTCCATCACGTCGGCGAGTGATGATGGATGGGATCCGTAGTCCTGGACCTCCACAATCCAACACCGGACAGCATGACCATCTTTAACAATCTCATATTACAGGACATGGGTAGTGTGGAGGCCACTGACAAATTTCAAAAGAGCGAGAGCCATCTCCAAACTGATGACTAGCTTCACAAGCTGCAGGATCAATTAAAATGCCGTCAATTCTCTAGGTGGACGCGACGGTGTGGCAAACTCAGCCGTTAGGCCATCCCGCTTTCGTCCAGTCCGGTTCCTAATTTCATTCATAGCGTCGCAAGCAATGGTGTTTCTGTCATCTCTCGCTTGATCCGGGCACCACGGCTGAGACGAAATAAATCCGGACAGGTCATGTTAGTTTGATGTTCTGTAATAAAAGAATAGTAAGTTTCAGTTAATATGGAGGCAATCGTACAGTTAGTTTTGTGGAATCGAGAATAGATGACGTAAAATATTTACAATTTTCGTAGTTGTATAGATAAGAAAAAACAAAATATTTTGTTTTTCTGCGTGGACGATGGTGCGACTTTGTGTTCTTGCGCAATTATGGGGCCGGTACGAGGATTCTAGCCATTTGGATATAGACACAGTTGACCCTACAGAAGCATTGTCACTGCCGATCACTAAGTCAAATACTCACTGGTACAAGAATAACTAAAATATAGCTAAACTACGGCTGCTATTCCCAACGAGCCTTGAGTGAATTCACAGGCCTTTGCGACAGGAACGGCTTGAAGACCGGCATTCACCGTCCACACGAGCTTCACTAGCACCAGACCCTAAACCTTATCAGCATTTTCATGGCCTTTTCGATACTGGCATTTTTTACTTTCTTCTTAAGCACACGGATACGTGAATCTCTCGCTCATTCATGCTGCAATTTTTTTTGCAGAAAAAATTCCACCTGCAATATAAGATAAGTCAAATGGAACTTACACAAATACGTGATAGTATGTGAGATCTGTTTTACTTCCGCGGAAAGATGCATCTTGCACAAACCATTAACCTTCCCATTCATAGATTCCTCAGCACACCCCAACAGGATACTATGAATGCATGAAATTGTGCAGGAAACTTACGAATCTCCCTCCCTCCCTCTCACTCTTCTCTCTCAGTTTATTTTTTCTATCTACAGAGCTTTCATAGATATACAGTAAAAACCTTCCTCATGTAGTAAAACCTTGAGCCAAAATTCTAAAAGACTAAGCAGTTAACAGAAACCGTTTGCATAGCAGAGGAGAACGACACCTTACCACTCTTGAATTTTCAAAATTAAGGTTTATTAATTTTTGGATACCCAATCATCTCACAAAATTATGTACGGAAAAACGTGTTACATGAGGGAGGACACAAAATACTCAGCTTCTGTTTTACTAATTGATTTAAGGACCGCGTAGGTTTAAAATTGCGTCTTTCTGTACTGGCATAAAAGGATGCAAATAATTAATACACTAAAGCAGGATGTTAACGTATCCAGTAAAAAACAGATAAATCCAATTCAGTGGACCAAAAAAAAAAAAACATTCTCACAATTGCCATAAATCATACAACCAGTCACATGGTTTTGCACAGTTGCTTTATAGTAAAAACAAGCTCATCCCTTTCTACCCAATATTAGCTTGGAAAAGAAGGAACACATATGTGCGTGATATTATTCTCGTAACACAGAATTTTCATGTTTCTGTATTTATATAAAATCTCGATGGACAGAAGGAGGGACCATTTTAAAATCAACTGAACAGTGTAAAATTGTCCTGAAAGCTCTACTGCAATATTAGAATTTAAATGTTCTGGACGATTATAGTTTTAGTGGATTTATTTAGTTATATAAGCTACGGCCATTGTTCTTACATCTTTGATATTTGGTAGAGACTCAGCTAACTTATGTCTCGCAAAATAAGTCGACAAGTCTGCTTTAACTTGTTGCTGCTCGGAGGCATCCCAAAAAGAAAGCTGGGGTACATGAGCCGAATCCAATAGCTAGAGGTCCTCTCATCAAGGGTCTTGTTAACCAAGAGCTGCATTGCAATTTTTGTCAAGCCAGAGGTCAAAAAGCAAAATCACCAAACTGGAATCACCACATTCACTAAATAAGTCAATCTGCTTACTTGGTACCTATCTGATGTTTGCTTGTATCCAAGAACCGCACACGATGGACACAAATATTACGAGAGCGCTTGCAGCTACAGCTATCAAGAAAGATTGCTGATCTACATTCCATTCAAAAAGGGAAAACCCAGGTAACATTAAGGAAAAGGGTCCTAAATGTGCCGCAGCAAACACTCCATAATTGCTAAAGAAAATTAGAAAAAACTATAAACCGAAACCAATCTAACTTCAATAAAATCCTAACATAAATGCCACCTATACAAAATCTTACTACAATAGGTCAACACTGGCTAGGACAATTGCGTTAATATTGCTTAACCACCTTGATAGCCGCGGCGGAGTGTAACTGCTTTATTTATCACAATCAAACTATGCATCAGGATTGATCAATTATAGCACAGTCTCCAGAAGTTTAAACACTAAGAACTTACACTGTTCTCTTTGAAGCAACCGTAAAATAATAAGGGAACAGAATCAAGGGAGCTAGTGGACATGATATTTTTTAGTTTGATATTCTACATTAGCATAAGATATTACTTTTGCGGTGAGAGGGATCTGGGAACATCTTTAGTACATGATTGGAGGAGGAGAGTCAACTGTTAACCCTACTGTAGTTTGCTTGGATCCTTCATAGATTCTTAATAAGATATATATTCTCATACTTACCCGCGGAAAACGGGTAACCGATCAAAAGCATATCCCATGGCACAAATATTGTTTCCAAACTAACGATAGCATGCATAGGGGTATCAATATATATATGTAAGTATGCTTATAATCTTACATTTGTAAACTACCTCAAAAATTGTCATTTTCATGCTTTGAGGATATGACGGACCAGACCAATTCAAGATCACTTTGCATTTTAGGGACCTTACTCAATACAGCATACCAAAAAACAATAGAAAATGTAATAAAATTTGATAATGTTGACTCACGGTGAAGATAATATGTCCTCAAACTTGTAGTTGATTATATAAGCTAGAAGTCCCAACAGCGTCGCTAATATCCAAGCGAAGCTGCACAAATAATCATACAGATCATCATACAACTCATAAGACAGATTGAATCAAGCTATACTTGCTTTACTAATTGAAGTCAATAAAGACTACAAGTTATTCTTCCTCCAAACAATGTTCCATCAGAGATGGAGCAGATTTAGACAATTTTATGAGCAAGAGAAGTGGCCAAAATTTACTTCTGCTTCCTTGTTGAACATTTTAGTTTCAAGTTAGTAAGTTATCTTTTGAAAACAAAGAAAACATATCCAGGTGAAACTTGAATAGCTTTTTAATCTGTTCTATTAGGAGAATAGTGATTGCGCAATTCACATCAATACACAGTGGTTAGTTTAGCTTTCACAAATAATTCTCTTGAAGATCTCATAACAGCTGCTTGACTTCAGAAATAACTGAATGAAGCAAGAAAAGCAGAATCACTGCGGTGGAGGCATTAAATAGCTTACTTGTAAGAATATGAGAGAATGATAAAGGTCAAGATGGAAAGACAAATTTTCCACAAGAAGAATAAAGTAAACAGAAAAGATAGCACAAAAAAGAAACTAATGTTTATTTATACCGTGTCAATGATACGGAATGATAGCTTTTTGTGAGGAAAAACAACCTGCATTTTGTGAAGAATAAAGTGATTTACTTTTTATAATCAACCCAGATAATGGAAACAAAGGTGAGAACGTCCACAAATTTATTAACCGGTAAGTCTGGAATAGGAATTCTCTCATAGATCTTTAACTGCAATGATCCAATCCGAGTATTAGGGGCGGCATCCACTTGATCAACCTTCTCTGTATAGAGCAACACCAGTTCCTCAAAGGCTGCTTCCTTCAATCAGAAGAAATACCAAAGACAGCACATCAGCATTTCATTGGCAATACATGCCAGCAATAAGAACCTAACTTTCTCAGTTTGAAGTGTGTAAAGGCTTAGACAACAGGATCAGATTTAGAGACTAATTGGTAGATCAATCAGGACTGTACTGTAGTATCAAGCATTAATTGCCTTCCTTTATTGTAATGTGATTAGCTTTCTTTTTATAGATGCTAGCTCAACATGTATATAATCCTGAAAGGTATCAACTATAAACATTGAACGTCATTTTTCTCAATTTGTTTCTATTATTGAAGAGAAAGTAAAGGTCAGCTTTACAATTTAGGTACCATGCATTTTCAGAAGCAGAAAGCCACAGTTATGCATAACCCTGTGGCATTTTCCATCTGGGAGTTTTCGCCAGTTCCTTTTACGACATCCGTTTGCAAGAGTTCTTTAATTCAAATTTACCCCCTTTTCCTCTATCTTTACACATAACCTAAACAAGTACCAAACCAATTTGTTGGAAGTAATTGGATAAGTTGTAAATAGGTTAGGAAAGTTTGTTATCAGTGATTTGGTGTCCTAATTTTCAGCTAATAGATTAGGGAACTTTGGATTTTGTATTATCCTTTAGGAGAAATCTTGTATTGATATTTTGTGTATATATTCTTATTCGTGTAATGAAAACGTAGAGAAGCTTTTCTCCTTCTTCTCAAATTCTTCTTTTCAGCATGGTATCAGAGCGGCGATCCTAAAAGCTGCTTGATTTTTTTTCTTTCTTCAATGGATAATAGTGATATCTCTGAAAGGTTTGAAAGAGAACCAAACCTATCTCCACAGCTACATGATTCTCCCTTCCAACATATCAACGAGAAGCTGAATGGAAAAAAATTACAGACGTTGGGCGCAAAATGTACGCCTAGTTCTCATGGGAAAAGAGAAATTCGGATATGTGGATAGAAGTTATCCTCAACCTCCAGAGACTGAACTCAGAAGTCGTCAAAGGTGGACGGCTGAAAATTCCATGATAATGGCCTGGCTGATCAGTTCGATGCATCCAAGTATTGGGAATACGTTCATGTTTCTTCATACAGTTAAAAAAATTGGGGATTCAACTCAGAAGGCTTACTCAGCCGAAGATATTGCACAAGTCTTTGACATAAAAGTTCGACTCTAGGAAGCACGACAACGGAGTCGCGATGTTACTGAATACTACTTGGAGATGGTCACGCTTTGGCAAGAACTGGATTCGCGTACAGATGATCGTTGGGCATGTACTCAGGATGCATTACTTTATCGACAAAAGGTGAACCAAGAAAGGGTGATTGAATTTCTTGCTGGTCTTGATCGTTTCTTTGATGATGTTCGAAGCCGACTCCTAGGTCGACGACCTTTCCCAATTCTTGATGATGTGTTCGGAGAAGTTCGTCGCGAGGAAACACGGCGCAAGGTGATGCTTAATGTTCCTACAGAATCTCCAGTTGGCTCTCTTGACTCCATGGCCGTTGCAACTCAGAAAGGAGGAAACTTAACAGTGTCTCGTAGCAGTTCCGGGCCTGGGTATTCCTCAAATTCATTTGGCCGTCAACGTTCGTACTGCGATCACTACAAAAGAGTGGGTCACACTAGGCAAACGTGTTGGGTACTGCATGGGAAGCCGACGAACTGGAAGCCCAGATGTGTAGACGGTGCCAGTAGCCATCAATCTTCAGCTAGTGGTCTCAATTCTATAGTGGAGGACAATAAGCAACCATCTGGTACTTCTCCTCTAAATCTAAGTGAGGAGCAGCTGCAACAACTTGCAACCTTAGTGTCTGGCATGCAAAGATCCTCTAGCACAGGTTCAGATTCCAATCCTCAAGCTTCATCTGAATTGTATGCTTCTGTTGCACAAGGTGCATATCTCTTTAGTGCCTTAACTGCAACATCACAGCTGCAGTAGACTGTAGACTCAGGCACATCGGACCACATGACAAATAAACGATTCTCTGCATATAAGATTCTTCCTCCTGATAGTCGAAGAATCAGAGTAGCAAATGGTGATTGGGTGTCAGTTATGGGTATTGGAACCATAAAACCAACCAAGGAGTTAATTCTACATGATGTCCTTCATGTTCCTTTCTTGTCATTTAGCTTACTGTCTATATGTAAACTCACTCGAGATAATCATTGTAAGACCACTTTCAGCTCTATTGGTTGTGTTGTTTAGGAGGAATCTTTCGGGGAAGGTGATTGGCACTACTGAAGTTGTTGATGGGTTATATTATTTCAGTATGGATGTCAAGAATACACCTAATCTTCTTGTAGCAACTTCTACATCTTCCGTAGCCACATTTGATCTATTGCATGCTCGCCTTGGCCATCCCAGTTCTACATACTTGCTCAAACTATTTCCAAATGTTTCCTTACCATCCAACTTTCATTGTGAAGCATGTGAGTTTACTAAACACCATCATCAAATCTCTACCGTCTAGAGTTTATACACCGAGTGCACCTTTTGTCCTAGTTCATAGTGATGTTTGAGGGTCCTTCAAAGATACCTAATAGGAATAATGCAGTGTGGTTTGTCACGTTCATTGATGACCACACTAGAGTTTGTTGGGTCTATTTACTCAAGTCCAAGTCGGATGTACTCTCTTCTTTCATTCAATTTCCATGCAATGATAAAAACTCAATTTCATGCAACTCTCAAGATCTTGTGTTTTGATAATGGTACTGAATATCAAAATCATTTATTTAATTCCTATCTTACATTACATGGGATTGTTCACCAAACTTCATGTGTATACACACCTCAACAAAATGGGGTAGTCGAGAGAAAAAACAGACATATCTTAGAGGTGACACGCACACTTATGTTTGCCCGACATGTTCCTTCTTACTATTGGGGAGATGCTGTTTTGACTACTACGCACTTGATAAATAGGATGCCTAGCAAAGTCTTATCGTTCCTTAGTCCTATTTGTTCTCTACAAAAAGTTTATCCATACCGTCTTCTTCACTTGCTCTTCGTGTTTTTGGATGTGTTTGCCTATGTTCATCTTTAACCTCAGTCTAAATTACATCCAAGAGCGCTCCGTTGTATATTTCTTGGATATTTGACTACCCAAAAAGGTTATGTCTGTTATTCTCTAGCTCATAAACAAAGGTATGTCTCGATCCATGTTACTTTTCAAGAACATCTATCTTTTTATCCTTCCCATCCAAGCCAGGAGGAGAATTCAAGAGAGAATGACTTGGTTGGGAACTCGGAATGGTTTGTTTGTAATGCAGGCAAACCAAACAACCCGATCCCGAGTCTACCAGATAACTCGATCTCGATTCTACCAGACAACCTGAGTCTTCTCCCAAACAACTCGAGCCTACCAGGAAACCCAAATCAACCTGAATCTCTCCAATCACAGACTCCTTTAGCCACTCCTGAACCTACTGTACAGCCTACAACAAACATTCAAGTGTATTCTCGACGTCCACAGAAGGGAGAAACCTGATTGTCAAACTGATGCAGAAACATCACACATCCCTGATCTTCCTCCTGATACTGAGTTGGATCTTCCGATTGCATTACGGAAAAAGCCACGCTCATGTACACAACATTCAATAGAGAGGTTTGTATCTTATGCTGGTTTATCTAATTCATATAGATCGTACATTGCTAATCTTGACAGGGAAGAAGTTCCTAGAGATATCCAGTCAGCTCTAAGGAATCCTAAATGGAAGCAGGCTGTTTTGGAGGAGGTATCTGCTCTCCATAAAGCAGATACATGGGAGATAGTTGATTTACCCAAGGGGAAGAAATCTGTAGGTTGCAAGTGGGTGTTTACGGTAAAGTATAGAGCTGATGGTACAGTGGAAAGGTACAAGGCAAGATTAGTGGCAAAGGGGTTTACCCAAACATATGGAATTGACTATAATGAGACTTTTGCTCCTGCTGCCATGTTGAATTCTATTCGCGTCTTATGATCTATTGCTGTTAATTTTGATTGGTCATTACACCAGTTAGATATCAAGAATGCTTTTCTAAATGGGAGTCTCGAAGAGGAAGTATATATGACCATGCCACCGGGATTTGTGACAGATGTAGAAGGCAAAGTTTGTAGACTGAAAAAATCACTCTATGGTTTAAAACAGTCACCTAGAGCTTGGTTCAACAGGTTCACTCGAGTCCTCAAAGGAGCAAACTACATTCAGTCTCATTTAGATCACACACTATTTCACAAACTCAAAGATGGTAAGAAGACCATCTTAATTGTATACGTGGATGCTATTATTGTTACAGGGGATGATACATGTGAAATTGAGAGACTAAAACAGATGATAGACAAGGAGTTTGAGGTCAAGGATTTAGGGAAATTGACGTATTTCCTTGGGATGGAAGTGGCTCGTTCTGAGGTTGGAATTTGCATTAATCAGAGGAAGTATATACATGAATTGCTATCTGAAGCGAGGATGCTTGGGTGTAAACCAACGACTACACCAATGGAGTGTGGGGGAGTGGTATTTCAAGACACTGATAATCAAATAGACGGGGAAAGATATCAGAGGTTAGTGGGTAAACTTATCTATCTCTCACTTACTAGGCCAGACATTGCATTCCCTGTGAGTGTTGTTAGCCAATATATGCATGCACCGAAGAAAGGACATTAGATGCAATCTACAGAATTTTGAGATATTTAAAGAGTAGCTCGGGAAAAGGTCTTCTGTTCAGTAAATGAAGTTAGAGGTCAATAGAGGTTTATACTGATGCAGATTGGGCAGGGTCCAAAACCGACAGAAGGTCTACTACTGGGTATTGCAGCTTTGTCTAGGGAAAAATGGGTACTTGGCATAGTAAGAAACAATCTGTGGTTGTACGTAGTAGTGCAGAAGCTGAGTTTCGAGCTTTAGCTCATGGTATATGTGAAGGGCTATGGTTAAGGAAGTTGATGTGTGAGTTGAAGCTTGAAGTTCATGGTTCCATTCAGATGTTTTGTGATAACAATGATCAGACAAAGCATGTGGAGATCGAACCGTCACTTCATAAAGGAGAAGGTAGAAGCAAAGGATATATCACTGGTTTGTGTCTAGAGAGGAGCAGACTGCCGATATCTTCACCAAAGGGCTGAATAAGAAATTGTTTGATTACTTCCTAATCAAGTTGAATATGATTGACATCTTTGATCCAACTTGAGGGGGAGTGTTGGAAGTAATTGGATAAGTTGTAAATAGGTTAGGAAAGTTTGTTATTAGTGATTTAGTGTCCTAATTTTCAGCTAATAGATTAGGGAACTTTGGATTTTGTATTATCCTATAGGAGAAATCTTGTATTGATCTTTTGTGTATATATTCTTATTCGTGTAATGAAAATGTAGTGAAGTTTTTCTGCTTCTCAAATTCTTCTTTTCAGCAATATTGTATTCAAACAAATACGCTTCCCAATCCAACTCAAAATGTACAGAAGGAGCTACTAGGGAGAAGAAACACTACACAAATTTTACGTAAGCTCTTTGGCTTGGACAGGACATTGAGTACATGTTGCTATTCCCAGATCCCAGGGAAAATACATTCGATGGAACAATTTCTTAAGTTATATATATGCCAATGCCCCTACATACACATGTGGAAGGAGTGCTCTACATGCCAAGTAGTCTGTTTGTATATATACTAGCTCAGAAGCAACTCACCTCAAGAGTAGACTGCGAAAAGAGAATGGAAATAGAGGCCTTGAGCATCTTCCAAAGATCATTCCCACAGCTTTTACTTGAAGCAGGCCTCCAGACATCATTAAGTGAAACTCTGGATAAGGCAATTGGCCTGTGGAAACAGATGCATGTTACCACAGCATATCACAAAAGATCAGTAGCCTCTAAAAAAGAGCTGATTTAGTTTCTTGTAATCAGAAGTTATAAGGCCTGGAATAGAAAAGTAAGTATATAGAACGTTGCAATTAAACTTTTAATTGTTCAGCCCCACAACGAAAATCTAGTTGTTAAAACTGACTATTAAAAATTTTCCATGGTGAGGCAGAAGTAAAGATTCTCCAAATAAGTCCTATGGAAACCTAGAAGGTGATGGTCACGATGGAAGGTTCAATGTGAGAAAATTCCCACATACCGAACTTATTGATGAGACCTATTTTGATTCACATCAGCAGCTATGTAAGCCAGTAGAGAAGTTCTCATGGGAGGCAATAAACTACAGGCAATCATATGTCCCCGGTGTATAGTGCAGGTATGGAAGCATTACTTACGCAACCTTAACTTTACAATAAAGGGCCTACTTGTATGTGTCAAAACTGGTGCAACTTGTCAATGAACAGAGGATAGCCTTTATATTAATCAACCCAAAATCTATTTTGACGACCCAGGCTAAACTACTTGTTCAGTAAGTACAGACAATATTCCAAATTATGTGAAAAATTCTAAGATGACATCCCTCAGACGAAAAGAGTACTTTGTTAGACTTTTACCAACAAACAAAAAGCACCTAATCTGTCTGCATCCACCTGCAGACCCATCAAATGGTTGCATACATTTGCACAAAGCAAATGAAAAGCAAGACCATATGTAAATAAATACAATGACGACTATCGTTTTCAAAAAATATGATACCTTCTGTACTCTCATCTCAGCATTGCATTATATAAAAGCTTTCACCAAGCATCCCACTAATCATAGCAAGTTTCTCAGAGTATTAGTACTTCAGATTTGCATCTAAGGCTGTGTTTGGTAGAACAGAAAAGAAAGGACATCAGGGAGGACAAGCACACATGTATGCAGCCTCACGTTGCAAATTTTTACAAAACGATGATTTCCTGTTCTAATCCATGACCACAAAAAAAAGGCACCCTCATATCCTCATAGTACATAGACATGGGAGCCCTGGTGATTCACATTAATTTTAGGCTATTCTCATTTGAAAATAACAGTCTTAAGTTTTTTCAGAGTTGCTTAAAGACATGGACTGCACCATTAGGACTTCAATTAACATCAACCAAATGAAACATAAACTTGCAAAAAAGTGTACTAAACTTTTTGGCCATTGCCAAAGACAATCGACCAAATTTTACCAACCTCAAATGAGGCTCTGATTTGTCATTATCATCCTCAAGCTCAAATGGGGCCTCACGCATGGGAGGTACAAGTCCTGTCCACGCCAGAAGTCTTCTCAAGAGGCGTCCACGTGGCCCACTAGGTGACAATATTCCTTCGTATCGTGTTACTGCTCTTTGAGCTGCAAGCCACATTGGAAGCTCCTGACCATATTCAGAGGCTTCTTCCAACGAATTATAGGAAAAAAGACCATTCCTAATATCTGAAATTTGGTAGTCAGGGATATCTAGAAGCCACTTTTTCAATGCTTGTACTAAATCCTCAGGCAATCTGATTGAAAAATTGTTTTCAAAACCCTGCCAAGACAATTGAGAGATTTACCACAAATGAAAAAATAAAAAAGAAATCAGATTAAACATGAAGGAAACGATATTTTGCCGACTTTTCTTTTATTTTTTCACTTTTCATTAGACAAGGCTGAGGAAATAGATACAGTTAATAACAATTATCCTGATTGAACTGATAGTATATTGTCACTGTAATCTCAAACCAATAGGATTATTCGTTCGCCTACAAGCCAGTAAAACAAATTGTAAGCAAAGAATTGGTCAAGTGCACTCATAAACTTGTCAAAGGATAGAGGATGCTGCAATTACAAAATCAGACCTCCATAATCATGGTCCCAAGTTTTCGTAGTGGCTTTGATAAACCAGAGAAGATTCCTCTCAGAAATTTCGATTGTAAGTAATCCAATTTGTCAGCTAATAGAAAGCCCGTTTGCCTCTCTGTGGCATATCCACGCCTGTTAGGTGCAGTAATGTTTGCAGATATTTCAGAAGATAATGAGGCACGAGCCAAAAGCACCTAATGCCATCAGAGTTAGGAGGTTTACATATAAGGTCAACAGGAGGTACACTTCTTTATGTTGCCACAGGAATGAAGAACGCGACACGATTTAAAAATATTCCACCATTTTTTTGATAAAGCATGTACAAAACTGGAAAGTGGACATTACATTACAGTCACTTTATAAACAGTTGGCATGGTATGTGTTAGCAAATCAGATCGTTTTCAAAATATTCATTGCGTGCACTGAGCATGGGCAACATAATTATCAGTTAAAAAGGAGAAAACAATTAAAGAATTACACTCGATAGCTAACAGGGATAATGTTTGGCTGGTAAAAGTACTTATATCGCCAGTTGCACAAGATAGTGGGCATAGCTAGCACATCAAACCCACCTAAGTACTTACAATTCAAAGTTTTCCCTTTTCTTCTCTGATGGGATCTATCCAAGTACAGTGATTTGTGATGAATGGTAAGGCTATTGTAGTTTCTTTAATGATAATGAATTTTTGAATTTGTTTATTTTCCTATATCACCTCATTTAAGATTTGTGGGACAATGTTTTTTTCCTACCCTTACTCATAGGACTCTTTCCTGCTCTACCTGAATTGTATGACTCTAGATATTCCAGGAATGCATCATATTCTGTGGTCGACTGACTGTAGTCTACTGGCTCACAGTTTTCTAGTTTATTTGCTGAAATAGACAGTTAACTTTTACCATTTCACTTGAAATTTACAGTTCTTTGTTCAGGATGGCTAAGGTCTCGTGAATCTCAGGTTTGTAATATCTTTTTGTTGGGTAAAACTGGACAGGCCCCTTGCAGTAGAAAGGGATAGCTTATGGAGTGCACTTTGTTGCAGAAAATATACAGGGATTAAGATTGGGTCTGCTTTTGAGAAACAGCAATAAGATGCTAAGCAATCAATACCTGAAAATTATAGCATTTGCCTCAGATGCTCTCTTCCAATCAACATATATCGGCAATGTGAGTAGGTAGTCTGTGTTCAATGCGGAAGTCAACAACAAGTCCTTTACAGACAGCTCTTCAAATTGTGCATCGAGAAGTAGCTGCAAGAAATTTCGCTGGAAGCGTGTTGCGACAGAGACACTAGCAAATGGGTGTTTCTAGTCAGGGATTCGAGAGCAGATGTGACCATCAGTGATAGATTGAAAACAACAAAACAAACCTGGAACGGTCACCATTTCTCGAATGTTTGTCCGAAGATTCTTTTGGTCCCCCACACTTGTGTTCCCATTTCCCATCCTGGTCCACTCCATCCTCTGAGCCACTTTCAAACCTCTCTATAAGCTGATCGTGAACAGGTTGGTCATGCAAGTGGGCAGAGACAACTCCATAATCAGCTCGCATCCTTTCTAGAATGGACTTATGTTCCGCATGAAGTATAGCATCCAAGCACCTGAAATTTTGCAGAATAATCACCCAGAAATTAACACGATTCACAAACTCTACACCAGCTGATGACCGTATTCACTCGAAGCCCTAAATACCTAGAGTCTTTTCCCAGAAATGTTCCGAACTGAAAAGAGAACGTTCTACATACAATAGACTCGTTTCCAAGAGCATCAGCCTAAGTACTTTCATCAAATGCAGAAGCAATGCCTTTGTCCCGGCAGCCCAAAGAGTAATTACGATATGGTCTTACGATGAGACATGCGAGAAGCGGACCGCATCGTCGCAATCGGTAAACATATTCGTCAGGATGGCGTCCAACAAATCAGCCTTAGAGACAGGAATATACTCGTGACGGGGAACTCGAACGACCCTCTTAGGTTCACCGGGGAGGTCCCCGTTGCCATCGTGATGGAGACCATCGGGAAGGGCATGACTCCTCCAACGGCCACCAGCCCTACGGGATGAATTCAGGGAAGAAACACGAAGAAGAAGTCCAGCTCCGAGAGGAGGGGAGATGGAGAACCTAGATGGGAGGGAAGGAGGCGGGAAAGCATCAAACGAAAGCATCAGGGTAGGCCTGGAGGGCGCGGCGACATTACAACCGCCCTCCTCGGCTGATCACTGCGGGATCTGCCTCTCCGTTTTTTAACTAGCGATGATCGGATTATCTTCTTCTTCATCGTCGTCATCTGCTCCTTGTTCCTCCTCTTCATCTCCTGAGTCGCAGCAGCTTCGTGTGGCGGAGATTCACTTTTCAGATTCTCAGGTTGTTGTTACCCAAACCCAACCCAATAACCCCCGCAGCATATTCCTTGCAAATGCCAAACCTCAAACCTCAAGTCTCGGCCAATACTAGCGAAGTGTATACTTTCTCATTAGTTACTCTACACTTCTGCATATTCCATTGGGCGCAGTGTATACAGTATTATTGAGATTGTGAATGAGATATGACCGAGACATGTACACTAATTATCATACATGACCGCGGTAAGAGCCCCGCGAACGGCTCTACATCACCCAGGTACTCCCCCAGTGTCGATGAAGAGGGGATCAGCAGAATGCCCAACACATGAGGATTTTGATCGAAGCAGCATGGGCAGATGCAGTATTTGCAAACGGAACCTGCATGGCAATATTTCGGATCATGATAAGCTTCCCCGAGCAAATATCTTTTCAACAAAATGGTGAACCTTACTTGCCTTTGTGCTTAAAGCTGAAGAGGCTGAGCTCGTGAGAAAACAAAACATCCTCCACCTCCGACAGCACGTCCCAACAGCATCTCACTATCCAGATATGACAAATAATACAATCCTCCCACAGAAGACCTGCAGCGATTTAGCAAGTGCTTGGTTCATGCCTTGAATCTAATAAACCTGAATTATACATAGTTAAGGGACTATATGTTTTGAATTATTTCACGATTTTGAATTCAATCCCCGCCCCCTTTTTCTTTGCCATCATTCAAGCACCTATTGTTGGTCGCACACCCGTGACGCATCCTGAACATTCAGTAACTCTATCCCCAGGAGGTCACATTTCATCCCTCCCGTTCCAACAATATTTGCACCCATTAGATAGTATGGTGGCATCCAACCTCCGGTCCACTGAAACAATTTTCATTCAAATGCTTACAAAGAAATGCTTCCAAGCCATGGATGCGAATTCCATACCTCCCCCGATCCTGCACAGGGATTTCAGCTCTGAAAGAACGAACAAACTGCAAAACCTGCAATTAAAAGGGCCTTGTTAGTGTCCTCATTCTCCAAATAATAACAGTCTTGACGTAACAATTACACGTGACATGGGATGAGAAGGTAAGGTAGGAAAGAGACGTTCGTATAAAAAGAATCCCCCCATTCAACAGAATTCAAATTATCCCAAAGCTTACCTGGAGACTTAAGAAGGACCGCGGAAGAAGAGCTGGAGCTATTAGAGCCTGCAATCCTTCATTTATATAAATATCTTGAAGTCTGATCTGCACAAGTTCCATACAGCTTTGGTCAAGCCAAAGAAGTTGCTCAATTCGACAAACTCCAGCTTAAAGAAGACTTCTACAACATCACATTGCAGAAAGATACAAGAGTCGTCTTCCATCTCTCTTACTCACAAGACCAAACGCGAAATACAAACGGTCAGCCTCAGACCATGCCATGACAATTTGGTCCAGAAGCCTGATGATACAAAACCTCGGTCACAGCTTATTGTGCCACATCCCAAGAGGTGGACAGCACAAATGGGGGATTGAGGCAGAGAAACGTCACAGGACATGACACAAGCAATATGAATTCGGAAAGTCATTCATAATAGTGGTTGTCTTTCTAAATTAATGAGGAAGGGTGCATATTATACCCACATGTACACTGAACCTCTTCCAGATATGAGACAAACTCCCTGACAAAACTACTACCGATGACTACCTTTCTAACATTCCCTCCCTCTATTTCAGTATCACCCCTTTGGGATGTTATGTGTAGCTGATTTATTAATGCCAGGACAGAATTATATGATTACCAAGCTAATCAGGATTGCTACTATGAAGAGACGCGGAAATCCATATCTAGTTAAGAACAGACATGGAGACACGATAATATTTTGCATATTGTACAAGACACGCCATGTTCCAACATAGTATCAAATATTTTCCAGGCTATCTGTGTCACATTGAAATCTGACCTGATCGAACTGAAGGTATATATTCCTTGCAGAAACGACAGAAAACTTGGCAGAAACAACCAGAGTCGCGCCATTTCCTTCCTGTTAGAAAACAAACTCAATATAGCCTTTAAAAATTTCAAAGACGCCTTCCTTCTAATATCACGATTATGGCCTCAATGATAATACAAGAGGAGTTGACAGTACTCCCTAAGGTATACGATGGCAACAATGTTCCTACAATTGGGGAGAAACAACTTTCGGGAGACCGACTGAAACCCTTGACCGACAGCATGTAACACTTGGAAGGAGCTTCTTATTGAGAGGGGTAAACTCTCCCTAAGTATAATATTGAACTTCCCTTTCTTAACAGTTCATTCTGGTACTACCCCTACCCGCTGACACCTTTAAGAAGACTCATTGGAGCAGCTAAAGCCAACTATAATTGATTTTCACGACCAACAAAGAGTGATATGGATACATTTTGTTAAGCAGGCTTCCCAATACAGAGGGAAACTGAGCCGCTGGGAGGAAGTAAATGATGCTAAAACAAGGTTTGAGAAGTGGAATCATATTATGGCCTTATTGATTTAACCTAATTGTTCATTGAATTATCTCCACTAAGTTGGTTCACGGAAGTCGTAAAAAAAAATGTCGGTGTGCGCAAACAAAGATAAAGCAGTAAAATTTTCAGGAATCATTTCAGATCCTTAAGCACTAGTAGTGTTCTAAAAGATAGGGGGAGGTATTACACAACCAAACCGCATCAGGAAGAAAGCAGGAATACTAGTCAGAGTCTCATCCTCACCACTTTGAAAGACACTTGACCCATTCATATCCCACATAAACACAAATTGGGAAACATTAGATCTCTCAATTCATTTTAAGCACAACGAGAAGCAAGAGCCAACCAGAGCATGGTGGCAGAGAGATTCACCACACCTCAAGGAATGTTGGCAAACTCCATTTCACAACATTGTAGATAACTCCTCCATTTGACTTGCCCCGGCAGTCAAATTTCTGAAAAATCTGCCCAACCTAAACATCACCACAGCAGGAGCTTGTCAAATTTCCTGAAAATAACCCCCCCTCCCCCATTTTGGCAAGTCCTCTATGTGCAACAGATCAAAACAGCCAGAATCAAGTGCCCTCACGACAAACATTCATGCCGTCAAGGGCAACACCAACACTAGGTCGTGGAATTTTAAACGAACCAGCAATGGAAGCATTACCACACTGATCAGTCACCTGAAAGAAAGGGAATCTAGCAGCGGAATCGAGAAGCACGAGCACATCTGGAGCAGAAGTATACTGGAGACGCCACGTCCCATCCAACCGCTCCAAATCGATGGAACCGCCGTAACAAGATGTCTCCAAGCTAACCTGCTCGAATATACGAATTTATTTTATCCAAACAACTCGGAAGGAAGGAAAGAAAGACACAGGAACGGGTAAGAAGAACTACCAGTGCCTCCTCGATGCTGTACCGCTGATCCGCAGTGGTCACGAGTCCACGCTGGGTGTCCTGGATGACTCTCAACAGGTGGTGTTTCTTGTCCTGCCAGGTGAGGTTTGCGGCCTTCAGCTCCGGCTTTGGCATTCGGTTGGAGAAGGGAGAAGAACAAAGAACAAACCATAACCTGGGCGGTGGCCGTTGCGGTTGCGGCGGCGGCGGTGACCAAGGCTGTCCCATTGGCGGTGGTGGATGCAGCCGAGTGAGTCGTTGGGAGTCGGCGGTGGTTGAGCTTTCTCCGACTGACACCGGCAACAGGCGTCTGGGCAGTTGGGAAGGCCAACCGAGAGGCCATCGACGCGCATAAACGAGTAATGTAATATCAAAAACTCGAAGTTTGACGTTTCAAATCCAATGCCCCTTCAGCCACCCCTTTTTCTGCCTCCTTTAAGTGGGAGGGACGTCGCCGTGGGATTGTACTGGGTCGTTTTGTTGGTCCCGTTGAAAGGCGGCGAATTAATATCTACACTTTCACGTCTCTTCTCACTTATTTATGTACTAAAATATCGTTAATTTTAAAAAAATTATGAAATTCGTTTCGAATTTATAAAACTCTCGAAATATTATCTTTAAAGCACGGATGTTATTCAATTTAAAAAAAAAATACATTCTCAAACGCGTCTTAAATGAAACTGGGCAAAGATGGGGTTAGGAATTAGGTCTTTCACGATCAATTACCGACTCAAATTTTTTCTAAGTACGTGAAAGGCGCGATTCTCGATCGCGGCTTAGAGAAGACATTTCGAGTAAATTAGAAACTAAAACCCTATTTTACGATTTTTTTCAGTAACAAACCTTAATTTCGTACAAACATCTCTCCTCACTCACCGTAACGTTTAGAGTGCATCGAGCAGCGAAACTTTGCTAATCATTATAATCGTCATTCCATAGAATCAATTGATAAAACTTAGGAGAATAGCGAGACCGAAATGGACATGGGATTTTATAGTAATTCCGTCTTACGGATCTACGTATACCGCCACCAACAATGTTTTTTTATTATATCAATAATGGAAATAAAATGTAGGCCTACAAGGCTCTTTATACATAGTAAGATTGTTCTCCCCACATTAGATGTTTGCTTCTCGCTAAGCATTGCATTATTGTACTGGAAATCGTTGCTCTCACACACAGAGATGGTCATTCAGAAAGGAGATATTCACTTCACTTTGCATGCTTGCTTGTAAGCACAGTATAAAGAAAATACCACGAAGAGTAACTTAGAACAAGATACAGTAAAGTTTGGAAGGTGGTTACTCATATAATAGAACTTAATTTCTCAAATAATGAAGTTCGAGTATTCATTTCCTCCACAATAAAGGCGTATACGACTACCACGATCGTGGCTCGGTGTAATGTACACCCAGTACTAAGGCAAAAATTTTCTATTTTGGCGCAATACACTCAAACTACTGTATCTCGAGGAGGTCAAGTTTTCTGTATAACATTTCTATGATTAAGGTAACGCTTTTAACTTTGACGGTGTTCCCCCACTCATGCTTTACCTTAAATGCACGAGACTTCTAACATTCATCCACAAGTGCATGTCTAACTGCACAAAAGATTGATTGAGCATGACAGTTCCAATTAAACATTTTCATAATTGAATGGATATTTTCTTTTTCAAAAATTTTTGTTAAATTTATTTTTCATGAAAATAAATCTAAAATAATCTCAAAATTATTTCTAATATTAACTTAATTATATCATTATAATTGAGTTTAATAAAATGATAAATGGCTAGGTCATTTTACATTGTCCGAAGCAGCGAAGACTTTATCCATAGAGAATTGTCTTAATATACTACATCAGTCATACGATACCTTTATGTACCTCAGCAACAGAAGTCTATTCAAAACAGCAAATGCCGACTGTCTTGTTCATGAATTTGGGGGAGATTTCAAAAAGATGTGTCTATCACAGTCCGATGTCTCATTCTCGCACATTTTGCTGACAAAAATGTCTAGTCTATTGATAGTGTGTAGCAAAGTGTGCGTCATCGGCTGCTGAAACGAATACAGATATCATTCGCAGTAGCTACATAAGAGTTTGAATGCAGAATTCAGACCCCATTTACAAATATACGAGCCATAATCACATCAACAACACCGAATTGGTTCTCAATCGATCTCTCTGAAATCTTAGGGGCGGAATTCAGTACAGCTTGGTCATGGTCCTCTGAGTAGCGGCGACTGAGAGGGGAGCGGGGAGTGTTTTTTCAGGATGGCGATTGTATTTTTCATTACATCAGATCAGAGGGATGAAATGCGAAAATGTGAGGACTGACAGTTCAATCCTCAGCTGCTCCCGATTATATCTCCATACAGTTGTTTAAGCTTCAGGACCAACGCCTCCCTGGATCATCATTCGACGTGCTGTCGTTTTAGTCCAATTGTCCATGCAAATACATGGTATATCATCAAGAGAATACGCGAGAGGGATACGGTACCTGTCGGGCTTGAAGATGAGGTTCTTGTAGGCAAACCACTGCAAGCATACAAGAAAGACGAGGGACATTAGAGGAACATTCAACAGCGGTAAGAATCCAATGACGCAGTCCAGGCTCACCCCTGTGTAGCCAATGCCGACAACCTCCAGTAACCCAGGAATCAAGGGCAGCCGGTCGATGGCCTGACATGAAAAACGCAGTGGCAAGTCATCTCCGGTGATGATAACAAATGCAAAATGTAATGAGATGGGAAAATGGCAAAGGGGGCAGGGAACAAAAGAAGCATCCGAGAGACAGATGCTTCCTGTGTGGTGCTCACCGAGATCATCCCGGAAGAGCCCACCAGGCCAACGGCAGCGGCCACTGCTAGCGAGCTAACCGCATACTTATCTTCCACTTTCTCCCACTGACAAATTGACCAATCAGCGGTGGAAATGACTCAACTCACCCGTAACCTAGGCTGAAAAAGAAAAACACAGCAATAGTAGCGGTAAGATAAGGATGTGCTCACGGCTTCCTTCACGGTTCGGAGAGTATCCGGCAGCTCCAGGGCAGTTACTTCTGCCGTGACCTCCCCGGTTGCCATAGCCATGACATCTCGAGCGACCTTACGACCTGGCCGGTGGTGAGGGTAGATGAATGCAAAACGAAGCTGACAAAACTTCAAATTAGAGGAAACAAAGACTGGAGAAATCAAGCTTACAGTAAAGAGTAGGCTGCTTCCAGCTCCAGGACCGGGAGGGAGGAGGGAGGGAAGGGAGAGGGATGCTCTGAGGGGACTGACGAGAGGGTGCCTTGCCCTCGGCCAGGATGGAAGATGGCGGCAGAGAGAGTGCCGAGGAGGGAGCACTGGTAGACGCCATTCGTCCCGCTCAGTCCCCTCACCTTCCGAACAAACAACAGGGTAGGAGCACAACCCAGGGGTCGAAACTGGTCTGGCTGTCTGCAGTCCTAAAGAGTTCTCCGGATCTCTCGTTCAGTGGAAAAAACAAGGAAGAGTAAATGCGGGTGGGGAGGAAGAATTTTGAGTGGAGGTGGATGTGGAGTCCATCTGGTTAGATCTGGATAAGCCGTCGAGGCTGACATGGACGATTGGTGGCCATTTCATCACCGATTGGCCTCCTCCCCCCCCACCACACCCACTCGAGAATGGATTTGGTCCCCCTCCTTTATACTGGGAATGTTATCCCGCATCCAGATAACTATCCGGGGAGAAACGGCGGCGAAACATTGAAAGTTACTGGGTCCCTCGGGTGCTCCTAGTTCCCGACAGGGGATCGAAGTTAAACGGCTACAACGAAACCATCGCAGTATCGTCTTTCGCGGGAGTACTTCTTTCCAGTAGAGCGAGAATCCCCTTGTTTTCTAAGGGATCCGCTGCTGCAAGATCTCTTCTTCCCCCACGTGCTCTAATTCTCTGAGCTACAGGCCCCGCCGATCCAAGAGAGCTGTCCTTTTCCCTTTAAAAGCTTGAGGTACCGGGTTCTTTCTGCCCGAAGGTTCATCCCCTCAACTGTTACCTGCACTATGTCTGCTAATGTATGTATGATGCAGCGCGTTGGCGTTTCCCCAAGGGACACCGTCCCTGTCCCCATCGTCGCTGTTCCGCGTCACACCACCCCTTCGCGATTGTGACTTGGTACATTATTGATAACAAAAGGGTAGAAACTCTCCCACCAGATGCGTTCGGCCCCGGACGCACTTGATTCCATTTTGTACTAAAAACGAATACGCAGTGTCAGATCCACGCCCCACATGCGGATTTTCCTTGTAACATTCTCAACGATCTGCTGTTACATGTTTATATGAAAGTAAAACAGAAGAAATGGAGGGCCTGCCGTGTATGCAACTCTTCCTTTAACCTCGTATAAGCTGCAAGGAAAACTCTTGCCAAAGCAGTCATCGAAATCGTGTGCACAGATGCGGCCGTAGTCGCCCCTCCGTCTCTTCTTCTCCTCCTCTGCCCAAAAGGAAAGAAAGAGCTAAAAAAAAAAATCATCAACTGGATGGGATCATCACACGTGCTGCATCCCCCAAAGGACGTGCAGTCCGACAGCAGAGATCACTTGGGGAAGAGGCTGACGGCGTGCTTGGCGTGGTCGTGGGTGCTGTCGGTGAGCATGATTGGCGGCATGATGCTGGGGCTGTGGGCGTCCTGGTACCATCCCACCAACAGTCAGCTGTGGATGGTGCCTTTCGGGCTCGTCCTCCTCATGACCCCAGTCCTCGCTTGGGTGTCCGTGGCCGCCTCGGAAATATGCTGCCACGTCATCGCGGCGGATCCCCAGGGACAGTATCATCACGAACACCTGTCGAACGAGCCCTTAGTATGACGTTCCTCACTCTGCAGTGTTCTGTTTACAGAATACCACCGGGGATCGGCCTGCCGGATGTAGGAACGTATTCGTCGTCGGGGCATCCGATCAGACGAAACCCTTGGTGTACTGGTAAATGATTTCGCCGATAATACACAAATACACGGCATCTTTTATGGAATCCGGCGAACAAGCCATTGGGACCGAGTTTAGCATACTGTAAACCTTGGTGTTCTGCATTGTCGACGTTACATTAATGGTTGTAACATTAATGCATTTTTTAGTTGGCGTATCAATCATTAGAAAATATTTTTCGTTTGAGCTACAAAATTTTAAAATTATTAAAATAGATCGAGAAATCGTTCCAGAAGAAGTTGAGAATAACGAGTTATTAATTAAATTTTGAAACTCGTTTTTTACAATGGCAAATCTTTCTTGCCAAGGCTCTTGCCGTTTAAGTGATATAAGGAATAAAATTGTAACATCGAATTCTCAACCGCATATCGATAATTTTGAAATTTGTTGTTTTATCAGGCATAATATTTTGCAAAGAAAGCTCGTATTAAACGATTTTTTTTCCAATTGAAATATCTCACATAATAGCACAAATAGTTTTAAAATTTGATAAATAATACTATGAAATCGGAGTTATAAACACCCACTTTGATTCTTTAAGGAGGTTGGATTTGGGAACTCCGACTTCTAAAAAGCCTTTGCAGAAAGTCGGAGTTTTTAAACCCGATTTTTTTAATGTAACTGGAATCGAGGTTTTAAACACCGACTTTATTTCGACAGTGAACAAAATTTATTTATTTTTTGTCGTAACCGTGACAAAGTCAGAGTTTCCAAATCTGACTTTTTTAAGTGCTAAATCAATATTTGTAACTACAATTTCATGACATTACAATTTTGAAACTATGTATTATATTTCGTGAAATATTTTAGTGGCTATTGAAACTAATATCCCAACCCAACCAAAAGTGAACGTGTCATTGTGTATCATATAAGATTCATAAACTAGTCGTAATATGGACCTCCCCTGGACCGGGTTGACGACGACGACGACGACGACGTGGAGTTGAGTTTCTGGTTCAAGGCCTTGTCCAAAGTATGAAGTAAGAAGCCGAAGTCTATTCATTTGTACCAGAGATATATGTTTGGGTTATATTGTCCTCCCGATAATATCACACACTCGATCACTTTGGCTTATTATGTATGATACGGTAACAATACCAACCAAATTATTATCTTAATTTCAAACATAATTCACACAGCTCGATCTCGATTAGAGGAGTGATTGTCTTAGCAATGTAAAGGTGAGATATTCCACCCAATCCTTCGTCTCGATTTGGGATGAGCTAAAACCGAAACCTTCTCCTTCCTTCTTTCGTGGTCGTCGAATAACTCTTGCTCCGCAAGCGCCGCGCCGCAGTCTCCACCACCTGCTCGTCGCCATCATTCCCGAAGTCAGAAGGCTTCTCCTCGTCGATCCTCCCGATCTGCACGCTACGGCTCCTGGGGACCCCGCCCAGTGGCCATCGCTCCCCCTTCCCCCTGTCAACCAGGAACCCCGGGTCAACTCTCGTTCCGCCGAGGCTCCTGGCGGAAGCGAGCCTCATGAGCTCCCGGTAGTCGTCGTCGCGGGAGGAGGATGAGGAGGACCGCGGGGAGCTCTCGCTGAAGCTCCTGGGGAGGGAGCTGGGGACATACTGGCCGGTGGGGCATCCCATGACGGAGCCATAACCGACCTGGCCGGAGCACCCGGTGAGGCTCCGGACGTAGAGGTCCCTTGCCTTGGAGAGGATCCTGGAGGACGCCTTGAGCAGCCTGGCTATAAACATCTTGGTGGTGTCGGAAGACATACCGGAACGCGCGGGTTTAGCTTTTAGCTTTTTGCCCTCGTGAATGAAACGAACGTTCTTCCAGCTCTCAGTTGTTGTTGTTGCCTTTGGATATTAAAAAAAATACGGCTGGGGTTGGAAAGTGACGTAAATCTTTAGGGAAATATTTTGACGTTGGCGAGATAAGCCCGCGTTTGTGGCATTGTCGGATCGTCTAAATAAAAGGAAAGCGACCTGATGCCGGCTGTTTGGTTAAACTTTTGATTAAGTGGAGGAGGTTTTAACATTTTAATCCATATCTATTTATTGAGGTAGATGTAGAAGTAACTGTAGCTGGCGTGACCCTCCCGCTCTTTTATTATTATTATTATTATTATTATTATTATTATCATTTGAATAAGATTGGTTGGTAGTAAATGGTTGCCATCCCACTACATTTTTAGCAAAATGGAGCGTTCGGACCCGCCACGATATTAATGGATGTAGATGTTTGTTTGGGTCCTACTTTTTGTTCAACCCCGGCCTTCCACCCACCCTTAAGCAAATAAATCCGTATCTAATCAGACTCTCGATGTTATCCTTTAAGTATAGAGGAATGTGCGGGAGTACCGTGAGAAAACAAATAATTTCACTCTTTACTGCTGGATGCTTTAAAATCCCCAAAAACCTGTTCGGACTCATTTTAGCTTTTTCCAGCTAAAATTTTGAAAACTTTGCAATTAGGTCCTTGAAAATGGCTGGAGAAGGAAAATCTTCGGGAAATCCTTCTGGAACTCCATCACGTTTGGAGTTCGTTCCAGAGTCTAGATTATCTTCTTTTGGAGTTAGCAAGAGTATAAATGATATTTTAACTCAGCTAACCATTCATTGGAGCAATGAAAGTCTAGAAAGCCGAAACCAAATGGCAAAGGAAAGAGGTTTAAAAAGGCCGAGGTTTAAAAAGTTTAAAAAGGCCTGAAGCCGAGGCGACTTCTGGACTGGAAAGTACAACAGGAAAACCAGTCGAAAGATTGAATCTGGGAGGAAGAAATTCCAAACAGAATCAAGGCAAGAGTGTGGATGAAATGTATAAGGAGTCAGTGGCTCCTTACATTTTAGACTCACAAAGGCGAAGTGCAAACTTGAACTCCCAGAGTGGGGAGTTGGCAAAAGATCTAAGAAAAGCCTTAGGTCTGGCAGAAGATACTCCAGTTCATCTAGACAACAGAACGTTTAACGAACTGGTAACTGCGAAGAGGGAAATTTACAGGCCCGATTATCCCCATCGGACTAAACAAGAGTTTGTCCCAAGGGATAATATTTTAAAGCCAATAATAACCCCTGGTGCTTTTCTGGACATTGATTGTGAAAATCACGTATCTGAAAAGATAGATGAGTGGTTATCACTTATTCGGATGACGGCTTCTGCGGGAGGAGTACCTCCTGGAGCGGTCTACGAATTATGTGTGGCAGCCCTTATGGGTACAGCGCAAAAATATTGGAAAACCTTAGTGGCGCACACCGACATTAAGGAAAAACTAGATCAGGCGCTGACAGTTGATGGAGTATTAGCAATAATAGTTGATGCCCTAAAACGTGAGTTATGTGGTTTTTCATTGTCCACTGAAACTGTGGAAAAAGAGCAGTCATTAACCGCTCTGCTACAGATCTGTGATATGTGCTGGTTTGATAGCTACGTGTGTGAATTCCAGAAGTATTATTACAATCTGGATGTAGTATCACAACAGTTCATATTAGGAACCTTTTTTGCAAAGCTTCCAGAACCTTGGCCGAAAGTTGCGCAAAAGGCCTATGAATTACTTCTGAGTGAGGAAAAGATTGTCTCGGGACTCGGAGGTAAAATTCAGACGGTTAAATACGCAATGCGCAAAGCTTGCACTGAGCTCCAAGTAAAGGAGGCAGCTAAGAAGCTGCCTTACCTAAACAAGAGCTGTTGTTCTCAGATAGAGTATGTGCCTAGAAGGTATGGATGCGATACTCGCAGTACTCCAGAAGACTCTTTGAAGAGAAGGAACTTTCCTCGTAAAAGGAGGTTTGTTGGGTACAACAAAAAGAAAGTTTAGCCCAAGAAGGACTTCCAGCGTAAGCAAAGAGGAAGTCCTGCTTACAAACCAAGAAGGTTTGTGAGGAGAACGGATAACCTAAAGGATAAGGATAGGATCGATGCCTTCAAACGAAAGCATGGCAGGGAGCCTAAATGTCTTAAAGGGAAACCTTTGAGCAGTTGCAATTGCTGCTGGTTTTGTGGTTCACAAGATCACAAGGCGGATAGTTGTCCAAAGAAGAACCAAAGGAGAGAAAGACTCCGGATGGTCTTCCTGGATGACAGGAGTCATGAAGAAGAAGTCTTTGCTTATGAACTAGTCGATGAGCAAGAGATTTCCGACTTAGACTCGGAAATAGAGTCGATTTATGAGATAGTATCAAATTATGATACAGACTCGGACGATGACTCTGATCTCTGGAAAATGCATCTGTTCATGATGAGAGCAGAGCAAAACGGAGATGGTGATGAGATGGTTCCATTAGAAGCATCAAATCAGGAACTGGAGGAAACCCACCAGTACGAAGATTCATCCCAGTCAGTTCTGGAATGGAGGTTGCCTAATGTTAATGTGAGAGAGGTCTATAATATATCGAGATTCAATTTTAGATCGATAATATACATCTCACAAACAGAAGCAACGGCTCAAGTTACAAATACAGAACTTGAGACGTTGGATATCCCATTACTCAACGTACAACGCATTAGGGAAATCATGCAACGTGCGAGAGGTGTATATAATTATATACACATTGGGTTGATCCAAGTAGGACTTATCCCGCTATTCCATCTTCCAGCGGATAGTCCTGTGGTAGCAGCTGTGATCGATAAACGATGGAGAGAGTTTAGAGATCAGCTGATATCAGGAATACAGGCCAACCTAGCACACGGCCCTGTATGGTTCCAGGTCCATCCAAATTTCATGATGGCCCTGAACGATCGCTATTTGAGAAATTCATTAACCTTGAGGATCAAATCAATGAATATGGATCGAATGAATCCCCAGGCCAAGTTTTTGGCGTATCACACTAGAGTAATTTACCGATTGATAAATACCACTAGTCCTGGTGTGAGGAACATCTCAAGACTTACTGAGTTGTTCGAAGAAGGTCATAATAACTACCAACAGTTTTATAGGCGAGAGGTAAACCCAATGGAGTTAACCTGGACAAGAAACTGGGTTATGACTGAACTGGTAGTAGCTCTAGGCCGATTAGTGCGGCTAATGTCCGACAAAGAGGTAACGAGATTACTTTAATGTTGGGTGAACCGTCTAGAGATAGTTTTAGAGCTGATAGGCATCTGCCTATGAGGATGCCACTCCTGAGAGAGCCAAGAGCACATACGCTCTCTGATGTTTCTTCTAGAGCTAGTGATGTGGGAGAGGACATAATTGTGTCCCGACCAGCAGAAACATATGCTCCACCACTAATAGAAGAGATGTCTCGAAGGTCTGTTGATTCAAGAGCCCCGTCACAACATACGGGTAGAATCGTAGGGTATAGACAGGTATCGTTACCAGTCTATGAAGACCCTGTAGACCAAACGAGAGTGGAATCTATAAGGATGTTAAGAGTTACCAATATGAAAAACTCTTTATCTAAGATTCCTGAAGTTTGTAAGGTTATTAAGTAGATAGCCGAGCAAAGGTCTATTCCAATAGACGATATCTGGAGGATGATAGAACCATCCCAGGAAGTACCTAAGAATATTGGGTTTAGTGTTAGGAAGGAAGATTTGAGCACATATGTAGCTCTAAATTTCAAATTTCCTGGATACTATGAGTATTCTCTAGATACTTTGATAGACACGGGGTGTAGCATAACTTGTGCTAGACTCAATGCTCTACCAGATGAGTGGTGGGAACCACTGCAAAAACCCATCCACATGGTTAACGTCGATGGTATGGCCACAATGGTTGGCCATAAGGCAAGCAACGTGCCTGTCTTTATTGGTGGACAAAAGTTCATCATTAAAGAGATTCTTGCACATCTTTTACTAGAGGCCGACATCATTATTGGTAACGCCTTTTTGAAGGGTCAAAAGGAAAACATTCCTTTTGTGCAGAATGAAAACGATGTTTCCATAGGTGGTATAAAGATAAGTATTCTACAAGAGCCTAGACTGCGGTTAAAATTTGGCTTTTATCCGGTAAAACGGACGGAATACTGTGGCGACATCCCATGTGAAAGAGCTTTCAGAGTGCGAGCTCAATGTGGTGATATACGGTTGGATGAGAACGATTCATGGGAACAAAACCTGTTTTCCCCAACGGATACCAAGAATTCTAACTGGTATGACGACTTGTTTCCAAAACAAGAAGTGTGCATGGCTGTTAAGTTGATAGGAACAAAATGGGATAAGTTCCTAGTAAAACTAGCCGATAATTTTAGTGAAGATCCACTAAAGTTATGGACTCGAAATGGCCTAAAGGCTAGATTAGAGTTGAAAGATCCCGGAACTATTATAAGAGCCAGAAACATTACGTATACGGCTGAGATGGTTGAAGAGTTTGACAAACAAATTCCTGAGTTGCTTAGAAAAGGCTTGATTAGGGATAGTTATAGTCCACATTCTAGTCCTGCCTTTATGGTTATTAATCGTGCCGAGCAGGTGCGAGGTAAAGCACGAATGGTTATAGATTATCGTCAGCTTAACAAAGCTACAAAAGACGATGGCTATAAGATTCCCACTGCGGGAGATTTAATTGATAGGATAAGTCTGAGCCAACCAAAGTTCTTCTCTAAATTTGACTTGAAAAGTGGATACTGGCAAGTCAAGATGGAAGAAGAGTCGGTTCCTCTAACTGCCTTCAATGCTCCACAAGGAATGTTTGAATGGCCGGTAATGCCGTTCGGCCTGAAGAATGCTCCAGGCGTTTTTCAGCGCAAGATGGATAATGCTTTTAAGCAAGTCCGAAAATTTTGTGCGGTCTATATTGACGATGTGTTGATCTACAGTCAGACTGAAGACGACCACATGAGGCACCTAGAAAAGGTGACTGACATCTTCCGACAGGAAGGTATGATTCTATCTGAAAGGAAGATAGAATGGTTTAGGAAATCAGTTAACTTCTTAGGCATGGAGATTGAGCAGGGTAAAATTAAACTGCAAGGTCACATTGCTGAGAAAATAGTTAATTTTCCTGACAGACTTGAGGATAGAAAGCAAGTCCAAAGATTTTGTGGATGCGCTAACTATGCAAGAAAGTTTGTGAAAGATCTTTCCCGAGATCTAAGTAGGATTTCGAAGAAAACCTCTTCTACTAATCCTTGGATATGGGAAGATGAGGACACTCAATCTATTAGAAGGATTAAAGCGAAGGTGAAAAATTTTCCACAATTAGCTTTACCATCTGACAAAGATGAGTTAGTCTTGGAAGTTGATGCTTCTGAAGAATTTTGGGGAGCAGTCCTCAAAATTAAAGGACGAAAACCAGAACCGGTGTGCAAATACTGGTCGGGAAGCTTCAAGGGGTACGAGCTACGATACCCGATACATGAAAAAGAAGTATTAGCCTTAAAATATGGAATAAAGGCTTTCTACATCTTTTTGGCACCGAAAGAATTTTTAGTGCGCTCTGACTCGACCTATGTAAAAAGGTTTATGAGTCTGAACCTTAAGGAAGCTAGGCAAACTAGACTCTTAAGGTTGCAGGAATGGTTCAGCTATTTTAAATATGAGGTCGAATACATTCAGTCCGACCACAACATAATAGCTGACTCTCTCTCTAGAGAACTTGCAAACACCTCTCTTTCTAAAAACTCTGCAGATGGATCCTGCTGCAAAGAGAAAGATATGCTGGGGATGCAAGAAGGAGGGACACTCCCGAAAGGTATGTCCTAACAAGGGAGATGGTGAGCACAGTGATGCTGGTTCCGTTTCAGGAACGAAGGCAGCAATACTCTGCTGGCAGTGCAAGCAACTAGGACATCGTTCTTACGAATGTCTCAAGAAGCTGAAAACTGCGGATTCCCAGAAGGGGAAGGCTGAACTTAAGGAGAAAGCAAAAGCTGACTCCAAGAGTGAGGCGAAACCGGATCTCCAGAAGGAGATGGCTAATCCCAAAGAGGCTGAGGCCAGATCTAAGGGAAAGGTGAAAGATTCCCAGAAGGGGATGGCTGGATCCAAGGGAAATACCAATCCTAAGGAAAAAGCGAGATTTTCCCATACGGGAAAGACAGATCTGGAAGAGGAGGATAACACCAACTCTGAAAGAAATGTGAAGAAGGATCTTCAAAAGAAGATGACAGATCCGGAGGAGGAAATCTCCAGAAGAGATGTGAAAATGGCAGATCTGAAAGACAAAGCAAAAGCCGAGTCAGAGGAGAAAGCTAGGAAGAAAAGGAAAGCCAAGAGGCTGGGGTCTTCTTGTCCCAAAGGGGATGATTCTGCAAAGGATGGTCCTAAGAAGGACGGAAAGGTTGAAGAACCTTGGTGGTCTCCTTTGACCATGGAGCAGTTTAATTACTGCCGAAACCACTTAGCCAAAGAGCAGGAAATTTCCATTAATCAAGCTGTGAAATCCTACAAGGCTTTGTTACAAAGCAAGGAGGAACAGAAAGAGAAGATGGAAACCCAGTATGCTGAAGAGGAGGCTAAGTTTAAGGCCATAATAGGCGAGCCAATTCAAGTGGTAGACCCTGAACCAAGGGGTGAACCAGAGGAAGCGACTGCAATGGAGTGTGAGCAATACTTCGACTTTGGAAGTGCTTTCACAGCATTGGAAGGTAATCTTGAAAAGAAAGAGAGCCTTGAGGAAGCAATTCCTGTAAGGGACTCAGTCAAGGAGTCTGGTGAAAATATTCACGGTGGTAAGAACCACGATGACAAAGGCCATGTTAGGAAAACCCAAGAGGATCTGGGAGGATCCTGGTTTTTTGATCAAGACTCATTTGAGGATAAATCCCTAAGTTGGGATGCGTCTGTGGTATGTGGAGGACTCATGGGTGACATCAAACATGATGACAAGTGCCAAATTGAGTTTTTCGCAAAAAAGACAGTTGAGTACATCAAAGACCTGGAGTATAAGCTATCGATTATGGCTTCAGGTGAGGAGGAGCTGTCCGGAGTTAAAAAAGAAAGACAGCAGATATTCTCCACAACAATGTCTATAATACCGGGGGAAGTCAAATATTATGAAGTCCCAAGGGTAGCAGTGGACATGAGTGAATCCTCGCTTGAGGAAAACACTGTACTTCAACCGTATCTACATTGGATATCGGGGAAGTGGCCGTCTCTGAGACTTCACTCAGATATGGTGGGAGTAGCAACACCTTACGTATATGCTGGGTTCGTAGACATACTGGAGATCGACAGATCTGAACCAGAGTGTATGGAACCACTGCCTATGTTTGTGCTCGGATGCCTAGGCTATGGACCAAAGTATGCCACGGCGTTGATTACTAGCACAATAAGGGAGGAAGAAGACCATCCGCAGTATGGGAAGGTGATACTTCAAAATCTGCAAGTATGGGACATCCACCCTTGTGAGAGTAGACGTCTGGTGGAACCTCAACGACAGGACCTCGATCAGAGAGGTTTATGGCGAAAATACTACAAGGACAAAACAGTCCGGAAGGCCATAAAAGTTGAGTTCCTTAAGGATGTGTTGGAGCATGTGTTAGCCCGCAAGGACGAATACTACGTGCTCTGTGATGGTATAATTACCGTCACGATTCTTCGGTCAAATCTAAGCCTCATAGACGAACAAGCAGGAGACCGAGGATGGCAGAGAATGCTCGAACTTCTAGATAGTTTCTGGAGGCGAGAGAACTCTGAGTTGCACCTCCGAACCGACACCTTCGAGGTTTGGAGTAAGATTGCTGATTTTACAGACAAGACCTTAAATCAGCAAATCGAATATGATGAGAGAGCCCAACAAATTCTTAAAGTGGTTCAAGACCCACCGGGACTCTCAGAGAAAGAAGGAGTTGGCGAAACTTCAAGCGCCAACAACAATGAAGGAATCTCCCAAGACAGCGCACCAATGCAGACGGGAGAAGACAACTGTATAAAGTTAGACTAGGACATTTTTGTCGGTCATTAGGACCCCACTAACTTTTGTAACAGTTTAGATTCCTTTTACTTTTGAGCTGGCAAACAGTGCATAGGCACCAGCTCCTTGTGTATATATTCACAAGCCTTCTACCTCATTTGAGGAGGCAATCTGAATAGAGAATTTTCTCTCACATCTCTCTGAGTTAGAAATTCTTTGATCATCCTCCGGGAACACCAATAGGTAATCCGAAAATACCTTAAGGAATCAAGAGTAAGGTGGGTAGAATTAACCAAACTCGGTAAAAGACTAACGGAAGGTCAGATCGTTAGATCAAAACCTTGGGAGGATTGAAGCCTACGGGCCGAAACCTTTGGATGAGGAGTGTCTATATAAGACCCTCAGGGTAAGGGCATTCAGTGTGACACAGAAGAGCCTCTCCGATAGATTCCCCAAATTTGAGGAATTCTTCACTCTTGAAGTTCCATAGTGCGGAAGCTTGGTGAACCCTTTGAGCTATCCTATCATTTAAGGTATGATAAACATCCTTTGTGTTGTTTATGCTTTTCTTTCTTGAAAAGAGAATCTGAGAGAAGTGCAAGTGCACGAGTCATTCGTATGACTGATTGTCCTAACCCAGAGTTGCTCCATTTGGATCACGGGGTTGGTAAGGATTCTGCTACGGGACTACTAAACACTGTAGTGGATCGACTGGCAAGCATTTCAGCACAGATAACGCTGCTGAGTGAACTTGTGGATAGCTATTCTAAGAAATTGGAAAAGCTGACTATTTTGCAAAGTGAATTTGAGGAATTTTTCCTTGAAGGTAAATCCAATCTTGGGTTTGCGGCAAGTTCGAGATACTCAAACGAGTACTCGAGGTTGGTAGAACGCCGACGACAAAGACAATTGGGAAAATTATCTTAAGTTCGATTCCTGTAAGATCTATTAGTATCAGAGTCCGCTTAAGAAAAATTTTCTTAATAGTTTTGAAGGACTAAATTGAAAAGAAAAAAGGCTACGGGAAAGAAAAAGGTAGAATAGGAATTTTTTAGCGGACGACGGTAAAGTGGGAAATAGTTTGCGGGACCACGGTAAATTGGTACAAACCTCTTTAAGTATATACTGAGACTTTTTGCCAATTTCGACATGCTCCGATCGGACCTCGATTCGATCCCCACGTGGCCTCCTGCTACTGAGTGTATTGGCTGGTTTCCCCCGCCACCACCAAACCTTTCACTCCTTCAACCACCGCGACCGAATCTGTTCATGGGGTGTGATACAGCTAGCTGCTCCCAAAGGACAGCGTGTTGTGAACATATGCTGCATCGTGCGTGATCCTTTCCGGCTGCTGTCACAAGCATATATCGGGCACATGTCGTCACTCACCTTGGGAAGCCGCCTGCTTGCCTCTAGCATCGTCTTCGGATAAGGTTCTGTGGTTGGGCGGTCAAGTACCCTGATAAAGGGAGACGAGGGAGTGACCGTCGCGCGGAGCACTCCTGGACCCGTGCCAGCCCAGTAGTGTCGCTGACTGTGGTACTCGCAGACGGAGCTAAACGTGTATGATGAGATCCCAAGGATGAAGAGCAGTCCTGGGATGCCGATCCCGATGATGATGCCATACTTGGCGCCCCTCGGGAGGCCTGTGATCATGGTTCCGGTTACATCAAAGCAGTCCATGAAAGTGGGGCGGACCACCCCGAATGCATATGCTCTTGGGCGCTAACTCGTGTTCTTGTTCGAAACTAGTCTTTTCATCTTGTCGTGCTTTTCCCAGCGTTGTGTTTCGGAAATTTCCCGGGAGATGTCGGAACACTTTGCCGTGATGGAGATCCAACTACCCCAGAGTTTATTATCAATAAATTCATTAAAAACGATGAATGCGCATTGGGACAGGCTGACTAGGAACATTATTATTCAATTTGTGAGACTTTTTGACTCTATTCATGAGATTCATATGGGGGGAGGGGGGATGATGAAGCAATGATCTTTCTGAATGGGGAACCCGTTGAATATATATTTTCATGGCATCGTCATTGTATTTTTCTTCTTTTCCACGTCAATTATTTTTTAGGACTCGTCAGGAACGCGTTCCCATGCGTAAATAATTTCTATCCCCCTTTTCTTCTAGTCCTCCTAATTTTGTCTTTTTTTTTTTCGAATGTTACGTAAGTTTATAAGTCAACTCAACGCAAAATTTGTAATATTAATGAAAGGAAAAAATGAGTGAAATTGCTGTACCAATTTGGGACTGTGTTTCTCACGACACGTATTAAATTTTGTAGAGAAACTATGGTTGCCGTAAAGTAAATGAACGCAAATTAAAAGGAAAAATAATATTTATATTAATTAAACAGTATTGAATTACAGGACAATACTTACAGACATGATGCGAATTGAAATACAACAAAAGGAAACTTGAAAACAATGATGGGGTACTTCCGACGAATGACGGCGGACGAAAGGCGGCTACGGTAGATCCCTTTAGTGGAATTTACCTTAGTGGATCGGTGGTCGGATGTAGTGAAGTGAAAGTGGTTTCGAGACGCTCGGTTCAGGACACTAGAAAAAAGAGAGAAAATTTTGTGTTTGAGTTGCGTTCGTTGTTTTTTTTTCTCTGTGTTCTTTCTACCTTTTATGCTCCTTAAATCTTGTAGTTACGATTCTTCAGCTGTTACGTGGTCTCCCCAGATTGTGTGCACGATGTGATTCCTATTTTGTAGGAGCCGTGCACATTGTACCTTAGACGACTTCTTTAAACCGGCCACGTGTCCCGTTCTATCATCGTGGCCAGACGTGGGTTAAAGTAAAAGAACCTGAGACTTTGCAATTTCTCGAGCTATGCGATGCCTGTATCTTACTCGATGCACGATTCTCGAGTAACGTTATTCTCGAGCTTCTCAAGTAATGTTTACACAGAGTTTCACATCTTCGGCTCATTAAAGACGAAGCCCAAAATTCAGGTGTCAACATTAAGCCCTCCCCTTTGTTAAACATAAAGTGGGGAATTTTATGTTTAATCTTCCACAAGAAACTTGTCGAGCAAGAATTTCTTTTCATGTTTCTTTGTTCATAGAGTTCTGGGAATAGCAACCGTTTTCTTTCTCTTGAAAAGTCCCGAACTTTACTTCATCGGCGGGAGATACGCGAGTCATTGTCCCTCAGAAGATGTCCAACCAGGTTCGATTCAACCAGTACTATAATACCGCTGACCCACAAGTGGTCATCTCCATTCTAAATTGCGATCGTCCACTTATGACGTTGGGTCCCCTGCTTCCGCCAACTGTTTTCAAGGAGCACGAGATTCCGCAGACCTTTGTTTTAACCACGCCGACTATTCCGGTATGTCGCCCCCAATTTTGTGCTCTTATCAAGTGGTTCAACGCAAAAGGGCATGTAGGGTTTCTTCCAACTGATGCTTCTACTAAGAAGTGGTTTAATTTGTAAAAAAAAATTGGATCAGAAGTTGCGCTATTTGGGTTTGAAAGATTTAATGTCCATCTCGAGGAGGATGAGATTCTGTGACCTCAAAGTCTGCTCCAGGTTGATTTCTTTTTGGAATTCGAGATTGAATGTCTTCTTCCTTCCTGCGGGACCCATGACTACCTCAGGTATTGACGTTCGTCTTCATAAAGAAGAAATGGACAAGTTTTAGTATAACGAACATAAGATCTGCAACACGGTTAACAACCATATGGATCTATTCCATGCTGTAGGAGGAGAAACTACCAAATGAGGAGCAAGAATTCGATTTGTATCTCGAGTGGCTCAGCAAGTATCTTTTCTGCAGTCTTGGAAAACAAGCTGCCATCCACATGTCCAGGATCAGCAAGTTCTTCGTTTAGACTGATGAGATTGCAGCGTTTGCTCCTTTCCTCATTCAGCTATTGTATAAAAGCCTTCAGAGCGTTTCTGTTCTTGTAAAGGACAAGGGTTTTCCGAATAACCCATCTGGAGGTCCAACATGGTTATTGCATTTATGGGCACACATATTTCCTCGATTGACTTCTTTTGACAAGTCAATTCTCAAAGGCGAGAGGTGTTTTGGACTTGATAGCTCTTCGTGCGTGTAGCAACTCGAGCACCTGGCCCTCTAGGACTGTGACTTCACTGAGGAGCGAGTTGGCTGATCCTGAGAGGGAACAAGAATGGGAATCCTCCCAACAAGCTCTATGCAGCTCAAGATAACCTTGTCCAGTGGTCTCACCAGGACAGTGCTTTAACACCTTGAGACTTAGTGGATACGTGCCTAGGGGACAAGTTCACATTCGATATGTATAACCCTCAACTGTGTGCTAGACAACTTGGTTTCTTCCAAGATGTCAGTGTCCCTTTCTCGAAATCCTTCAATGACTTTATGCACGAGAAAACCGCGACTAGGCGTTTCAAAGAAATCGATGAGGTATTGGCTCGAACTGCTTTGCCTCCGATCGAGTTCCCTTTCTCGAGAAACGATGGGATTTCTGCATCTGAGCTTTTTCAAGTCTATTGGACCATGACATGGTCTGAACTACGAGGTTCTACGTGCCCGGTCCTGACCCGGAGAGTAAGCCACGGAACCCTGGCTAATGTTGTTAATCATTACTAACTTGACCTTGTTTGTTTTACAGCTATGATTAAGATTGAGACTGGAATTTTGCCAAGACAAGCTCCGATTAGGAGCCTTCAGAGCCGAAGAAGAAACGCAAAGTTCGGACTCTGAAATCCCCAGAAAAAGGAGACCCTGGGGAAGAGCGATCCAAAGCTCGAGAGGATCGCCCCTCTAGACAACAACGTGAGGAAGCGGACCATGATAAAGCTCCTCATCTAAAGAGAAAGAAACGCAACTTCAAGAGATTGATAAAACCCTTCCTTGAAGAGCCTATTGTTCAAGTCCTAGACCAAAGTTCTGAGGCGAACATATCGACTTCATCTCTTCTCGAAGTATCGTCAACCGAGGTTCTTCCTGAGTAATTGGTCAATCTCAAGACAACTCAGGATCTGCTAGCTATAAAGACTCCTGCCACTACAAATCCTAGGGAAGACTCTCCAGCATCACCTATTCCTGATGATGAGATATTCTCTTGCCTTTTCCAGTTTTCACACCTTGGGTTCATTTTCTTTCACATTATTTACTCCCAATAGTGACACAAGCTGATCTTCATATTGGATCAACAGAGGAGGATACTCGAGATGTTCCCTCTCCTTCTCGAGATATTTTAGGAACTCGAAATGCTTCACCTCTCAAAGACATAGAGGCACCTCGAGAAAACGCTCCTGGTTTAGGCACTCGAAATACTTCGCCTCCCAAGAATGCCGAGACCACTCAGGATAAACCCGTTAAGACGGAAATGGAGTCTACAGCTATTCCTCCTGTTGTCACAGAGGTGACAGGTACAACAAAGCCACTTTCTAAAGACGCCTCTCGAGAGGATGTTCCATCCGATGTAAGCAAATATTTTTCCTTTGGAATGTTGAGTCTCACTACTTTCGTTCTTTTAAGTCTTATTATTCTTCTATTAGGGTCTTAATCTTCAACCTCCAACAATGAATCTCCTTGACGATGGCATCAACAAAGATGTCGTGGATGATAGTTTCATTGACGAGTGAAACAATTAACCTATTAATATTGGAAGACCAAAAAAGATGCTCAGTCAAATCTTTTTCAAGAAAAACCTGCTTGATTTAGAACGGGAAATCTGGACGATCCTATTTGGTCAAATACCTAACGGGCTAGGGTTGTGAACTTATAATATATAATATGATGATCGAGTAGATTCCATGATTATAAGTTCATTCCGGACCGGAATAGGGTTATATACATTCTCATTATGAGAATGGGTCATTCGAGCGTATCTAAATAAATACATCATCTTTTTTCTATTATCAAAAACTGGATAGGTTGTATTGAAAAAAAATAAAAATCCTTTTTTCATTACTATTTGGTGATAATAATAACGAAACCTAGAGGAAGTAATTCATGAAGAACCACCGGATGAAGTACAACAATTCCAAGCAGACTTCCAATTCGTGATTGATTTCCTCTGTACTGCCATCATCTACACAGAGGACAGCTCCACACAATATAGAGTTGCTCTGAAAAGGATCGCCCTCTCTTTTAGCGACGGTGGATCAGATTATCACTTGCAACCTTGCTCGATGAAACTATTGGCTTCACTATCATGACTATGAGGAGAACTAATTCACCAGACGTAAGGCTCTAGATTTTGAAGCTTGACAAGAGTCAGTTGAAGCTCAAACCTAACATGAGCTTAATCTCTTGAATGCAAAGATTGAGCGCAAATGCCATCGCTTGAGTGTTGTTGAGAGAAAATACAGAAGCTTATCAAACGAGAGGAGGTTCTCTGAAAGTCGTTGTCTAAACTCGAGAAAGCTCGAGTCATGAAGTCGGCTACTGTAGAACCAAGTGAAATTTCAACACGAGAAGCTATAGTGGCTAAGGTTATACTAAGAGAGGACGAGATGCGAGATGAACAGTGTTTAGAACTCATTAATCGTTTCATTGGCTCTCAACCTGTTCGCGTAGGAAACGGACCACGTCGGAAATATTTGGCAATTGGACTCACAGGAAATTGTATGTGGTCGCCAGAAAGATGAATTTCAATGATAAATAATACGACTGATTACAAATTCGAAAAATTATAGAAGTAAACGAACGCTTACAGCCATTAAAAACGAATGAAAAGCGGGGGTAAGGATGACGGAAGTGGTGTAGACTCACTGCTGGAGGTGCGACTGGAGCTGACGTCACTGCTGACGCTGTAGACTCGTTGTCGCGAGACGCAGGCCTGGTGCTGACGTCACTGCTGACGCTGTAGACTCGGCACAGTGCGCTGTAGACTTACGCCCCGTGAAGCAAAGTCTGATGGACGTCGGGTGCGGATGTCAAGGCTTCGGATGAACACCTTGGTGGTGGAGATGCAGGCGGATGATGATCGTCGGAATTACGGTCGCTCGTCCCGACGGTGGAGGCGATGGTGGAAGCTGGGTGTCGCGACTACGGTTGCTCGTCTCGACGATGGAAGCGCTGGCGGAAGATTGATCAATGGAGCTACGGTTGCTCACTCCGCTGTTGAAAGGATGACCCAATAACCCAGGCCGGGGTATCTACTAAACTAAGGGTGACGAGCAATGCAAAGCTTCTGTTTGGCTGATTGATCGTGTTCTTTCTAAGAAGAGTCTGTTCCCCTTTTATACTAAATCTCAATAGATCTTTGTACGCTGCACACGTCCCCGAAAAATCCCTTGAATCGTGGCTCGATCTTAACTCCTCTCCGGGGATCTCGGAGTTTGTTTTTCTTAGAGATTCTTCTAACCTCCACTTAGTGAGATCGTGTGTGGGACGTGTCCAGATGAGTTGTAGACTTAGCTCACACTCGTATTTAAAAAGGGGTTTTAGACTTAGGCTGTTACGGACTGATATTTTGGCTCAGTCGACGGGCTGTAGACTTAGCTAAAGCCCGTGTTCTAATATGGGCTGTAGACTTACCACAGGCCCAGAGTATCTTATCGTGTTAACATAAGCCTCCCCCTTTTGCTAAGGCGATTTTCCGTCGCCTGAGCACTGTGACTAATTTTTTGGTTTAAAAGAAACGTTTCGTTTTCCCTCCTTTCACTTACGTCCTTCGCCTCGACTTCTTCCTCTCCAAGAAACCTCTGTTTTGCTTGAAACCCTAACTTCTTTCCAAAGAAAAACCCTGATGTCGACTCTTGGCTCCTTTCAGTGGCACCAACAACGTGCCGGCCCCGCTGGTATCGTTACTACTGTAGACGGCGAGGGTTTAACCCTTGGTCCTGTCCTCGGCACTCAACTTTTCCCGGACCCTGTTCCTTATGAGTATCTGATGACGGCATTCCAGATTCCTATCTGCCAGGCAGACTTCGTCGACCCCCTCAACTGGGAAGACAAGAGAAGCTTTCTCTGTTTTCCTTCCGTATGAAAGCCCTATTTCGCCAGTGGTTTACTTGCTGGCTGGAGAAACTGCAGGGCAAGCTTAGGACGTGCGGCCTTTGGTCTTTCATGAAGATCACTATGCTGGGGAAGCATTGCGACCCAAGGGTATGTGCCAGTCTACTTCCTCTCTGGAATAGCGAGGTGAACTGCTTCTATCTGCCGGAGGGTCCCATGACTATTACTCTAGAAGATATTTATTTTCTGACTGAGAGTAGTGTGGCTGGAGCCCCCGTTCGCTTGTATTCTTTGGATGGTGATTATCATCCTAAGGAGATGCTACAGATTCAGAACGTAGCAGAGAGGCACCTTAAGATGATTGAGGGCCAATCTACCGCTGTCTGGGGCAAGGCTGAGGAGGTTGAATTCCTCAGCATCTGGTTGAGCAAGTACGTTTACTGCTTTGCTGGCAAGAGGGTGCCGAAGCTTGTATACGGGATTGCCAACTTCCTGAGCACGGCGAAGAGCAGAGTGGCTTGGGCACCATTCTTGCTGGGTATTATCTATCAAAGCCTTTACAAAAACAGCGCATCTGCCCAGCCTTTTCCAAAATATCCAGTCGGTGGCCTTCTTTGGGTGGTGCATCTTTGGGCATGCATATGGCTTCCAGGACTCTCTGGGTATCGGATGCCCCCCAACGTCGCGAAGGATAGCTGTTATGGGATCCACATGCTCAAGTCTTGCTGCCAATCAAAGGATCAATGGCTGTGGGCCTCTGTCACGGGGCACATAAAACACCTGGTCGACATCGACCGGAGTGAACGCGCGACTGGCACCCATTCCCAGCTGATCATGCCATCAACAAGCGCCGGAAGAAGCTGGAGCCGAGTGTTTACTGGGACTCTGTTCTTACTAGCAAAGTCTTACCCTGCGCAATAGAATCGGGCTTCAGCTTCGAGTATTATAACCCTCAGCTATGCGCAAGGCAGTTGGGTTTCGTCCAGAGCTCTGCAGTCCCATACTTTGACGATTCTGATATGGTTTCTAGGAGTAGCTATGTCCTTTCTAAGGATTCCCTCCAGGCGGCGGTGGATTTCCTATCAAGGAAGACGGAGCTTCGGCATACAGAGTTCCCTCTCAAGAGCACCATGGTCTACGTCACTGAAGCTTTTTCTTATCAGTGGCCGTTGACCTTTAAAGCTCTTCGCAGTAAGATGAGGTTCCTGGACACCTCTACAGAGCCGGACCTACCTCTCTCCACCGATATGAAGCTAAAGGCCGGTCGGCACGTACCAACTGGTAAGATCTAGCAGCTTTCCTTTTGTTGGTCGCTTTTAAAAACAAATGTTTGTTTTCTATGTTTCAGTAACGGTGGGTGAAAAATCTGGATCTGGAGGAGGTACTCCTTCAGAGACGAGCCTTACTCCTCCAACCAGTCGCTCGACTCGCACACAACGGCGAGTTCCTGTGAAGAAGGTTATGAAGCCTGAGGCCGAGGACTCGTCTCCTACCTCATCAAAGAAACGCGGGAAACGGAAGATGCCTTCTCCTCCAAACTCGGATTCTGATGAAATCCCCATTTCCCAGATGCAGAAGCAGGCGAGACTTACCTCATCTGGGCCTCAGATCCAAGTTCGGTGGCTGCCCAATCGATTACTCCACCTCCAGAGTACGTATCACTCCTTTGTTGTTAATGGCCATTTTTGTCAATTCTCATAATACTTGCTCTTTCGCTTTAGGCAATCACTGGCTTTAGTACCTTTGGTCTGCCTATCGCCGGAAACACCCTCAGAGCATGAGATGGATGTAAGTCTCTCTTTGCTGCTTCCTTTCCCTTTAACGCTTTGATGTCTAATCTCTTTTCCGTTCACAGGTTACATCCCTCCCCATTCCTCAGTTGTTAGCGCTTACAGAGGGAGATGATGTTATTGTCGGGGGGGAAGTCGCAGCGCGGGAGGAAAAGATAGATGCTCCTGAAGCCACTCCTCTTGGCGCCGTAGACCCTACTATGTCTACAACGGATGTTGCGACTCAAGAGGGGGCAATCGCTTCAGAGGCTGATCCTAGTATTGATACCCAACCAGCTGCAACGCCTGTCGCTTCTCCTCCTACCCATCCTCTGAATACACCTTCCGGCGAAGGCGCATCGAGCGGGGTCAGCGACTACACTCGTATCATGGAGAACGTGGACCGTATCGCGAAGCTGCTTTGCTATGAAACCTTCTCTGAAGCTCTCTTTAAGGAGCTACAGGACTGCGTCGCAGAGATACAAGGTTCTCCAACAGCTAGTGTGCAGATGCTGGCCGCCTGCGAGGAGTTCAGGTCGCAATTTTGGACTGAGTGGTCAGTCTATCAGGATGAACTCAAGGCTCACCAGGAAGCTAAATACCAGATCCTTGAGAAGCTGGCTGCTCAGTCGCAGGAGGTCGATGACATCCGACTCCTCCGGGACCAAAAGGAAGACATGTCCCAGCAACTCTTTAAAGTCCAAAAACGACTACAGGAGCTCTTGGCCCTTAAGAAAGAACTCAAGGAACGGGTCGCCGTGGTGGACTCCCTGCTCGTTGAACGGACTGCACATGCTTCTGCGCAGCAGGACCAAGACGAGTTGATGTCTTGGTACCGTCGGAAGAACAAGTTCACCCTCAAGCGCAACCGTGCCAAGGTTTTGACTCTTCTGTTTGTGGAGGCGACCGATTCGATTTCCAGGCCTGGCACAAGATTGAGCCTGCGACTCACTCCGCGCTGAGGTTTCTCTTTACTTTTCATATTTTTCTGGTTGTAGACAGCAGGTCGCAGGGATGACACCCTATAAACAAACTCAGTCCACGACCGTGTATTCAATTTATTTATACTATTCTTTTATGATGTAGACAATATTCAGAGCACAAATTTGCAAGTCTACAATTACGTTAATATTTCTCTTTGTGCAATTTCTTTAAAAATGGCTGGGAAACGCTTCTCTAATACCTTCCTATGGGATTCCCAAATGGTCTTTCTGTATTGCTTCAAATACTTGCCATTAATTTTTAACGGTTGCTTAACTCCTTCGAGCGTCGACAACCTATAACTATTCGTTGAATAGGCTTCGATTACCTGATATGGTCCCTCCCAATTTGGGGACCATTTCCCTAATACCCGATCCTTGGATTTTAGTGGCAACACCATCTTCCAAACCAAGTCGCCAATACTGAAGTGTTTATGGACTACCTTCTTATTGTAGTATCGGGCTATTCTTTGCTTGTGTGCTTCTAATCTGTCTACAACTTCTAACCTTTTCTTCTCTAATTCCTCTAGAGCTATATACATAGCTTCATCTTGTAGACTTGAATGTGCAACGCAAAGTGACTTGTACCTCATTTCTATGGGTAAAATCGCATCATGCCCGTAGACTAACGCGAATGGCGCTTCTCCAGTGCCTTCTCGCTTAGTGACTCTTAGAGCCCATAGGGTATCATTTAACATCTCATGCCATTTTTTTGGATTACACCCAATCATCTTTTGGATGTTGTTTTTTATCAGTTTGTTAGATGCTTCAGCCTGCCCATTCACTTGAGTGTAATATTGGGTAGAGTTCGAAATTGCGAAGCCAAATTCTTCGGCGAATTCCTTCACCTTGGCATTATTAAAAGCCGTCCCATTGTCTACAACGATGTTTTGAGGAATGCCAAAGCGGTAGATGATGTAAGTTCGCAAGAAATCGATCACTTCACTGTGGTCAATTTTCTTGTAGACTTGGGCTTCTATCCACTTAGTGAAGTAGTCTGTTGCGACTAAGATGAACGCGTCCCCTCGACTAGAGTGGGGGTGAATCTCTCCTATTATATCTAAAGCCCAAGTTCTAAAAGGCCAAGGTTTGATTATGGGAATCAGGTCAGTCGCTGGTGCACGGGTCGACGGGCCGTGTCGCTGGCAATCTTGACACCCCCTAGCCATTTCAATACAGTTTTTCATCATTGATGGCCAATAAAACCCGTGTCTCCGAATAATCCAGCACATTTTAATTCCCGATTGATGCGATCCACAAAGTCCTTCATGGGTTTCTAACATTATTGGGGTGGCTTCTTCTAAGTCTACACACCTCAAGAGTACCCCGTTAGTATCTTTCTTATAGAGGACACCATCTAGAAGAACATACGTTAGTGCCTGGACTTTAATTCGCTGTTTAACCTTTCGACTCGGATCAGAGAGAAAATCTATGATTGGTTTTCTCCAATCTTCGTCTTGCTTCATTATGTCTATAGCCATGACATTATTTCTTGACTGCAAATGCGACTCTATTTCTATCAAATCCCTTGAGTTAACTTTTCCTTTATAACCTGAGGCAAGTTGTGCCAAGTTATTAGCTACTCTGTTTTCGTCACGGCTTATGAAATGAAAAGTTATATTTTCAAAGCATGCGACCAGCTGCCGAACTATATCCAGGTAAGGTCGCAACTTCTCTTGACACAAACACGCCTCATTCACCTGGTTGATAACCAACTGGGAATCACCCTTGATTCGAACTCGCTTTGCTTTTAATGAAAGGAGTTCTTTTAGCAATGTTATCAACGCTTCATACTCAGTAGCATTGTTGGTTGACAATTCACATAAACGAAAAGCTAACCTAATGTCTCTGCCCATAGGAGATATTATATGGACTCCTATCCCCGCTCCGTTTCTTGTGGATGAACCATCAAACCACGCCTGCCAGACATCGTCGATTTCTTCCTCTTGATCTACCGACAGGTCCGGGTCATGATCCACTAGGAAATTAGCTAATACCTGTCCTTTAACCGACTGCTGGGATTTGTATCTCAAATCATACGGGGAAAGAATTAAGCTCCATTTGCTAACACGTCCGGCTAATAACGGACTTTCAAAGAAATATTTAATTATGGGCGACTGAGACACCACGTAGACTTCCCTCAGTCGGGGTTAGCTGTCTTGATAGGTAGTAGACTGCCCTTTCGCGTCCGTCCTGATCTGTTTGTGCCAACATCGCGCCTATTGTTATTCCAGTAGCCGCTACGTAAAGGATGAAAGGCTTTCCTTGTTGAGGAGGAATCAGAACCGGTGGATGCATTAAGTATTCCTTTAGGGCATTAAAAGCCTCTTCGTGTTTCTCAGTCCATTTATATTCATTCCTTTCTCTCAATAGATTAGAGAATGCCTTTGTCTTCCCTGCGACATTCCCTATGAACCTACGCAGGTAATTAACTCTTCCTAGAAAAGCTTGCAATTCTTTCTTATTCTTTGGTGCCGACAGGCCCTGAATGGCTTTCACTTTATTTTGATCAACCTCAATGCCACGTTGATGTACTAGGAAACCTAGGAAATGCCCCGCCCTGACTCCAAATGCACACTTAAGAGGGTTCAACTTTAGTTGGTGGGTCCTCATTTTCAAAAAGGCACTTCTCAAGTGTTCAACATGCAATTCTTCCTTCGTCGACTTGACCACTATGTCGTCGATGTAGACCTCTATTGTTTTCCCTAGATAGGCATCAAATATGGTGTTCATTGCTCGCTGATAGGTAGCCCCAGCATTTTTCAAACCGAAAGGCATTACTACCCATTCAAAAATGCCTAGTGGACACCTAAACGCAGTCTTGTGAATGTCTTCTTCCGCGATGAAGATCTGGTTGTAACCCGAAAAGCCGTCCATAAAGGACATGACTTGATGGCCCGCAGTTTTATCTATAAGGTCATCTGCGGCAGGCATAGGGTATTCATCCTTAGGAGTAGCGCGATTTAAATCTCTGAAATCTACGCAAACTCTGATCTTTCCATTTTTCTTTAATACAGGAACGATGCTAGAGATCCATTCTGTATACCGTGAAGTCCTTATATATCCTGCTCGAAAGAGCTTTTTTACTTCTTCATACACCAATTGCGTTACTTCTCTAGACATTCGTCTTGGAGCCTGTTGCACTGGTTTAAAATCTTTCTTGATAGGTAAAGTGTGTTCCACTAGCCTGCGATCTAGCCCCGGCATTTCGGTGTAATCCCAAGCGAAACAATCTTTGAATTCCTCAAGTACGCCCTTGATCGCATCAAAAAATTCTTTATTTATTGATGAACTGATGAAAAGATTCCTAGGAGAAGCCTCGCTTCCCAAATTAACACTGACCAAAAGGTCACATGGGATCACCGTTGTCACCACCAAGACTAGTGGATACGGGGTTATTACAAGCATCAGGCGCTCTAAGCCCTGCTGAATTTATTGCTAAAGACGATGTAGACTGGTCCTAGAAACGTCCTTCTTTATAGACTCGGAGTCGCTGGAGGACATCAGCGACTGTCGCATTCCTCTCTTCATTCTGGTCCATAAGTTCCTTCCTTCAGGAGTCTATCGGGCTCCAACTCCGCACCATGGTTCTGCTGGCTTTCCAAGGCTCCTTCTTTTGCGTGGCCGTTTGTGCTTCCTTCAGCAGGTTTCTCCCTTGAATTGACTTCTTGCAGGACTTCCTCTATGTCCTTGTCAGTAAACTCATCTCCCCATCCTGTTGGAACAATCGGGCCAGACTCTGACTTGGGGTGTGACGTCCCGTAGTCCACAATGTAGTCGAACTTTCCGGAAGGCTGGCCTAGGGGTCCGACTGTAGGATCGCCCAGCTTGTATCGCTGATGCAGATTAAGGTCTTTTACGGTCTTGCTTGTCTCTGCGTGCAAAACACCTCTATCACAACAGGAATAACCATCAGTCTTAATAATCTCAACCTCGGAATCAAGCCATAACATTAGTTCCCTATGTAAAGTAGATGGTATAGCGGCGGCTTTATGAAGCCAATCACGACCAAGCAAGGCGTTGAAAGTGGGAATTATGTCTATGACGAAAAAGGCAGTTTCTTTTTCCTGTCGACCCACACCTAAGTGTACCGAAAAGATTCCTAAACATTCTGATTTCCTGCCATTGAATCCGCTTACGGCTACATCCGTTTTTATCAGGTCGCACGGCTTATATCCAAGCATTTCAAACCTGGATAACGGCAGTACGTTTATAGTGGCTCCATTGTCTACCAAGACGCGGTTCACCACAGTGCCATCAAAGGTAGCAGTGATGTACAAGGAATGCATGTGTTGCTTCATACTATCTGATGGCTTCTTAAGCCAATGGAGTGGGAAACCCGATGGGTAAATTAAGGGACGAGGAAGAGGTGGCTTACCTCTAGAAGCCTCTGTATTTTTCGCTTTGGCGAAGTCCATAGGCAAAGTGATAGCATTACAACTCACGATCACCTCTTTGCTAGGATTAGCATCACTCGGGATCTCACTCCGAAGAGGAGTATAGTCGAAACTTGAGCCAGGCTCTTCCGAGTGGTCCGTAGACTCGTTGCATTCGGCCTCCGCGTTTGGTTTCTTCACATAGAGTTGGGCATGCGGAGCGACCAATATCGGGGCAGGTCTAGGCCTTTTGGCGACGTGACTTAGACGTCTGTCTCTCCTTTTCCGGGTCTGTAGTGGTAAAGTTGTTCTACCCACGGCTTTCTGCCAATATTTCGAAGGATTAGTCACCTTCACCATTCTTGATTTCTTAGAATCAATGGTGGCCTGACATACCTCTACGAAGTCCTTGACGAGTGGATCATATCCCACGACTGTTCGTGACGGTTCCTGTTTCATTTCTGGATTAAGTAAGGGGATCTGAGTACCTGTAGTCGCAGGGTGAGCTGGCTGGACCACGATCTCTCCATTTGCTGATAAGTCTACGAGCTTGAGAAAATAGCTCACGCAGCATGCCGTACAGAGTTGCGTGATCAGAATCCTATTTCGTCCGATCAGTTTACACTTCTGGCACAGCAACCTCTCATCCAAGAACTGAGCAATCGGTGGTCCCATTTGGATTGCTTGGGCGTCCACTTTATGCGAGCCATACTTTGTCTTAGCTCCTTTCCTCTGTGCTTCATCGCCTCGCTGTGCCCTGTCAGTCGCACCTGCTAGTTGGTGCGATTCATGGGTGCGACCGTCATTTTCCTGTTTAGCTTTGTGCTGGGTCAGCGGATTGTCGAACCCCAAATGTCGCCTGGAGCGTTCTTCAGCATGAGAGTGGTGTTCGGGCGCCCTTCCTCTACCATGAGGACCACCTCTGCCCCCTCGAATCGCTGCCCTACGTTCCTGACCCGTAGGGCTTTTGAATCCTCTTTGCAGATTATTTGGGGCAACCCGTGGTCCCGGGGAACCTAATCCCATCGCCACCTCCTCAAGCGGGGTTAGGTCATACCAGGTGTCGCCCTGATTGGCTTGCAGATACTTCCGAAAGGTGTTACACCTATCAGTAGTGTGTGTGTCATCCATGTGCCAACAGCAAAGATTCCTAGCAATTGCCTTGGCTGGGCAGGTAATTACCCCTTTATCAGCCAGTCTACGGAACAGGGCGTTTGCCACCATGGTCTCTCCAGAGGTTTTTGTGTCCTGCAGAGAGAAATCGTTGTCAGCTTCTATGAGATTTATGTCTACATCAGAAATGTCAAACATATGAATGGCGACTTCATCATCAAACGGTTTCTCGTCAACCATAGTGACTTCGTCGACTTCAGGAAAACATAACTCTTTTGCCTCTATGAGGTCTTGAATAATGTTCCTAAAGGATAAACAATCTTTGGTCGTATGTGTAAACGATCCATGCCACTTGCAAAAATTCCTAGATTTTTCTCTATCTGTCTGGGGGGTCCTGTGGCCCGGTTTCAACTTAATTCGTTTTCGCTGGAAGAGCCAGTCGAAAATCGCATCAGCTTTGTCCACATCAAAAGAGTATTTCCTTTCCTCCCCTGTTTTCTGGGATGCTTTCGCTTTGGAATTCCTCCGTGCTAAAGGCTCACAAACGGTGGCCTCCCCTTTTATGAACTCAGCCATGTCTACCTCAATAGTCTCTAGCTGATAGGTGCGCGTAGACTGGGCTTCTTCCAACAATAATTGATGGTACTCGGTCGCTCTCCTGGCGAGATCATAAAGGTCAGTAAACCTCTCTCCCTGTAATTTCTTTTTGAAAGGGATGGATAAGGCATTTAATGCCACCATGAGTTGATCTCTTTCCGGGATTGCTGGTCTACAGCGAAGCAGCGCTTTCCGCAAGCGCATCAGAAACTGCCCTGGATGCTCACCGGCGACTTGCTTCAAGCGCATCACCTCAAAAATCGACAGGGGTGAGTCCAAGCGGGCAAATGCCTTCATAAAGTTACTTTGCATTTCTGCCCAAGATGCCACTGATCCAGGGGGTAGACTAGCATACCATGTAAAGGCGTCTCCCGTGAGAGAATTTGGAAACAACTTTAGTTTCCAAAAATCATTAGCCGCAGCTTCCCCGAGTTGATGGGTGAATCGCGCTATATGCTCCAGAGGGGTCATCTCATCCTCGCCTGAGAAGCGGGTGAAATCAGGCACTCTGTACCCCCTGGGCAAAGGGAAATCCCTGTCAACGTATGCCGGATAAGGACTTCTGTAGAAGTTGGGATCGTCCTGTCTCACGACTCCAGGTACCATCTGTTCTAGCACTTGGGCTATCGTTTCCCTCAAATTTAATGGGGGTGGACGGTCAACCGGCTCTCGTACAGGGTCTTGACCCCATCTTTCTCCTGCGTAAGGCGCTCTTTCAACGCCCTTTGCTGGCACTGAGTCTACAGGGGCTTTAGCATAAAAACTTTCCACCCGGGATGGATCCTTTGCGCTTGGCAAGTCCCCTGACGGAATTTCATCTATAGGAGCTTTTCCAGATCGACGAGCGGCGACAGAAGGTACATATCTGTTTGTCTCGCCTTGAGCTTCGCCGTACTCGTCCTCTGGATTTGCCGCGTAGACGGCATTTTGCCTCCATCTGTTAGGCAATCTAGAAGTGGGTCTAGAAGGAGATGTCCCATCCCTTGATTTCGCAGGATATTGGTTATCACTATTCCAAGGATCATATTTTTGGAACGAGACACTCCTTCTCTCGGTGCGCCGCGCATCCCCCATAAAGGAAAATTCCCTGTCTACGGGGTTACTTCTTCCTGCGACAGCGCTGGGCCTATTTAAGGCACTGATTTGCTCTAGAATCCGAGTCATGTTACTTTCCAGTCCAGATATTCGTCTGTCGACCAGATTTCTCATATCACTGAACTCTTTGTGAAATTCGAGTCTGGATATGAATTCGGAGGGTGTAAGCGCTCCGAGATCAGTTTGACTGGCATTCACCTGGCTACTTAGAGTCGCATCGCCCACGTTTGTGTTTCCTTCTGCGGGAACACCGTCTCCATCTAATGGAGGTGGGGGATCTCGGTTAGTTCCGCTTCTGGTATTTTTCGCCATCAGCAAATGCGAAGTACTTTCTTCGCTCCCACTGTGGTCGCCAAAGACGTGTTCGCGTAGAAAACGGACCACGTCGGAAATATTTGGCAATTGGACTCACAGGGATTTGTACGTGGTCGCCAGAAAGATGAATTTCAATGATAAATAATACGACTGATTACAAATTCGAAAAATTACAGAAGTAAACGAACGCTTACAGCCATTAAAAACGAATGAAAAGCGGGGGTAGGGATGACGGAAGCGGTGTAGACTCGCTGTTGGAGGTGCGACTGGAGCTGACGTCACTACTGACGCTGTAGACTCGTTGTCGCGAGACGCAGGCCTGGTGCTGACGTCACTGCTGACGCTGTAGACTTGTCACAGTGCACTGTAGACTTACACCTCGTGGAGCAAAGTCTGGTGGACGTCGGGTGCGGATGTCAAGGCTTCGGATGAACACCTTGGTGGCGGAGATGCAGGCGGATGATGATCGTCGGAATTATGGTCGCTCGTCCCGACGGTGGAGGCGATGGTGGAAGCTGGGTGTCACGACTACGGTTGCTCGTCTTGACGATGGAAGTGCTGGCGGAAGGTTGATCAACGGAGCTACGGTTGCTCACTCCGCTGTTGAAAGGATGACCCAATAACCCAGGCCGGGGTATCTACTAAACTAAGGGTGACGAGCAATGCAAAGCTTATGTTTGGCTGATTGATCGTGTTCTTTCTAAGAAAAGTCTGTTCCCCTTTTATACTAAATCTCAATAGATCCTTGTACGCTGCACACGTCTCCGAAAAATCCCTTGAATCATGGCTCGATGTTAACTTCTCTCCGGGGATCTCGGAGTTTGTTTTTCTTAAAGATTCTTCTAACCTCCACTTAGTGAGATCGTGTATGGGACGTGTCCAGATGAGTTGTAGACTTAGCTCACACTCGTATTTAAAAAGGGGTTTTAAACTTAGGCTGCTACGAACTGATATTTTGGCTAAGTCGACGGGCTGTAGACTTAGCTAAAGCCTGTGTTCTAATATGGGTTGTAGACTTACCACAGGCCCAGAGTATCTTATCGTGTCAACACAACCTAAACTATTATGATTTCTCTTTTGTATAAGCAACTCATTAAAGCCCGTTGAGGACGGGGTTTGAGTGCCGCGTCGTGGCCACTGGTGGGTGAAGGAGGCACTATTGTTATAGCCGAGAACGCTGAAGAGCGACGTCATGGGTTGGCAACGGCGGTGTGGTGTTCGACGAAGGCGGCAGAGATGGCCTAGCCGAGGGCGGGGACGGCGGCAGTGACAGACTCGGCGAGGGCGATGTGGTGCCAGGGGACGGCATCACTGACGGGCTCGCCGACGGTGGCTCGGATGGGCTCGCGGAGGACGGTGTGGCTCCTGAAGATGGTGGCATTGATTTGTCGGCTGGCGTCACTACGGCGAAGTGGGGTGATACCAAGAAACCAGTTGTGGTCGCTGAAATCTAGTTCAAGGAAGAGGCGCAGTTACAGTTGCAGGAGGAAAACGCTGCCTGTAGAATCTTGTCGCTGTGCGTGGGCGAGAAATTAGGGAAGTCGAGACCGTCTTGGAGGTTGCGAGTAAAAAAAATCAAAAGTAGTCAAATTGATAAAAATTGACATAGGAGTGAAGGAAGGAATTTACCCGGAATCGACCGCATTAGATTGGGGAGGCAAATCGAAACCGTCGTGAGGAGCAAAGCGAGACCGCTGTGACATCGATGTACAGGGAGGCTCGGCCGGCCGGAAACGCGACGTGATCTGTAGGATACGCAAAAGAAGTGAAGAAAGAAAAAAAACAAACTACATTTTTCCCTTCTCTGCTCTCCCTCCCAAAAAAAGCACCGTACCCCCTTTTTTTGTCTAAAGCCTGTCCCTTTTTATTTTTTGCAATGTAATGTTACGTTTCCTTATGTAAATATTTTTATTTTTATTTCATTTTTTGTGGATTTTTATTATTTTTAGTGATTTTCTATAATTTTTATTATTTCCTAGAAAAATTGGGTTATGACAACTTCTTAGGATTCTCTTCCGTACAGCCTTCGGGATAACTACTTTCTTACAAACTCGCTACCAATCTGATTGTGGGTCCTCCACAGGCACTCTTACAATTCGCCCAAAACTTTTAAGAGGGTGCTTGATATAGGCAAAATCTCTCTTCACGGGATCATAGCACGGAATTTCCTGCACATTAGGCTCAATTATCGTAGCATCAATAAAGTTTGTGGTGAGGTTACATGCGATCTTGCTTTTGAGCTTAATTTCGATTTCCCCATTGGTTGACATCTGAACCAGCTTCAGGAAGTACACCACGCAACACGTGGTGCACATCTGCGGGATAAGGAACTTGTTTGAGGTGATCAACTAGCACTTCTCAAAGAGCATCCCCTCCTCGAGCGAGCAATTTGTGGGCCTTCTTGAATAAGCTTCGGATTGATTTGTACTACTTCTTTTCCTTTCGCGTCAACAGATGCCTTCTCAACTTTGGCCAGCTCGAGAGCAGGGACATCCTTCTTTGGATGCTTCTCATGTGCCTGTTCTCGAACGACAAGCTCAATCTTCTCACGATCTTCCACACGACCACACACATGGGGCCTGTTAACCCGCTCATCCTCATCATAGTGCCTCTGTCGACTTTAGCGTCTGACAGATCCAGACGAGGAACTCCCCAAGTATGTTTTGGGGCAAAGCAAGAGTATGACGGCACCATTCCCATTGCTACTTCCTCGAGCTGGGTTAAATCATACCACATGCTTTCTTTATTCATCTGTAGGTACCAGCAAAAGTTGCGACACGTGTCAGTGGTGTGAGTGGAATCCAGATGCCAGTGCAATGTTCATCATGAATCTCTCGGACTGAGTAGTTCACCACTTTCTTCTCAACCAAGAGCTTGACGACCCATTACGACAGTGGTTTCCCCAGACACTTTGATTCCCTGCGATGTATTACGATTGTGAGTCTCGAGATAAAGTGTAGAAACATCGTCATCATTATTGCATTTGGCAAACTTATTTTCAGCCTCGAGAGAATACATATGAATTATAAGCTCTCCGCCAAAAGGATTATCATCCACCACACTTGATTCATTCACTTCAGCGAATCGCAACTCTTTTGACTCGATCAACTCCTGAATTAAGTTCCTAAAATGTATACACTCTTGAGATGCATCAGTAAACGTTCCATGCCATTTACAATGCTTCCTACGTTTCTCTCGATCATTTTGTGGCAGCTTATACCCAGACCTAAGTTTTATACGCCCTTTCTGGCATAACCAATCAAAGATTTTATCCATCTGATCTACATCAAAAGAGAATTTCCTTTCTTCATCGGATTTTTTAGACACTCAAGCTTTGGAATTTTTCTTTACTAAGGGGTCGCATAATATTGATTCCCCTTTTATGAACTCGGCTACATCAACCTCAGCCCAAGGGTCTGCTTGACAATTCCTAACTGAGTGAAATTCTTCTAGCAAGAGATTATGATACTTTGTTGCTTGTCTTGAGAGATCGTGGAAATCTCAAAAATGTTCTCTTTGGAGTTTCTTCCTTATCTCTAATGATAAGGCGTTTTGTGCTATTTCGAGTTGATCTCTTTCAGCTAAGGTTGTTGTTACTGAATTAATTTATCAAACGCCTTAAGGAACTGGGTCTGCATCTCGACCCAATTCAGAATGGTATTTGGGAGAAGTCTTGGCAGACATGTTAGTTTGTGTCTGTAATAAAAGAGTAGTAGTTTCAAGCAATATGAGCAATCGTAAGTTAGTTTGGAGCAGAGAAAGATAACATGTAAAAATTTACATTTTGTTTTTCATTATTCTGAACTGTGACCGTAATACCTCAAATTAACAAACCCAACACTCATTTCCTTTAAAATGACCAAAGCCCAAGTACAACTCAAAATTCAATAAAATAGCCCGCAATCCTAGAATCCAGTTGGCGACTTAAAGGTGTCTGTAGGAAATAATTGCAAAAAGCCCAGGGGACAAAACGAACAGCCTGGTCACACTCAAAATCAAGAAGCCCAAATTCCTGCGGTAGCTCCTCTGGCCAAGCCCAAGCCCATACACATCTTGTCTGCTTCCTCGACAAAATTCCACAAGGACAAGGACAGCACCACAAGGACGATGGCAGCACGACGGTCTGAAATTCCCCCTGCCCCTCACACCGTGAACGCGGCATGCACGTCCATAGGACAATATTCCTGGTTCGTGCCCTCAAAAAAACGATGAGAAAGAAAAACGACAAAAGCGAGGGAGGGGAGAATTACCTCCGGATGGGGGGAGAGCCATTCTGGAGGAGAGAGCCTTCATTTTAGAGGACGATCTTCCTGAGTGGGGGGGAGGATTCTCCAGAAAGCCAGCTTCTCTTCTAAAAGAGAAATCCCATAGCCCCTCCCCTTAAAAGCTTCAGTCTTCTCGCCTCGTCGGTGATCTCCATTACCGCAATCCTTCAACATGCCTGACCAAGGTTACATTACAGAGGTGACAACTCACAGTTCCAACCTCTTCACGCCTACATGAAGTGCACCCAGCTATCAGCGGCGGTTCCAGCGGCCAAGCTAACTTTTGCAGCTGTAACGGACAGGTCTTCTTCACCACCCCAGCAGCAGACGATCCTGTCCTCCCAAAGCAACAGCAAACCTGACGTTGCAGCTAACCCCAGAAGGAGGTGGCGGCCCCGCTGCCGGTGTCTTCTTCGACAATACCAGGAGTTGATTCGCCTGACAAGTGGCAGTGGTTCTTCCCGTAACCAGATCCTGACTTCGACGAGGTTCCTAGATCCAGCGGCTCCAGCCGACATCCCGGCTGTCAAGACGAGCGCACTACAGCAAGAAACCAGACATCTCCTGGTTCCCTCTGCCTCATTGACGTGTCTCCCACTTCGCCTCACCACCTTCTTGGCTCCAAAGTAGCCAAGCAACTCCACCCAAGAAGGAGGACACCCCCAAAAACCACCTCCCCGAACCCGAGCCTCGAAAATTTTGAGCCTTCAACTTTTATCCTTCCTTCGCCTCACTAAAAAAAAAAACTTCTTCATCACCATTCCCATTCATCAACGGTTCCAGACCAAGGTAAGAAAAATGAGCATCGCGGAAACTCCTTGATGACCAACCCAAACGGAATGCGCGACGGCAACAATGAAAAGGATGGCAGACCTCTGGTTGCAGCGAACTTCAGCTTCTCTGAACACAGCGGCGACGACATTCGTTTCCCATGATGATCCCAACTTCATCAGATGCGGCTTACGGCGATTGACGTCTACCCGCTGTAGCGACAGGAGCAAAGTGGCCCGACCGGCTCCAATCCCCCACCTTCAGTGGAGGACCGTGTCCAAGCTCCTCATGGACACACGTTAGCGTCGCGGGGAGCTCTCGTTTTACTTTGACTTGTTTTCTTTCCACGTGCAGGTATGCATCACGGAGATGATGACCCTTCAGTTTCTCAGCCGCAACTGAAGCTCGACAAGACGTTCTAAAACCTCCTCATTTCACCTCCATCGCTACTCTCCAGAAAAGGACAAAAAGGTTTGTTTTTCATTCCACACTGAAACAGAATGAATTATGTTTCATATATCGTTGCTGCGTGTGCTGCAGCTCTCACACCAGATAACAAACATAATGTATTTACAATTTTACCCCTTTTATCTATTTGTTATTTGAACCCATATGCTTCTCCTTAGAAGGCCCTTCTCCCATTTCCTTCTTCTATTCGGCCTTTGTTCTTCCAATCAAACCAGGTCCAGTCGATCTTCCTTCACTTCAATTACACATGACAGCAACAGGACTCCTGCAATAACGACTTTAACTGTCTCATGTCCGTCCACACTCCCCCTCAAGGTGGTGATTGTAGATGTCTCTCAATCCCATCTTGTCCAGAAGCAAGTTTTGCCTTCCTGGATGAAGAGCTTTGGTAAATAAGTCCGCTACCTGTTGCTGGGTTCTAAGATGTAATACATCAATCACCCCCTGCTCAATTTTCTCCCTGACGAAGTGTAGATCCATCTCCAGATGTTTTGTTCGCTCATGGAACACTAGGTTCCTGCTGATGTATATAGCTGATATGTTGTCACAGTGCAGCTGTACTGGCAGCATTGCTTCCACTCCAAAATCCTTCAACAGTGCCACTAACCACAACACCTCTGCTGTAGTTGTTGCAATCGCTCTATATTCTGCCTCCGTAGAACTCCTCGAGACTGTCGTTTGCTTTTTAGACTTCCAGCTCACTAACGAGCTCCCAAGAAATACTGCCAAGCCTGTGGTTGATTTTCTTGTGTCAACACACCCTCCCCAATCACTATCCGAATAAGCTTCAAGTTCAGCCACTTCTTTACTTGAGAAGAACAGTCCTCTTCCGAGTGTGCCTTTCAAGTATCTGAGTACCTGATTGGCTGCATTCCAGTGTCCTTTTGTTGGTTTATCCATAAACTGGGCAAGCACATGCACCGAGAATGCTAAGTCTGGTCTTGTAATCCCCAGATATATCAGTCTCCCAATTAGTCTTCTGTAGGAGCTCACATCCACTATTTCTTCTCCTTCTTCCTGTCCTAGCTTCATATTGGGCGACATTGGTATGTTGCTAGGCTTTACTCCAAGCTTCCCCATGTCTTCCAGCAACCTCAATGCATAATTCCTCTGTGATACAAAGATACCTTCTCTGGACCTAGCTATCTCAAGCCTCAGAAAATACCTCAACACTCCCAGATCTCTAACTTTGAAGAGCTGCAGCAAATACTCCTTGAGCTCATCAATAAGATCATCCGACGAAGCTGCAATGGCCATGTCATCTACATACACCAACACGGCTAGAAATCCCCTCGAATCATGCTTGGTAAATAGAGTATAGTCAGACTTCGATTGCCTAAAGCCATTAGCCAATAAGCAGGATGATAATTTGTCATTCCACTGCCTAGAGGCTTGTTTCAAGCCGTATAAGGCCTTCTTAAGTTTGCAAACCAATTTCCCAGAATGCTTCTTCTCCCCCTGAATGTCCAAACCGTCCGGCAACTCCATATAGATATCCTCTAGCAAATCGTCATTTAGAAAGGCATTGTGAATGTCAAACTGTCTCAAACACCAATGCTGCATAGAGGCCAAAGCAAGAAACATGCGTATAGAAGTATGCTTGGCTACCGGACTAAAGGTCTCTTGAAAGTCAAAACCTTCCCTTTGAGTGTATCCTTTGGCCACTAACCTTACTTTGTGTCGTTCTACGGTGCCATCCGCCTTTAACTTGGTTTTAAACACCCATTTGCAACCAATGGCACGATACCCTGCAGGCAAAGAAACAATCTCCCACGTGCCATTTTCCTGAAGGGCCTGTAATTCTGCTGCCATTGCCTCCTGCCAGTATGGAAGAGTGCTAGCTTCTTTGTAGCCACGCGGTTCAGAATAATGCTCTAAGGCTAGGATATAAGTCTTATAAGGTTTGGACAATCGGGAATATGAGATATATGGATCAATAGGATAGGAAATGACAGAGGAGTTTGAAGGAGAGGTAGCTGACCTGATATGCAATACAGATGAGTCAGGACTTGCTTCTGTGGAAGAGAGACTGTGATGATAATCGCTAAGATAACCAGGTACGTGCTTAATGCGTGTACTCCTACGAAGATGCAAATCGGAATGATATGGAGATGATGAATGAGAAACTTGTTCTGACTACCTTTGGTTATTATCCTGTTCTGGGTCTATATGTGAAATATCTTGTGATGAAGAACTACTATGAGGAGATGTAGCATGCATGTCAGGAATATGAGGGAATGATGCATTAGGAGACTGAGGTAGAGAATATGGAAAAACCAGTGCATCTTGACAGGAATGCTGATGTTGTTGTAGTTTGAAAGGAAAAATAGATTCATGAAAGATGACATCTCTAGAAACAAAGACTGTTTTCTTGTCTAGATCAAACAAATAGTACCCTTTAACGCCAAGAGGATAACCAAGAAAGATACACATCCGTGCTCTTTTGTCGAGTTTCTTTCTGTCATGAGCACATGTACAAGCATAACACAAGGAACCAAATACCTTAAGATTGTGATAAAGAGGAATTTTATGAAACAATTTCTCATATGGTGTTTTATGTTGTAAAACTTTGCTGGGTAATCTATTGACAATATGAGTTGCAGCCAGTAGTGCATACCCCCAGAAATGTAAAAGCAGATTTGCTTGAAATAATAGAGCTCTAGTTACCTCTAACAAGTGTTGGTGTTTGCGTTCCACAACACCATTTTGTTGTGGGGTTTCAACACAGGATGTCTGATGCATTATTCCATGAGTCTTGTAAAAATCTAACATGTAAAACTCAGATCCATTGTCACTCCTAAGACCCTTTATCTTTGCATGAAATTGTGTTTCTACAAAGTGTGAAAATCTTGTATTAAAGTCCTAACCTCTGCTTTAGATTGCATCAGAAACACCCAAGTTACCCTTGAAAAATCATCAACAATGGTTAAGAAGAATCTATATCCTCCCAATGCTGTGATTGAACAAGGACCCCAAATGTCGCAATGTATTAAATCAAATGGTGCTATTGTTTGAATTGTACTGACTGGAAAAACCATCCTTCTTTGTTTTGCTTGATGACAAACCGTACAAGCATTATTATGTAACATTGTAATGTTTGGATCTAGCATTCTCATAAAAGATTCTTTACTGTGTGCAACATGTCCTAGTCTTAAGTGCCAAAGATCAAAGTCATCTAAACGAGTGCAAGGTCTTATCGTACTAAATGCATGCAGAGTGTCTGATGTGCCTAGATGTGTTGGTTGATGTTGCAAGTCTGTAATATGGTCTCTTTGTTTGTTCCTTGTTATCTTGTCGATCACATACAAGCCTCCTCTTCTTTTAGCAAGTCCAATCGTCATCCAATTGCGCAAGTCCTGAATAAGACAACAATTATGAGATAGAACAAGACAGATATGTGGGTTTTTGGTGAGCTTGCTGGCTGAAACAAGGTTGAACTGAAAATCTGGCACAAAGAGTACATCTTCTAGTATCAGGGTTGGATTCGAGTTTACCACTCCTATATGTGTGGCCAAGACTGCGCTATTGTTCGGTAGATGAATCTGCAATGGCTGGTTGAGTTGTTGATAGGTAGAAAAACAAACAAGATTGGATACCACATGATCTGTTGCTCATGTGTCTAATGTCCAGGACTAAAAATTTGCCCGAATGGCTGTATTATGAAAAGACATGGTGGAGATTATACCTGAAAAGGATGTAGAGGGAATGGAGGAATGAGATGATTGATTGGCTTGGTTTTGGGAAATCTGAGGATTGGTCTGAGAGTGGTTATTCTCTTCCACACTTAGCAGTGACAAATGCTTCTGAACTTGATTCCCAGTCAGGTTTAGCTATGGGAGCTGCATCTCTGTTGCCCCTTCATTCTTGATCAGATTGATTGCTCTTCTACTTTCTCCTCCTTGATATCTCCCCGTTCCTCTGCCTCGGCCTCTGCCTCCTCTGGTGCTTGGTGGAAAACCGACCAGAAAATAACATTATCTCTTGATATGGCCTTTCTTCCCACAATTGTCACATATAATGTCAGGATTAAACCTCTTTCTGCCAGCATAATTCACTTGACTAGTCTGTATTCCCTTCTCTGCCTCACACTCTGTTTGTGCAGCCACTGCTGCAATAGGGTGCATAAACATAGTTTTTTCTTCTTTTCTCATGGTTTTCTGCCACTCCTCACGCTGCACAATGTTGTACGCCTCTCCTGGCGTAGGAAATGGCTTCCTCAGCAGGATCTGTGTCCTTAATCCCTCATATTCTCTACTTAACCCATTTAGGAACTTAAAGACCATGTCCTTCTGCTGCTCCTCCATGTATCCTCTTTCCCACCCACATTCACACTTCCTACACTCACAAAAGGGAATTGGCCGATAAACTCTTATTTCACGCAAAAGCGAGAGCAGTTCATTATAGAACCCAGAAACCGTTTTACTCCCCTGCATTAGCTTATGATACTGCGAGTATAGCTGACAAACCTTCGAGTCATCTGGCTCCCCATATCTTTCCTTTAATTCCTCCCATATTTCCTTCGCTGTGCTAAGGTAAAAGATGGTAGTCGCTATCGGAGCCGACACTGATTTCTGAAGCCATGCCTTCACCATACAGTCACAGCGAACCCAAGCGTGAAATGTCCCACTTTCTGCTGCTGGCCTCTCTATTGAACCATCAATAAAACCCAGTTTATTTCTGATTGAAAGTGCAAGTTCGACAGACCTTTTCCAACTTGAGTAGTTTCCCTCTGTCAGCTCAGGTGTGACGATGCTCGTGATTTGCAGGTCTGCTGGGCTGACGAAGAACGGGGACTGTGGATTGTCCATCACTTCCAGCGCCATCGAACGTCCTTACCGAAGCTCCGGCCAGTCGCCGCCGCTCTGATACCATGAAGCTCGACAAGACGTTCTAAAACCTCCTCATTTCACCTCCATCGCTACTCTCCAGAAAAGGACAAAAAGGTTTGTTTTTCATTCCACACTGAAACAGAATGAATTTTGTTTCATATATCGTTGCTGCGTGTGCTGCAGCTCTCACACCAAATAACAAACATAATGTATTTACAATTTTACCCCTTTTATCTATTTGTTATTTGAAGCCCATATGCTTCTCCTTAGAAGGCCCTTCTCCCATTTCCTTCTTCTATTCGGCCTTTGTTCTTCCAATCAAACCAGGTCCAGTCGATCTTCCTTCACTTCAATTACACATGACAGCAACAGGACTCCTGCAATAACGACTTTAACTGTCTCATGTCCGTCCACAGCAACAACCAGCAGCCCTTGGAAGGGCGTCCAGTTACTAGCAGTGCTTCCGGTACTTGAGGCGGCCGATGACAGCGATCCCAGTGGCTAACAGTTCATTCACAACAACAGAAGCAATGGTGGAAGGCCTCTCCAAACACCGGCAACAACCTGTCATGGCTTCAAGTCTTTATTCATCAACAACCAACCTCTTCCGCTATTCCCCAATCTCCAGCCGTGCTGCAGACCCAGCTTTAACACCAGCAGCCACAGACGCCCTAACAGCAACAGCGAAGGGCTCCTTCCCCAACACTCTCCTGGCAACCAAAGTCCAACGTCGAGAGCAGTGGCGACTCCCAGTGGTCTTGCTCCACCCATCTCCGTCAGCGAACCCCGAGCTCCTCATTAACCACAGAGCAACTCCCAGCCGACCTTCACACCAAAGGACACCAGATCCGAGCCTCCCAGCAGCTCCAAATGGGTGTTCCAATGCAACAATGGAAATGGTGCTTCCTTAGGCAGCGGACAACGATTCCCTTCTCAGCCACGACATGCCGGCGGCAACTCCAACCCCTCCATCCTCTCCCAGGATGACCTCAACAAGATCCCCGCCTTCAAGGCCGTCGAATTTGTCGAGTCCGGGATAGTCGTCGGCTTCGGCACCGGCACCACAGCCCGCCACGCCATCGACCACATCAGCCAGCTCCTCCGGCAGGGCAAGCTTCGTGACATCATCGGGATCCCCACCTCCTGGGTCACCCACGAGTAGACCCTCTCCCTTGGGATCTCCGGTTCGATCTCGACTCCCACCACGTGGTCGACCTCGCCATTGACGGCACCGACGAGGTCTACCCTTCCCTCGACGTCTAGCAGCCGCTTTCCTCAGCTCCATGCCGTCAACCCACCTCTTCATATTCGTACAAACCGCGTCAGACATCTCCAGCGGTCACTCTCTCGTCCCCCCCCCCCCGCCGACCTCCATCCGGCGACCATGGCCACCCTAGCCTCGGGTTCACCTTGGACTCCTTCGCCCGGACCCAGATCAGGGGAAACCTCTCCCCTTTTACCTTGCCGCCACCAGATTCACCGAGATCCAGTAGTCGAGCCACCCGGAAGCGATCTCCCGGTCATTCCCCTTGATCCACGGCGATTCTGGCGAGCCACAACCCACGCCCGATTTGAAGACCCTAAGACAGAGGAAGGAGTTCTTTTCTGCTTGGGTCATTCCAACCCCGAAGGTAAAAACGTTACCTTTGACAAATTTAATTTTCATTAAAATAATTATAAGTTTTAATGAATTAATTTCGTTTAAAAGATTTAATTATTCCTTGTGATCCTCGATGACTTATAGCTAAACGCAATCTGGACATGTTAAATTCCTCTTTTAGGATTTTAATTTTTATGTTTCCGCTTAGGTTTATTATATTCTCGCGAATTAATGTGCATTACTAACATTTATCTTCGTATCTTGTTTTACATGAAAAATACGACAGTTACATGGGCATCTCGAAGAATCGCAACCCCACTCAACCGATTCATACGGTAAGACATGTTTTACAATTTCAATTCGATTGAGTTTTATTTAAAATTAATAGGTATTAATGACATTGGCATGGCATTGTTTCTTCCTCTACTCTGCATGTAAACACCGAGGAATTCACTACCAAGGAATGTCATCCTTCGACGGCGCGGACGATCGACATCAACGGGCTCACAACGCCCCATAAGTATCGCTCTTATTTCATTAAGTCCTAATTATTCACTTCGATTTAAATTATTACTTTCTGACCACTTATTTATTTTTTTTCACATGTACATCGAGTCAACCCCATAATTTCGAAGATTAACTCGAAGGCGCGTGTATCAAACCGCGTGGATCTACCCCGGCCTAAAAACCGCGGGCTTGAAGGCTTAAAGCTGCCCCAACCTCAATCAAAGGTACAAAGGGGAGGTGCGGGCCTCCCCGAATTTTCTTTAAGCCCACTTGTAACGGATTGCGGGCCCAAGTGTATAGGCCCGCAATCACCGCCCTTCCCCGCCCTTTTAATCTAAATAATTGTTTGCGATTGCGCGTATGCTTATGCTTTAGATTTTACGTCGTATGCTTGGTTTTAATCAAACAAACATAAATTCGGGTCCAACGCCCGTTAAAACGTCGATAAGAGTCCGACCTACTCCCGGATCGGGCCCAACACCCGTCAATCAAAAGTTAAACTTTTTTGGACAAATCGCCACCCTTTTCGCATGTTTTAGAATACAAAGGTTAGTAAATAGGAATCCCCAAACCCAAACTCTGATTTTTCCAACTTAAAATCACGTTTTTTTAACTAAGTCGGTGGCGACTCCGAACGATTTTACCAAAGCTAATTCCTACCCTTTTTTCGGAGCCATTTATGATGAGGTGACGGCAGACCGAGCCGCTCCTTGAGCCCTTCCCAAAAATTCGTGAGTGAGGTCTTACGCAGCTTTTCGCTCGCCACGTTCAGGGAACTGGAGATGGTTGGCGAAACGTCCCGCAGACCCGTTCGCGAATCAAGGAAAAGCCCAACCCTGGGTCCCTTTCCGCAGCGTCCGGCGTTCGAACCGTAACGTCGACCGAACTGGGCCTCGGGGGAGCGGGCCCGAATCCGCGGGTTGCCCGAACCGCATCGGGCGCGTGATAGGCGGGAAGGCGCGCGTACAGTGACAATGGCTACAAACACTCCACAAGCACTCCCTACGAAACCACCCCAAACCACCACCTTACCTCCACCAAATCACAAACCAAACCAGCAGCCTACCCCTTTACCTTTGATCTGGTACCTTTCCGGGAAGTATGAGAATATATATCTTATTAAGAATATATAGCCTGTATATTAATCAACCCAAAATCTATTTCGACGACCCAGGCTAAACTACTTGTTCAGTAAGTATAGACAATATTCCAAATTATGTGGAAAATTCTAAGATGACATCCCTGAGACGGAAAGAGTACTTTGTTAGACTTTTACCAACAAACGAAAAGCACCTAATATGTCTGCATCTACCTGCAGACCCATCAAATGGTTGCATACATTTGCACAAAGCAAATGAAAAGCAAAACCATATGTAAATAAATACAATGACGACTATCGTTTCAAAAAATATGATACCTTCTGTACTCTTATCTCAGCATTGTATTATATAAAAGCTTTCACCAAGCATCCCACTAATCATAGCAAGTTTCTCAGAGTATTAGTACTTCAGATTTGCATCTAAGGCTGTGTTTGGTAGAATAGAAAAGAGAAGTACTGTTCCATGTCCCATAGAAAGTTTCGCAGAACCTTCGCAACGCGACACCCATCGAAAGATTGAGGCTCTAGAACCCGTTCCTTTGTTCACACCTCGCCACCTTGGGACAATGCAGCCGCTTTAAGGATGGCAATCTCATTGCCCAGCTCCTCCTGCCGATCGTTCGGCTTCCCCACCATTTGGATATATTCCGCCCGGACACCCTCCAATGTTTCCCCAGAAGGGCCGCTGATTGAGGGCACCTTGTCATTCAACAACGTTAGCTCCTCACGAATTTGGCCCAGTTGTGTCACCAGAGGTGGAACTTCCCCAGATGGAACCCACACCGGATGTGGGCACGGAACGGCGGAGACAGGGGAAAGCGTGAGGGCAGGTCGAAACCAAAGCGTGGTGATGATGACAGCTTGGCCAACGGGGCAAATGACAGAATAAGGGATGAGTCGCGGACGGATCTAAGGGCTCGCTCAGGCTGCTTCATTTGCAACGGACTTCATAAGGCAAGAGACTTTTCAAAAAAGGAGAGGCTGAACGCGATTATCGATGCCGACGAGGGTGATTCTGAGTCTCGTGTTGCTCCATTGCAGCTCTTGGGGGCGCTGCAAGTGAGGAAGGGGCAGTTCAAAGGGGAAGATGGTGCAGAGCCGAAGCTAGTGACGGCCATGCAGTTACAGAAGGGCTGCGAGAGGGGCATACTGGTGGGTGTTTCTTACATGGCGAGTGGCACGGAGGTACCCTAGAGGGCGAAGCTTGTCCAAGTATCATCCTTCGAAACTCCGGATGAGGCGCCGAAGGATGAAACAAGCGTTGTGGAGGCTGTGCGGACAGCCAACTTGTGTTAATTGGTTGTTAGGGACGTAGCGCAGGCGTACCTTGACACGACCTCTACTCCAACTGGTGGGGAAGGTTTGTCACAGGGTCGGACGGGGATCCTTTGCCCATCAGCTAGCGAGGCTTGAGCAAGGCTGCTTAGGCGGCAGTCCGTGAAGGAGGCACGGGCTTGAGCGTTGGGGGGCGCTCATCGGTGCTCGGGAGCGAGGCTCGAGCATAGAATCTGGGCACGAGACGAGGCGTGTCTAGAATGCGGAGGGCTTTTGTACGAGTGCTAGAGCGATGCGGATGCGACGAAATGTGCGGGTCAGGAAGGAATCTGGCTGTTGGGCGTTCCTGGCGTGCGAAGCTGCAGAGGTGGCGTGCCGCAGGAAGCAACGGAGATTTCCTGGAGGTTGCTTGTGGGTGGTTGCAGACGGAAGAGTCCCAACGCAAGCTGCAGGTGCGGCAGTCCCCTAACGAGAGTGTAGACAACCCTTGGTGTTCCCGGCTGCAGATGACTGTTGGTATTCTGGGACTATTGGATTGCTCGTGGCAGCATGGCGTCCAAGTGTCCATTATCTAGTAATCTGGTTATTACTCCCCTTGGCCCCTATAAATGAGTGAGTGGGGACTTGGGCAAGGGAGAGCATGTGAGTGTGCATAAAGGAGAGTGAGTTGGGGCAAAATACACATACTCTGAGAGTCTTGTAGTTCCCTTTGTATTATTATGAGTGATAATACGATGATTGTCACCATCTTGCTGGGTTGGGTGTGTTCTTGGTCGAAGTCATTATGTTCCTGGGGATAGTGAGAAAATACTGGTCATGCTTGGGTGGGCGCGACACCGGGCGGGTAGCGTTGCTAGGATGAGTTAGCCGTGGTAGAGTCTCGGACACGTCGCAGTTGGCATCAGGACATCAGGGAGGACAAGCAAACATATATGCAGCCTCATGTTGCAAATTTTTACAAAACGATGATTTCCTGTTCTAATCCATGACCACAAAAAATAAGGCACCCTCATATCCTCATAGTACACAGACATGGGAGTCCTGGTGATTCACATTAATTTTAGGATATTCTCACTTGAAAATAACAGTCTTAAGTTTTTTCAGAGTTGCCTAAAGAAATGGACTGCACCATTAGGACTTCAATTAACATCAACCAAAAGAAACATAAACTTGCAAAAAAGTGTACTAAACTTTTTTGCCATTGCCATAGAGAATCGACCAAATTTTACCAACCTCAAATGAGGCTCTGATTTGTCATTATCATCCTCAAGCTCAAATGGGGCCTCACGCATGGGAGGTACAAGTCCTGTCCACGCCATAAGTTTTCTCAAGAGGCGTCCACGCGGCCCACTAGGTGACAATATTCCTTCGTATCGTGTTACTGCTCTTTGAGCTGCAAGCCACATTGGAAGCTCCTGACCATATTCAGAGGCTTCTTCCAACGAATTATAGGAAAAAAGACCATTCCTAATATCTGAAATTTGGTAGTCAGGGATATCTAGAAGCCACTTTTTCAAAGCTTGTACTAAATCCTCAGGCAATCTGATTGAAAAATTGTTTTCAAAACCCTGCCAAGACAATTGAGAGATTTACCACAAATGAAAAAATAAAAAAGAAATCAGATTAAACATGAAGGAAACGATATTTTGCCGACTTTTCTTTTATTTTTTCACTTTTCATTAGACAAGGCTGAGGAAATAGATATAGTTAATAAAAATTATCCTGATTGAATTGATAGTATATTGTCACTGTACAAAATTAATCTCAAACCAATAGGATTATTCGTTCGCGTAAAAGCCAGTAAAACAAATTGTAAGCAAATAATTGGTCAAGTGCACTCATAAACTTGTCAAAGGATAGAGGATGCTGCAATTACAAAATCAGACCTCCATAATCATGGTCCCAAGTTTTCGTAGTGGCTTTGATAAACCAGAGAAGACTCCTCTCAGAAATTTCGATTGTAAGTAATCCAATTTGTCAGCTAATAGCAAGCCCGTTTGCCTCTCTGTGGCATATCCAAGCCTGTTAGGTGCAGTAATGTTTGCAGATATTTCAGAAGATAGTGAGGCACGAGCCAAAAGCACCTAATGCCATCAGAATTAGGAGGTTTACATATAAGGTCAAAAGGAGGCACACTTCTTTATGTTGCCACAGGAATGAAGAACGCAACAGGATTTAAAAATATTCCACCATTTTTTTATAAAGCATGTACAAAACTGGAAAGTGATCATTACACATTACAGTCACTTTATAAACACTTGGCATGGTATGCGTTAGCAAATCAGATCTTTTTCAGAACATTCATTGCGTGCACTGAGCATGGGCAACATAATTATCAGCTAAAAAGCAGAAAACTATGAAAGAATTACACTCGATAGCTGACAGGGATATTGTTTGGCTGGTAAAAGTACTTATATCGCCAGTTGCACAAGATAGTGGGCATAGCTAGCACATCAACCCCACCTAAGTACTTACAATTCAAAGTTTTCCCTTTTCTTCTCTGATGGGATCTATCCAAGTACAGTGATTTGTGATGAATGGCAAGGATATTGTAGTTTCTTTAATGATAATGAATTTTGAATTCGTTTATTTTCCTATATCACCTCATTTAAGATTTGTGGGACAATGTTTTCTTCCTACCCTTACTCATAGGACTCTTTCCTTCCTTCTCTACCTGAATTGTACGACTGTAGATATTCCAGGAACGCATCATATTCTGTGGTCGACTGACTGTAGTCTACTAGCTCACAGTTTTCTAGTTTATTTGCCGGGCACTTCCTCTGGGTGATATGAGTAATAGACATAGTTAACTTTTACCATTTCACTTGAAATTTAGAGTTCTTTGTTCAGGATGGCTAAGGTCTCGTGAATCTCAGGTTTGTAATATCTTTTTGTTGGGTAAAACTGCACAGGCCCCTTGCAGTAGAAAGAGATAGCTTATGGAGTGCGCTTTGTTGCAGAAAATATACAGGGATTAAGATTGGGTCTGCTTTTGAGAAACAGCAATAAGATGCTAAGCAATCAATACCTGAAAATTATAGCATTTGCCTCAGATGCTCTCTTCCAATCAACATATATCGGCAATGTGAGTAGGTAGTCTGTGTTCAATGCGGAAGTCAACAACAAGTCCTTAACAGACAGCTCTTCAAATTGTGCATCGAGAAGTAGCTGCAAGAAATTTCGCTGGAAGTGTGTTGCGACAGAGACACTAGCAAATGGGTGTTTCTAGTCAGGGATTCGAGAGCAGATGTGACCATCAGTGATAGATTGAAAAAAACAAAACAAACCTGGAACGGTCACCATTTCTCGAATGTTTGTCCGAAGATTCTTTTGGTCCCCCACACTTGTGTTCCCATTTCCCATCCTGGTCCACTCCATCCTCTGAGCCACTTTCAAACCTCTCTATAAGCTGATCGTGAACAGGTTGGTCATGCAAGTGGGCAGAGACAACTCCATAATCAGCTCGCATCCTTTCTAGAATGGACTTATGTTCCGCATGAAGTATAGCAGCATCCAAGCACCTGAAATTTTGCAGAATAATCACCCAGAAATTAACACGATTCACAAACTCTACACCAGCCGATGACCGTATTCACTCGAAGCCCTAAATACCTAGAGTCTTTTTCCAGAAATGATCCGAACTGAAAAGAGAACGAGACTCGTTTCCAAGAGCATCAGCCTATTTCATCAAATGCAGAAGCAATGCCTTTGTCCCGGCAGCCCAAAGAGTAATTACGATATGGTCTTACGAGGAGACATGCGAGACGTGGACCGCATCGTCGCGATCGGCAAACATATTCGTCAGGATGGCGTCCAACATATCAGCCTTAGAGACAGGAATATACTCGTGACGGGGAACTCGAACGACCCTCTTAGGCTCACCGGGGAGGTCCCCGTTGCCATCGTGATGGAGACCGTCGGGAAGGGCATGCCTCCTCCAACGGCCACCAGCCCGGGATGAATTCAGGGAAGAAACACAAAGAAGAAGTCCAGCTCCGAGAGGAGGGGAGATGAAAATGGAGAACCTCGATGGAAGGGAAGGAGGCGGGAAAGCATCAAACGAAAGCATCAGGGTAGGTGTCACAGCGTCGACACACCCAGAAATTTTCTCGTCCAGCGTCGTAACTTCCCGGAAGCACGACCAGCCCTCTCGTTTGGATTCCCCTAAGTCTCGCCCACACTCGCTCTTGCTCACGTACTCTCGTGTATCGCTCACGCTCGCACTCAAGAATGCTCGCAAGGACAATGATTCGCTCATAAAGAATACAAGGATATGGCCAAGGTACAGATCGTATTCCCAACTCAATCTTACAATGTGTTTTGCCCATAGTTGTTAATGGCGATAGGCGGGGCGAGGCGACAAGCCATCGCCCGCCAGAGGCGAGAGGCGAGGCGAAAGGCGCTCAAAAGGCGATTTGTGTAAGGCGATTTGTGTATAAATAATAAAATGATTTCAAATAAAAAAGATGAAATGGATTTATAATATTAATCATCATCATTCATCATGTAAAATATTCTAATCAAGCATCCATAAGATCGAGATTATCATCCGAATCATCCGAAGCTGATAAAGCCACACTATCATTCCCACTAGAACTTTTGTAGCCTTCCGGGTTTTGCTCTTCCTCCTCATTTTCATCCAATTCTTCAAAATATTCTTCATCTGCCACATCAACTTTTTTCTTCCCTCGAAGCTCAACGACATCTTTAGTCCTTGCTACGGAAGTTCCCTTCGCTACTCGTTTTTCCTTTCCTGCAGCATACCGTTTTAAAATAATTGAGGGTTGGGAAGTTCTTGTGACATACTCCGGTTCATTAGCCTCGCTTGCCCATGTGAAGTCTTCATCATCACTGAATACACGTTCGTTCTCCTCATCATCATCCACGTCTTCCATAATTCCTGTCTTCCATTCCGACGTTTCAATTCCACCAACTTCCGGTAAGATGATTGGATCGAGATTCTCGCGCTTTAGATATCGACGCCTCAAAGCCCTATTGTACTTCACATAAACCAGCATACTCAATCTTTGATGCTCTAAACGATTCCTCCTTTTGGAGTGAAGCTGCATACATGAAAACATGTGCATTACACATATAATAATTAAAATTACGTTGAAGGAGCTAAATTTAAGAATTTAATTTACTCACATGCTCAAACACACTCCAGTTTCTCTCATAACCGGAAGAACTACAAGTAAGATTGAGAACTTTTATAGCAAAGTTTTGCAAATTCAGCGTCGAAGATCCATATGATGACCACCACTGAGCTGTAAAATGATAAAGTAGCAAAATATAAGTAATGAGCAATGAGTTATGATAATTTTTCGAAAAAAAATGTAACCTGGTGATTTTAGTTCGCAAGTTCGGTGTCTGATAGCAATGGGAATTCCAAACATCCGTTCAGCCTTGGTATACACATCCATTTCACTACAAATTGCATCTTGAACTTTAAAATCCCTCACCAATCGTTGAACCGCTTGATGAAATCCTATGATATCTTCATCTTGTAATATATTCGGATTTGAATAAAAGAATTGAGGATTGAGGAAATGGCCTGCTGCATGAAGAGGTCTATGGAGCTGAACATTCCATCGATTATCGATGATTTGAAACACATGTCGATATTTTTCTTCTTGGTGAGAGAAAGATGTAGCAATTTCCTCCTTTGCTCAATCCATTGCCTTATAAATGTATCCCATGGCTGGTCTTTTCTCACTATCAACCAACCGAAGCACATGCACTAAGGGACCAGTAACCTTCACCGCATATCTCACATTATTCCAAAAGGTAGTCGATAAAATCATCTGTTCCATTCTTTTCCCCAATGCCTCTTTTGAAATCTTCGTGGCATTCCACTTATCGGATGTAAACATCTTCTTCAAATTTGCCCTTTCCTCCAAGAACCTCTTCAATGTTAGGAACGCTGTAGCAAATCGTGTTTTTCCAGGCCTCAACATTTCAGTTTTCTTTGTGAAATCTCTTAACATGTTCAAGAGAAAAGCCTGATTGTATATAAAGCCATTAAAAGCTACTCCTTACTCGTGTACTTTCTTCAAATTAGGTAACTTGAAGATGCCTTCACACATCAAATCGACACAGTGGGCGGCGCATGGAGTCCAATACAAATGTTGGTACTTCGTCTCCAATAATATTCCTGTAAAAAAAATTAAGTTAAGAATACGTTAAGAATAGAAAGTCAATAACACTTAAAGATTCTCACCTGCAAGAACATTTGAACTTGCACTATCCGTCACCACTTGAACTACATGTTCTTCTCCAACATCTTGGAAAAATTTATCAAGTAACTCGAACATTTTTTCACTAGTGTGAGCAAAGCTTGATGCATCCATCGATTTCATAAACATGCTTCTTTTCGGAGTGTTCATAAAAAATTTTATTAAAGATCTACCTTTTCTATCTTTCCATCCATCTATCATCAAGCTACAACCATACTTCTCCTTTTCTTCAATGTTACCTTTCATCAGCTCATTTGTCCGTTCCACTTCCTTGTTTAAATAAGTAACTCTAACCTCATGATAGGAAGGAGGCTTCGTATTTCTCCCATAGTCTCCCATTGCATGTATCATAGTGGTGAAACTATCAGAGTTGACGGCATTAAAAGGAATTCCAGCATCATACATCCATCTACTAAATGCCTGAACTGCGTCATCTCTCATCTTCTTCTGGTACGCATCAAGCTCCTTTGAGTCTTGTTTCTTTTTCTGAATGACAAAATCATCACCCTGATCTTGACACTCACGATAGAAATAATCAATAGGGCCTCTTGATCTTTTTGCACTTGAGCCAGATTCAATAGTGCGATTTGATGCTGCGTGACTCGAAGCATTGAACATTCCTTCATCATCTAATTTATCCAAATGGGGAATTGCATCCATTTTGCGCTTAGATTCCTTCTTATTGGCCATGTACTGCTTCAATTCTTCCATAACAGGAGGAGGGCAATCACGACAAGCCTTCACTTCTTTATAACCTCCAACAAGATGTTTCTTGAATCGACTAATTCCACCATTTGTTACTTTTCCGCAATAATTGCACTTCACTTTATTCGTGTCATTGGGATTTGGTAGAGTTCCATGACACCATGCAGGATCCTTTCGGTTTTGATTTGAAGAAGACATCGTCTAATTTCTGCGTAAAATCAAAAAATGCTAGCATAATTAGTTTATAACTTCAAGCAGATTAAAATTTGAGTTAGTTTATTGAATAAACTAATGAGAAAGACAAATCTAATCGCAAACAAATCAACAAAAAGAACCAGCATTGCTCTCTTCCTTTTTTTTCTTTCGTAGAAGAAAAGTCAGTCAACTTATCACCGAAATAGAATTAGTTAAAAGGCAAAGGCAGTCTTAACTTCAAATATTACGTCCAATACAATTGAAAATCACAATTTCCAAGTCCTGACCACGACTTGTCCAAGTCTCTAGTTAAATTTTGGCCTAAAAATAACACCACGAGTACACGTTCGGACTCAACAAATTCAGACGAGCTACACTACGAATTTAGTTCTTGAGAGCTACAAATTCAGCAACAGAGGGAACACCGATTCTTAAGAGCTAAACACAATTAAAGAAATCTGTTTTACCCAACACTGGTGAGATGGGCGATGAAGAAAGGATCCTGCTTGAGAGGGAGGAGGGGAGGCCGACGGAGGAGGGGAAGCCGACGGAGGGGAGGCAGGAGGAGGAGACGGAAGGGATCGTTCGTGTGGGGAATTGTTCGTGTCTTGGCTGAAGACAATAGGTTTTCAAAGTTTTTATTTATTCAATTTAATCCCAAATTATTATAATTATTACAACTTAGTCAAAAATTACAAAATTCGGCCAAAATCCAAAGGCGAGCCTTTTTGTCGCCTTTCGCCTGAGAAAAAGGCGAGGAAAGGCGTCGCCTTTGGATCACGCCTCGCCCGGAGGGGAGGAAAGGCGAAATCGCCCCGCCTGCCTCGCCCCTCGCCATAAGCGTTGCCTTTCCTCGCCTTTTACAACACTGGTTTTGCCAACGCCCCTTTACAATATTTATTTATAGGGGACATGAGGCATGCATGTTATCTACACATGTACATCATGCAATCAGCAAGAGTGTATCATGAGTCGCCCACTCTAGGCAGACCAAGGGTCGTCTGCTCCCACCTGATCCGTCAGAGGAAGCTCCAGGGTCGCCGCGTCAGAGGAAGCTCCAGAGTCGCCTGCCGCAGCGCCAGAGGAAGTTTCAGAGTCGCCTGCCGCACCCTCCTGGTCATGTCAGACCTGCCCTAGCATGTGTCTGACCCAAGTAAGCGACAATCCAGCTTCCCTTTGTCGCTGATGACCAGTTTGCCCGTGCCTCCAGCATGAGCTCTGCCCAAGGAACCGTCCTGGGTGTGCCTTGCCTAGGACTCGTTCAAGCGTGCTAACAAACCTCCCACCCGAGGAAGTCGACGCCCTCGTCGACCCCTTGCTGAGGTATGCTTGCACCTCATCATCGAACTGCCACAGAGTGTTCGCCTCCTCCCAAGTGGCTTCTGCCGCTTCCTTGACCCTCCATTAGATAAGGTACTCCGTTCCACGATTCTTCTTGCTCTGCCCCAAGACGCGATGATCCAGAATGCGCTCTACCTGAAGCTCATGTTGTACCCACACAGTCGGAGGCGCCCATTTAGCTTGGACTCTCCTTTCAGGACCGTCATCGTCATGGAATGGCTTCAAGAAGCTCACGTGGACTGTCGGATGAATCTTCATCCTCTCAGCCAGCTTTAACCTGTAGGCTACCGCACCCACACGTTTGACAACTTCAAAGGGACCGTCGTACCTTTGAACTAATTCACGATGGACTCGCTTACTATTGATTTTCTTCCAAATCTGCGGGGTGAGCTTAAGCATAACCTTGTCGCCTACATTGAACTCAACCGCCCTCCAACGTTGATCAGCATACTTCTTCATGCGTCGGGCTGCTTTCTCCAAGCTATCTCGCGCCTCCCTGAGTATCTCCTGTTTGTTTCGGGCGAAGCGATAGGCAGCTGGATAGGGGCCACCAGACCGTTGCAGTGCTACCTCTTGTGGCGTGAGCGGCTGGTATCCAATTGCAAGCTCGAACAAACTGAAGCTCGTTGCGGAGACCTGTGCAGGTTATAGCAAAACTGAGCGGTATCAAGTAAATCGATCCAGTTTTTCTGACTTGCCGTCACGTAGTGCCGAAGGTATTCCTCCAACAACGCATTTGCCCGCTCCGTCTGGCTGTCAGTTTGCGGGTGATTCGCCTTGGAAACTTCAGTTTCGAACCCAAGAAGCTAAAGAGTTGCGTCCAGAACCGACCCGTAAATCGCGCATCACGATCACTCACGATGTCCGTCGGCATCCCAAAATGCTTCACCACGTTCTTATGGAACAGCTCGGCCGCAACTTCTGCCGTACAAGCATGGGGAGCAACCACAAAAACGTCGTACGTGGAGAAGCAATCGACCACCACCATGATTGAGGATAGCCCGCCCGCCTTTGGGAATCCTGAAATGAAATCCATTGAAACCGACAACCGAGGCTTCTCTGGAATCGGCAACGGCTGGAGCAGTCCCGCCTCCCTCCGTCGCTCGGTCTTGTCTTGCTGACACACCAGGCAAGAACGTACATAAGCCTCGCAATCCTCCTCAAGTCGGGGCATGTAGCTTCTCTTCACCAGGGCAATCATCCGTTCCCGCCCCGGGTGACCCGCCCACAAGGAGTCATGGGATTCTCGCATGATTCGCTCTCGCAGTCCCCCGTCGATAGGGATGTAAGGCGTTGTCCCTCACCGTATAACAAGTCGTCCTCCAGCCAGTATCTCCGCACATTCCCGGCTTTGACTTGCTCAACCAACTTTGCATAAGTAGGGTCAGCTTTGACTAGGTCACGAACCTTGTCAAGAATTTTCGTATGGAAGGAGGAGATGGCTGCGATCGTTTCCATTGGCTTCCGACTCGGGCATCGGCCACCACATTGTACCTTCCCGGATGATGTTCCCACTCAAAATCGTACTCAGCCAAGAATTCTTTCCATCGAGCCTGCCGCGGGGATAACATCTTCTGAGTTTTGAAGAGTGTATTTGCCCAGTTGTCTGTCTTTATCACAAATGTGCTCCCCAACAAGTAGACTCGCCAAACTCTCAAGCTATGGACAACGGCCAGCATCTCCTTTTCATGGACAGAATACCGCTGCTCTGCATCCTTTAGCTTCCCGCTTTCGATTGCAACGGGTGCCCTTCCTGAACCAGAACGCCTCCCACCGCCTAGTCAGATGCATCAGTATGAACTTCAAAGGACGTATCAAACCTGAGGAGCTTGATGAAATCACTTCCTTCAAGTCCTCAAATGTCGTCCGGCAACGCTCATCCGAACACCAGGGTTGATCTTTCCTCAAAAGATCCGTCAAAGGGGCCACACGCCGAGAGTAATTTCTTACGAAGCAATGATAGTAGTTAGCAAGTCCTAAAAAGCGCCTTAGTTCTGAGACTTTACCTCGTGCCGGCCATTCCCGAATGACTCGCACATTCCCCATGTCCATCCGTACACTTACTCGCAGATCACATGGCCTAGGAAGTTGATCTCCTGCTCACAGAACTCACATTTCTTCTTCTCAACATAGAGGGTGTGCTCCCTAAGTTTGGACAGAACAAGCCGCAAGTGCCAAGTGCTCTTCTAGGGTCTCCGAGTATACCACAATATCATCGAGATACACCACCACAAACTCATCGATGTATTCATTGAATATGTCACTCATCAAGCTATAGAATGTGGCAGGGGGCATTAGTTAAGCCGAAAGGCATCACCAAGAACTCAAATGACCCATACCTCGTCACCATAGTAGTTTTGGGTTCATCCCCTTTTGCAATGCGGACTTGCCGATATCCCAACCACAGATCCAAATTAGAGAAGTAGGCAGCCTTCGACAACCGATCGAACAAATCTGCCACCAACGGTACTGGGTACTTATTCTTCACAGTAACTTTGTTCAGCCCCCGGTATTCTACGCAAAACCGCAAAGTGCCATCATACTTTATTTGGAACAGGACAGGAGCTCTGTAAGGCGCCTTGGATGGCTGGATCTTTCCCGACTCAAGCAGTTCACCCAACTGAACTCTTAGCTCCGCCAGCTCTTTCGGTGCCATCCTGTAAGGAGCCTTAGCAGGGGGAACGGTACTTGGGAGGAGATCGATCTTGTGGTCCATCGCCCACCTAGGAGGAAGACTCTTTGGTAGCTCGGCTGGCATGACATCTTTGAAGTCTTCTAGGACAGACTCAACAACCTAGGGGACCTGCATGGACGTGGCCTCTTCCACTTCAAATACCACCGCAAGGTAGATCATCTCGCCCTTTTTCCAGCCCTTAGCCAACTGCATTGCCGATACTATCTCCGATTTCTCATAACTGGCTTTCCCTTCTAAGTGCTGCCCTTGAACAAAGCATTGGTGGACCGTGTCTCCAATGAACAACACACTCAAAAGTGGCATCACCGCAACCTGGGCATCCACAAAGAAATTGTTCCCCAAAATAACATCAAAGTCATCGGGAGAAACTACCATGAAATCAAGGGATCCTTCCCATAAGCCGAGGGTAACTTTCACGCTCTTCGCCATTCCATCAACGGGCTGGCTCCGAGAGTTTACCACCTTAATACGATACAAATACTCGTTGACCACCATCCCCAGTCTCCCCACAACACGATCGGCTACGAAACTGTGCGTTGCTCCCGTATCCACCATCGCCATCACCTGATGATCATTTATAGACAAAGGAACATACATTAGTCCCTTACTGACACCTTCCTTTAGAGTTCGTAGGGCACTGAGTAGTTGGAGTGGAGCAACACGAGTAGGGGCAGCTTCCTCCTCGGAGAGCATAGCACTCAATCTCTCCTTCTTTGGGCAATCTCTCGCTCTATGAGGCCCATTGCATATGAAACAGCCTTGGTGGGTTTTAGGATCCTTCTTCGCGTCACCACCAGTGCCGCTTGATGCTCCGAAGGTCTGCCCGCCCCCGCCTGTCGATTTACCCTTGGTCTTAGCACCTTTTTTTTATCCCTTTTGTGTTCCTGCGATGGACGTCTTAGCACCCTTTTTTGTCCCTTTTGTGTTCCTGCGATGGACCTTTCGCAGAAGCAACGTTCTTTCATGTTGGGTCATTCCCACCATTTGCTCGGAAGTCAACAAGTGCGTCGGCAGCAGCAACGGCCGCTGCAAGATCACGAACGCCTGCCGCCTCAGCTCAAGTTGTGCCCACAATTGAAGACGGGACATGAAGTTGAACTGCTTGTCGGCCTTCGACATATCTTGATCACCATTATTAAAGATGAGAACTGCTTCACATACTCGCGCATCGAACCTGTGTGCTTGAGTTGTTTTAGGGCCTCCCTCGCTACCCAGATTGTGTTTCCCGAAAGGAATTTTTCCACCAACTCTTTCTTTAACACTTCACATGTTTCGATCTTCGGACGACCAGCACTCAAGTTGTCCTGTACCCGTGTCCGCCACCAGAGCTTGGCATCTCCGATCAGGTACATTGTCACAATCGATACCCTCTCCGTTTCGGAAACCTTAGCCGCAAGGAAGTACTGCTCCATATCCCATAGGAAGTTTTGCAGAACCTTCGCATCGCGACACCCATCGAAAGATTGAGGCTCCGGAACCTGTACCTTAGATCACCCCTCGCCACCGTCCGGCCATAGCAGCTTTGAGGATGGCAGTCTCATTGCCCAACTCCTCATGTCGATCATTCAGCTTCCCCACTATTTGGGTATAGTCCGCCCGAACACCCTCCAAGGTTTTCCTAGAAGGGCCGCTGATTGAGGACACCTTGTCATTCAGCAACGTCAGCTCCTCACGAATCTGGTCAAGTTGTGTCACCAAAGGTGGAACATCACCAGCAGGTACCTCCCCTACCAGCTCTTCGAGGCGCTCAATCCTTTCAGTGTTCGTTGGCCTTGCCATCGATGAACCTTGATCGGATACCAACTGTCACAGTGACGAGATACACCAAGAAATTTTCTCGACCCTGGCGGCGTCGTAACTTCCCCGGAAGCACGACCAGCCCTCTCGTTCGGATTCCCCTTAGTCCCCACACTCGCCCAGTGTTTGCTCACGTACTCTCGTGTATCACTCACACTCGCACTCAAGGACACTCGCAAGGATAAGGACTCGCTCACAAAGAACACAAGGATATTGCCAAAGCACAGATTGTATTCCCAACTCAATCTTACAATGTGTCTTGCCCACGCCCCTTTACAACACTTATTTATAGGGGACATGGGGCATGCATGTTAACTACACATGTACATCATGCAACCAGCAAGAATATATCAAGGGTCGCCCACTCTAGGCAGCTCAAGGGTCGTCTGCTCCCACCTGATCCGTCAGAGGAAGCTACAGGGTCGCCGCGTCAGAGGAAGCTCCATAGTCGCCTGTCACTGCGCCAGAGGAAGTTCCAGAGTCACCTGTCGCACTCTCCTAGTCATGTCAGACCTGCCCCAACATGCGTCTAACCCAAGTAAGCGACAATGCAGCTTTCCTTTGTCGCCGATGACCAGTTTGCCCGTGCCTCCCTCACGAGCTCTGCCCAAGGAACCGTCCTGGGCGTGCCTTGCCTAGCACTCGTTCAAGCGTGCTAACAGCAGGCCTGGAGGACGCGGCGATATTACAACCGCCCTCCTCAGGCTGATCACTGCGGGATCCCCTTCTCCGTTTTTTAACTAGCGATGATCAGATGATCATCTTCTTCATCGTTATCATCTACTCCTTGTTCCTCCTCTTCATCTCTTGAGTTGCAGCAGCTTCGGGTGGCGGAAATTCACTTTTCAGATTCTCACGTTGTTCTTACCCAAACCCAACCCAATAACCCCCGCAGCATATTCCTTGCACCTCAAACCTCAGTCTCGGCCAATATTAGTGAAGTGTATACTTTCTCATTAGTTACTCTACTCTTCTGCATATTCCATTGGGTGCAGTGTATACAGTATTATTGAGATTGTGAATGAGATATGACCGAGACATGTATACTAATTATCAAACATGACCGCGGTAAGAGCCCCGCGAACGGCTCTACATCACCAGGTACTCCCCCAGTGTCGATGAAGAGGGGATCAGCAGAATGCCCAACACATGAGGATTTTGATCGAAGCAGCATGGGCAGATGCAGTATGTGCAAACGGAACCTGCATGGCAATATTTCGGATCATGATGAGCATCCCCGAGCAAATATCTTTTCAAGAAAATGGTGAACCTTACTTGCCTTTGTGTTTAAAGTTGAAGAGGCTGAGCTCGTGAGAAAACGAAACATCCTCCACCTCCGACAGCACGTCCCAACAGCATCTCACTATCCAGATATGACAAATAATATAATCCTCCCACAGAAGACCTGCAGCGATTTAGCAAGTGTTTGGTTCATGCCTTGAATCTAATAAACCTGAATTATACATGGTAAAGGGACAATATGTTTTGAATTATTTCACGCTTTCGAATTCAATCCCCTCCTCCTTTTTCTTTGCCATCATTCAAGCACCAATTGCTGGTCGCACACCCGTGACGCATCCTGAACATTCAGTAACTCTATCCCCAGGAGGTCACATTTCATCCCACCCGTTCCAACAATATTTGCCACTCATTAGATAGTATGGTGTCATCCAACCTCCGGGCCACAGAAACAATTTTCAGTCAAATGCTTTAAAAAAATGCTTCCAAGCCATGGATGGGAACTCCGTACCTCCCCCCATCCTGCACAGGGATTTCAGCTCTGAAAGAACGAATAAACTCCAAAACCTGCAATTATAAGGGCCTTGTTACTGTCCTCATTCTCCAAATAATAACATTCTTGACAAACCAATTACATGCGACATGGGATGAGAAGGTAAGGTAGGAAAGAGACGTCCATATAAAAAGAATCCCCCCATTCAACAGAATTCACAGTATCCCAAAGCTTACCTGGAGACTTAAGAAGGACCGCGGAAGAAGAGCTGGAGCTATTAGAGCCTGCAATCCTTCATTTATATAAATATCTTGAAGTCTTATCTGCACAAGTTCCATACAGCTTTGGTCAAGCCAAAGAAGTTGCTCAATTCGACAAACTCCAGCTTAAGGAAGACTTCTACAACATCACACTGCAGAAAGATACAAGAGTCGTCTTCCATCTCTCTTACTCACAAGACCAAACGCGAAATACAAACGGACAGCCTCGGACCATGCCATGACAATTTGGTCCAGAAGCCTGATGATACAAAACCTCGGTCACAGCTTATTGTGCCACATCCCAAGTGGTGGACAGCACAAATGGGGGATTGAGGCAGAGAAACATCACAGGACATGACACAAGCAATATGAATTCGGAAAGTCATTCATAATAATGGTTGTCTTTCTAAATTAATGAGGAAGGGTGCATATTATACCCACATGTACACTGAACCTCGTCCAGATACGAGACAAACTCCCTGACGAAACTACTACCGATGACTACCTTTCTAACATTCCCTCCCTCTATTTCAGTATCACCCCTTTGGGATGTTATGTGTAGCTGATTTATTAGTGCCAGGACAGAATTATATGATTACTAAGCTAATCAGGATTGCTACTATGAAGAGACACGGAAATCCATATCTAGTTAAGAACAGACATGGAGACACGATAATATTTTGCATATTGTACAAGACACGCCATGTTCCAACATAGTATCAAATATTTTCCAGGCTATCTGTGTCACATTGAAATCTGACCTGATCGAACTGAAGGTATATATTCCTTGCAGAAACGACAGAAAACTTGGCAGAAACAACCAGAGTCGCGCCATTTCCTTCCTGTTAGAAAACAAACTCAATATAGCCTTTAAAACTTTCAAAGACGCCTTCCTTCTAATATCACCATTATGGCCTCAATGATTATACAAGAGGAGTTGACAGTACTTCCTAAGGTATACGATGGCAACAATGTTCCTACAATTGGGGAGAAACAACTTCGGGACACCGACTCAAACCCATGACCGGCAGCATGTAACTCTTGGAAGGAGCTTCTTATTGAGAGGGTAAACTCTCCCTAAGCATAATATTGAACTTCCCTTTCTTAACAGTTCATTCTGGTTCTACCCCTACCCGCTCACACCTTTAAGAAGACTCATTGGAGCTTTCTAAAGCCAACTATAATTGATTTTCACAACCAACAAACAGTGATATGGATACATTTTGTTAAGCAGGCTTCCCAATACGGAGGGAAACTGAGCCCCTGGGAGGAAGTAAATGCTGCTAAAACAATGTTTGAGAAGTAGAATCATATTATGGCCTTATTGATTTAACCTAATTGTTCATTGAATTATCTCAACTAAGTTGGTTCACGGAAATCGTAAAAAAGAAATGTCGGTGTGCGCAAACAAAGATAAAGAAGTAAAACTTTCAGGAACCATTTCAGATCCTTAAGCACTAGTAGTGTTCTAAAAGATAGGGGGAGGAATACTAGTCAGACTCTCATCCTCACCACTTTGAAAGACACTTGACCCATTCATATCCCACACAGTGTTGTCAAGGCGCTAAGGCGCACCCAAGGCGCAAATACCCCCTATCGCCCGAGGCGCAAGGCGCAGTGCCCGAGGCGCGCCTTTGCGACAAAGGCGCATACGTAGAAAAATGTAGTAAAGGACCAGAAATGTAGAAAATGGTTTTGCAATTGACGGATATCACTCACATAATTCATCCGTGGTGTAGTGTGGATCCAATTCTTGGTATTATGGGCCTCTAATTTGGCCCAATCCAGGTCTGATATTTATCTCCGTTAGATATATTTTATTAATATTATCCACCCACACACACAAATCCCCCATTCCCCACACCATTTCTTCCTTTCTCCTCTCTTTTTCTCTGTAACCCAACTTCTCTCCCGGAGAAGAATCGCGTCCCCTCTCCAGTGACCGGGAGCAGGCGGCTGACCGGGAGCGTCACTGGCAGAAAGGGGGGCGGACAGGTTAGGGCTTTTTACACCCGGCGCCTTTTGTAGCGCCTTGCGCCCAGATCTGAGGCGCGCGCCTGAGGCGCGCCTTTGACACGTCGCACGCCTGACGATGGACAGGGCGCTGAGGCTGCGCCCCGCTCGCCTTACCGCCTCAGGCGCGCCCGGGGCGCGCCTTTAATAACACTGATCCCACATAAACACAAATTGGGAAACATTAGATCTCTCAATTCATTTTAAGCACAACGAGAAGCAAGAGCCAACCGGAGCATGGTGGCAGAGAGATTCACCAAACCTCAAGGAATGTTGGCAAACTCCATTTCACAACATTGTAGATAACTCCTCCATGTGACTTGCCCCGGCAGTCAAATTTCTGAAAAATCTGCCCAACCTAAACATCACCACAGCAGGAGCTTGTCAAATTTCCTGAAAATAACCCCCCTTCCCCCATTTTCGCAAGTCCTCTATGTGCAACAGATCAAAACAGCCAGAATCAAGTGCCCTCACGACAAACATTCATGCCGTCAAGGACAACACCAACACTAGGTCGTGGAATTTTAAACGAACCAGCAATGGAAGCATTACCACACTGATCAGTCACCTGAAAGAAAGGGAATCTAGCAGCGGAATCAAGAAGCACGAGCACATCTGGAGCAGAAGTATACTGGAGACGCCACGTCCCATTCAACCGCTCCAAATCGATGGAACCGCCATAACAAGATGTCTCCAAGCTAACCTGCCCGAATACACGAATTTATTTTATCCAAACAACTCGGAAGGAAGGAAAGACACAGGAATGGGTAAGAAGAAATACCAGTGCCTCCTCGATGCTGGACCGCTGATCCGCAGTGGTCACGAGTCCACGCTGGGTGTCCTGGATGACTCTCAACAGGTGGTGTTTCTTGTCCTGCCAGGTGAGGTTTGCGGCCTTCAGCTCCGGCTTTGGAATTCGGTTGGAGAAGGGAGAAGAACAAAGAAAAGCCATAACCTGGGCCGTGGCCGTTGCGGTTGCGGCGGTGACCAAGGCTGTCCCATTAGCGGTGGTGGCAGCCGAGTGAGTCGTTGGGAGTCGGCGGTGGTTGAGCTTTCTCCGACTGACACCGGGAACATGCGTCTGGGCAGTTGGGAAGGCGAACCGATAGGCCATCGACGTGCGTAAACGAGTAATGTAATCTCAAAACTAGAAGTTTGACGTTTCAAATCCAACGCCACTTTAGCCTCCCTTTCTATGTATTTGTTCGAAAATACGATTAATTTTTTAAAAAAAGTACGGAATACGATCTAAATTTCATAAAATACGTTTTTATCGTCGAAGAAAATGCGTCCCTTAAATTATAAAGTCGCACCCTCCGTGTATAATAGGAAGGGACAGGTTGGCATCCGAACTCATGTCGCGGTTTCAAAATGCCCCTCCAAGTGTTGGGGGCCCCTACAGGGAATACACAAGGGGCGGGTACCCGCCCCTTCAACTCTTAAGAAAAATCGCCCCCTTTAATAATGAGCAAGAAACGCGCCCCTCACTGAAACCCGCCCCTTACCCGACTTAAGTCGGGAGGTACCCCTCCCGACTCACTTCGTAGAAACCCTACCTCCGACCCCCGACGCTCGACTTTCCTCTTCCTCCATCGCTCTCCTCAGACGACCCCAACACCCGATTTTCCTCCTCTTACTCTTTTCACGCCCTCCCACACTTCCTCACGTCCCGGCCCCCTCCGATGCCCGAACCTCCACTCGCTCGCCGTCGTCGTCACGTTCCTTTATTGTCACGGTAATTATTGTCTGTTTAGGTGATTTTGTCGCTAATTTTGCTAAATATAGGGTTTTGGTTAAAATTAGGTCAAATTAAGGTAATTTTGGTCAAATGTCGAATTGTAGTTGAAATTAGGTCAAATTATTGTATTTAGTTGGAAATAGGTTAATTTAAGTCAAATTACGCGCGATTCAACGTTCTTGTGATGATGAGTTTGAAATAACGATTGTTGGTGAGTCGCATACATGTTTAAATGTAATGCTTTCCCAAGATTATGATCGACTTGACTGTAACTTTATGGTTATCTACTTCCGTACTTTTGTTAAAGAATCTCTTGAAGTGAAAGTGTCTTTCCTACGAAATGTAATAAAGGAGAGATTTGGGTACGAAGTAACTAGGAGACGAGTATGGGATGCAAAGAGGAAGGGTATTGCAATTGAATACGGCGAATGAGATGAATATTATAATGAGTTGCCGCATCTTATTAATGCAATTAGAATTGCCAATCTCGGAACAATTGTTGATTGGGGTGCAACCTTTAATCTTGGCGATGTGGAAGTATTTTACTTTCAGAGACTGTTTTGGACATTCGGACAGTGTATTCAAGCATTCAATCATTGTCGACCAGTTGTAATTATAGATGGCACATTTCTATATGGTAAATATCGACATAAACTCTTAATTGCATGTTCTATGGACGGAGATAAGCATATTGTGCCGCTTGCATTTGTACTGATTGATGAGGAAAGCTATGATTCATGGAGTTGGTTCTTGAGATGCCTTAAGGGATATGTCGTTGGTGAAAGGACGGGAGGAGTATGCTTGATTTTCGACAGACATGTTGGCATTCAAGTGGCTGTGAATGATCTGCAGGTGGGTTAGACCCCGCCATTTGCGCATTGGCGGTTCTGTCTTAGACATGTGGCAAGCAATTTCAATACGAGATATAAAAATATTGTTTGTAAAAGGAAGTTGATAGCCGCAGCGAGGAAATCGATGACTGTGAAGTACAAGAACATTATGAGAAGCTTGTTTGAATCAATGCCAGAAGCTGGCGAGTTTTTCGCCGAGATGAATGAAGAGCAATGGTGTTTGAGTCGGGATGGCTTTTATAGATATGGTCTTATGACTATGAATTTGAGCAAGAGTTACAACGCTGTTATAAGAGGTGCTAGAAATCTTCCTGTTTCGGCTCTTGTTAGGAATATGGTATAACTGCGTATCATATTGGATAACCAGACGGGATGATGCAGACTCTGCGTTGAAAATTGACGAAAGTTTTACAATTGTTTGTACAAATCGGTTGTTCAAATGTTTAAAGAAAGCCAAACGGTATGAAGTAGTGCTTCTCGATCGACAGAAGGGTAGATTTGACATGAAAACTAGAGGAAAATATCGACTCAAGTATCTATTTCTTCAAGCGTGGAAATGCATCTGCAAGAAGTGACAAATCTATCGCATTCCTTGTTCGCATGCTTTCGCATGTTATGCATACATGCATGTAGATCATACCGCTGTCATTAGTCATTTCTACTCATTCGAGTGTCAGAATGACGTATATGCTTCCAAATGGCAATCTTTTGATTACAAAGATGATTGGCCGGAATATCCGTTTTCGAGAGTCAATCCCGACCCTACAAGAGTCAGAACAGAAGGGATTCCCAGATCATCCGTATACGTCATGAAATGGATATCAAGGAGAAATATCGGAAAACTAGTTGTGGGTTATGTCGAAAGGAAGGTCATAACCGACGTAGTTGTTCTAATAGGAATCTTTGTAAGTGCTTTTTCAATGTTTAGATTATATATTCTTGTTGTTTTTATGCTTTACTTGTGTTTGTCTTTAACCCTTTCTATATTGTCTTACAGGAAAATGCGCCTAAAGCCAAGAAAGACAAACGTTCTTAATGCTCAAGAAGAGCATCGATCGACGACTGTATGAGAAGCCGGATATAGTGTGGTATATCAAATTCTTTAGTTTTAAATCATTACATTATCTTTCATGTATTTGTACCTTATTTACTAATTCGTGTTTTATTTACATAATAATGTTCTAACTTGCCGTCGGGTAGAGAAATCACTGAAGGGAGTTGCCACTGATCCCAGGATGGATGTTTACCTCAGTCAGACAGGATTCTACGAAGTGGCTAAGCTTCCTTTCATTTCCTTGGACTAGGCCCTTATCACGGCCTTGACAGAACGCTGGAGGCAGGAGACGAACACCTTCCATATGGTGCACGGTGAGATGACCGTCACCCTACAAGAAGTGGCAATTCAGCTAGGTTTGCCCATAGATGGTGATGCGGTGATAGCAGACACATCCGTATCTAATGAGGTTGTGTGTCTAGAGCTGTTGGGTTGGATACCTAGGGGTGACAACATTAGGTCCGGTCGTATTAGACTTAGCTGGCTGGCTGCCAATTTCTCTGATATTCCGATAGATGCCCATAAGGAAGTAGTGTAGATGCATATTCGGGCATATATTTTGTAGCTGATTGGCGGGATGATATTCACAACAAAGTCAGACAGTTTAGTACACATATTCTGGTTGTCTTTATTAGCAGACTTTGAGAGAGCTGGACAGTACAACTGGGGTTGTGTCTGCCTTGCGTGACTGTGTAGGAGTTTGTGTAAGGCGACTCACCACAAGGTATCACAGATAGAGGGCCCCTCATCTTATTAGAGATTTGGGCATGGGATAAATTCCCACACATAGCGCCGCTTAGACATCGAACCCAATTTATAGAGGATATGCCCTTGAGCTATCGCTGGGCCGTTGCGAAGGATGTCAGCACGGTGACTACCCATGTCATTTCTTCCTACCGAGAGGCCTTTGATAAGCAAAGCAAGGATCGGGTAAATTTACGATTCAATAAAGCAATTTCATTTCATTATATCGTATCTTACTCATACATTCACATCGAAATATGCAGGTTATTTGTCGTCCTTACTCGGAAGAGTTGATAGCCATGCTTCCGGAGTATTGCCGATCAGGAGAGGCCTTTTGGCGTGCCTGAGTCCCTCTCATCCGCCTCTACATTATGGAGTGGCATTACCCGGACAGAGTGATCCTGTAGTTTGGCCATCAGCAGCTCGTGCCGGATCAATGCGACACCAGCGAGGCCCTCCATCGGATGGATTTGCGCGGCAAGACTATGAACAACTGGAGAGAGATCCATCAATAGTTTGTCGAGCTGTGGCAGGATCGGGTGAACAGGGTCGTGCCACTACTTTGGGAGTCTTGTAGTAAATACTCCAAATGGTACGCGAGCCACAGTCGGCAATACATATCGCACACTGGCTCCATGTTAGGCACAATGGTAAGTCGTTTACATTTTTCCATTCAATTTTTTAGCTATAAACTATATTCAATTCTGTCGTACTTTTTTGTGATATAGATGAGGAATTTCCGAAAGATTAAGCTTCGGTCTGACTAGCCCGAACTCGTTTCTCTTGCTGAGGATTTTATGCAGTTGATGAGGGAGTACGCACCGGTACGATTGTATGGTCGTATCGACGGGTTGGGAGATCAACCTGCATACGAGTTCGTGCCGTCACATGGTGGACAGCATATGGATGACGATCATCATATTGATGAAGAGGAGAATGCAGAGGAAAGGGATGATGACGTGCCACCTGCATATGAGGAACCCGTGTTTGACGATGAGGGCAATGAAGTCGGAGAGGGCATGCTCATCTCACAGGTGACACACCTAGAGGTTGATTGCAGCACACCTCACTTCGAAGCTGGTTCTAGTTCAACCCCTGGAGCTCCGGTTAAAGGCACGAGAGAATTTGCGTATGTCCATTACAACTTTCATGTTCGTTTGAGTTAAACTCCCGGAACTCAATTAATATAACATTTTCAGGTACGACCATCATTCATATTAAGGAGAAGGACCTTCTTAGATCACCCAGCTGTATCCGGATGATTCATCGGAGCAGCCTCTCGTACCAGATCCCGTCATTATGCCTTATGTGAGAAGGAAATCGACGAGGCGTAGGGGACTTTACTGATGTTTGTAAATAAACATGTATGACTTTTACGTATTACATTCTAAGGTTTTATGAATGATACTGTTCTAGCTTTCTGCTTTCAATCTTGGATTATTTCGAAGTTAGATTGATTGGTTATTACGTTGTTGAAACAGGGTTTCTAATATAATTTATAAGTGTATGTTTATGTCTAATATAACAGGGTTTTCAAAACCCGCCCCTTCCTATTAGACATAGAGGGCGTGTTTTGAAACCGCGCCCTCTTTGTAATTTGAGGGGCGCGTTTGTCCCTTCAATGGTAAAATCATATTTTACGAAACTTAGACCGTATTTCGCAAATGTTTTTTAAAACTAACCGTATTTCCGTACAAAACTCCCCCTTTCTCTGCCTCCTTTAAGTGGGAGGGACGTCGCTGTGGGACTGTACTGGGTCGTCTTTGTTGGTCCCGTTAAAAGGCGGTGAATTAGTTTCTACACTTTCTCGTCTCTTCTCACTTAGCTATGTGCCAAAATAGCGTTTGTTTTCAAAACAAATCGTGAAATGTGTTTCGAGTTTGTAAAAATCCCGAAATATTATTCTTAAGCCGCGGTCGAGAGAGCCGTGCAATTTAATTTACGAAAAAAAACGCGATTTCTAAACTTGCCTTAGATGAAACTGGATAAAGACGGTGTTGAGAACCGCGTCATTCACAATCAACTACTAGTAGAAATTTTTTCTAAGTATGTGAAAGGCGCAATTCTCGATCGTGGCTTAGAGACGGTATTTCGAGTAAATTAATAACTAAAACCCTATTTTGCAAATTTTTTCCTTAACAGACCTTAATTTCGTACAAACATCTCTTCTCACTCACCGTAACGTTTATATATCCAAAGGATAAGAATTTGGAAAGTGAGTCGAGCAGCGAAACATTGCTAATCATTATAACTGTCATTCCATAGAATCAGTTGATAAAACTTAGGAGAAAAGCGAGACTGAAATGAACATGGTGATTTTATAGTAGTTCCGTCTTACGGACTTACGTCTACCGCCGCCAATAATGTTTTTTATTATATCAATAATGGAAAAGAAAATGTAGGCCTACAAGGCTCTTTATAGATAGTAAGATTGTTCTCCCCACATTAGATGTTTGCTTCTCGCTAGGCATTTACCAGAGATGGTTGCTCTCACAAGCAGATGATGGCCATTCAAAAAGGAGATATTCACTTCACTTTGCATGCTTGCTTGTAAGCACAGTTCAAAGAACATACCACAAAGAGTAACTTAGAACAAGATACAGTAAAGTTTAGAAGGTGGTTCCTCATATAATAGAACCTAATTTCTCAAATAATGAAGTTCGAGTATCCATTTCCCCCACAATAAAGGCATGTAGGACTACCACGATCGTGGCTCGGTGCAATGTACACTCAGTACTAAGGCAAAAATTTTCTATTTTAGCGCAATGCACTCAAACTGCTCTACTGTATTTCGAGGAGGTCAAGTCTTCTGTATAACATTTCTGTGATTAAGGTAATCCTTTTAACTTTGGCGGTGTTCCCCCACTCGTGCTTTACCTTAAATGAACGAGACTTCTAACATGCATTCACAAGTACATGTCTAACTGCACAAAAGATTGATTGAGCATGACAGTTCCAATTAAGCATTTTCATAATTGAATGGATATTTTCTTCTTCCAAAAAATTTTTGCTAAATTTATTTTTCATGAAAATAAATCTAAAATAATCTCAAAATTATTTCTAATATTAACTTAATTATATCATTATAATTGAGTTTAATAGAATGATAAAGATCTAATCAATTTTTAATGGCTACGTCATTTTACATTGTCCGAAGCAGCGAAGACTTTATCCATAGAGAATTGTCTTAATATACTACATCAGTCATACGATACCTTTATGTACCTCAGCAACAGAATTCTATTCAAATTTGTCGTCGCATCAAAACAGCAAATGCCGACTGCCTTGTTCATGAATTTGGTGGAGATTTCAAAAACATGTGTATATCACAGTCCGACGTCTCATTCTCGCACATTTTGCAGACAAAAATGCCTAGTCTATCGATAGTGTGTCGCAAAGTGTGCGTCATCGGCCGCTGAAACGCATACAGATATCATTCGCAGTAGCTACATAAGAGTTTGAATGCAGAACTCAGACCCCATTTACAAATATACGAGCCATAATCACATCAACATCACTTCGAATTGGTTCTCAATCGATCTCTCTGAAATCTTAGGGGCGGAATTCAGTACAGCTTGGTCATGGTCGTCTGAGTAGCGGCGACTGAGAGGGGAGCGGGGGAGTGTTTTTTCAGGATGGCGATTGTATTGTTTCATTACATCAGATCAGAGGGATGAAATGCGAAAATGTGAGGACTGACAGTTCAATCCTCAGCTGCTCCCGATTATATCTCCATACAGTTGTTTAAGCTTCAGGACCAACGCCTCCCTGGATCATCATTCGACGTGCTGTCGTTTTAGTCCAATTGTCCATGCAAATACATGGTATATCATCAAGAGAATACGAGAGAGGGATACGGTACCTGTCGGGCTTGAAGATGAGGTTCTTGTAGGCAAACCACTGCAAGCATACAAGAAAGATGAGGGACATTAGAGGAACATTCAACAGCGGTAAGAATCCCATGACGCAGTCGAGGCTCACCCCTGTGTAACCAATGCCGACAACCTCCAGTAACCCAGGAATCAAGGGCAGCCGGTCGATGGCCTGACATGAAAAACGCAGTGGCAAGTCATCTCCGGTGATGACAACAAATGCAAAATGTAATGTGATGGGAAAATGGCAAAGGGGGCAGGGAGCAAAAGAAGCATCCGAGAGACAGATGCTTCCTGTGTGGTGCTCACCGAGATCATCCCGGAAGAGCCCACCAGAACAACGGCAGCGGCCACTGCTAGCGAGCTAACCGCATACTTATCTTCCACTTTCTCCCACTGACAAATTGACCAATCAGCGGTGGAAATGACTCAACTCATCCGTAAGCTAGGCTGAAAAAGAAAAACACAGCAATAGTCGGGGGAAGATAAGGATGTGCTCACGGCTTCCTTCACGGTTCGGAGAGTATCCGGCAGCTCCAGGGAAGTTACTTCTGCCGTGACCTCCCCGGTTGCCATAGCCATGACATCTCGAGCGACCTTACGACCTGGCCGGTGGTGAGGATAGATGAATGCAAAACGAAGCTGACAAAACTTCAAATTAGAGGAAACAAAGACTGGAGAAATCAAGCTTACAATAAAGAGTAGGCTGCTTCCAGCTCCAGGACTGGGAGGGAGGAGGGAGGGAAGGGAGAGGCATGCTCTGAGGGGACTGACGAGAGGGTGCCTTGCCCTCGGCCAGGATGGAAGATGGCGGCAGAGAGAGTGCCGAGGAGGGAGCACTGGTAGACGCCATTCGTCCCGCTCAGTCCCCTCACCTTCCGAACAAACAACAGGGTAGGAGCACAACCCAGGGGTCGAAACTGGTCTGGCTGTCTGCAGTCCTAAAGAGTTCTCCGGATCTCTCGTTCAGTGGAAAAAACAAGGAAGAGTAAATGCGGGTGGGGAGGAAGAATTTTGAGTGGAGGTGGATGTGGAGTCCATCTGGTTAGATCTGGATAAGCCGTCGAGGCTGACATGGACGATTGGTGGCCATTTCATCACCGATTGGCCTCCTCCCCCCCCACCACACCCACTCGAGAATGGATTTGGTCCCCCTCCTTTATACTGGGAATGTTATCCCGCATCCAGATAACTATCCGGGGAGAAACGGCGGCGAAACATTGAAAGTTACTGGGTCCCTCGGGTGCTCCTAGTTCCCGACAGGGGATCGAAGTTAAACGGCTACAACGAAACCATCGCAGTATCGTCTTTCGCGGGAGTACTTCTTTCCAGTAGAGCGAGAATCCCCTTGTTTTCTAAGGGATCCGCTGCTGCAAGATCTCTTCTTCCCCCACGTGCTCTAATTCTCTGAGCTACAGGCCCCGCCGATCCAAGAGAGCTGTCCTTTTCCCTTTAAAAGCTTGAGGTACCGGGTTCTTTCTGCCCGAAGGTTCATCCCCTCAACTGTTACCGCACTAAGTCTGGTAATGTATGTATGATGCAGCGTTGGCGTTTCCCCAAGGGACACCGTCCCTGTCCCCATCGTCGCCGTTCCGCATCACACCACCCCCTCGCAATTATGACTTGGTACATTATTGATAACAAAAGGGAAGAAACTCTCCCACCGGATGGGTTCGGCCCGGACGCACTGGATTCCATTTTGTACTAAAAACGAATACGCAGTGTCAGATCCACGCCCCACATGCGGATTCTCCGTGGAACATTCTCAACGATCTGCTCTTACATGTTTATATAAGAGTAAAACAGAAGAAATGGAGGGTCTGCCGTGGCCAGTTCCTCCTCACCTGGTCCTCTCGAGCACCTAGTCTTCTAAGGCTATAACTTCCTTGATGAGTTAGTTGGCTGATCCTCAGAGAGAGTAGGAATTGGAGTCATATCCTCCCAATAAGTTCTATGCTGCTCGAGACAACCTTGTCGAGTGGTGTCAGTGGAACAGTGCTTTAATACCTCAAGACTTAATGGGAACTGCCCAAGGGACAAGATCATATTTGCAATGTATATCCCTCAACCGTGTGTTAGACAACTTGGTTTCATCCAAGATGATAGCATCCCTTTCTCAAAATTCTACAACAACTTAATGCAAGGGAAAACCGCGACTAGGCGTTTCAAAGAAATCGATGAGGTATTGGCTCGAACTGCTTTGCCTCCGATCGAGTTCCCTTTCTCGAGAAACGATGGGATTTCTGCATCTGAGCTTTTTCAAGTCTATTGGACCATGACATGGTCTGAATTGCGAGGCTTTATGGCCATCCTGGATAACAACTTGGGTGATCTCTACGTGCCCGGTCCTGACCCGGAGAGTAAGCCACGGAACCCTGGCTAATGTTGTTAATCATTACTAACTTGACCTTGTTTGTTTTACAGCTATGATTAAGATTGAGACTGAGTAAAACAATCTCCGATCAGGAGCCTTCAGAGCCGAAGAAGAAACGCAAAGTTCGGACTCTGAAATCCCCAGAAAAAGGAGACCCTGGGGAAGAGCGATCCAAAGCTCGAGAGGATCGCCCCTCTAGACAACAACGTGAGGAAGCGGACCATGATAAAGCTCCTCATCTAAAGAGACAAAAACAGAGCTTCAGGATATTGGTAGAACTTATCCTTGAAGAGCCTATTGTTCAAGTCCTAGACCAAAGTTCTGAGGCGAACATATCGACTTCATCTCTTCTCGAAGTATCGTCAACCGAGGTTCTTCCTGAGTAATTGGTCAATCTCAAGACAACTCAGGATCTGCTAGCTATAAAGACTCCTGCCACTACAAATCCTAGGGAAGACTCTCCAGCATCACCTATTCCTGATGATGAGATATTCTCTTGTCCTTTTTAGTTTTCACTCCTTGGGTTCATTTTCCTTCAAATTATTTACTCCCGAGAGTGACACAGGCTGATCTTCATATTGGATCAATTGAGGAGGAAACTTGAGATGTTCCCTCTTCTTCTCGAGATATTTTAGGAACTCGAGATGCATCACCTCTCGAGGACATAGAGGCACCTCGAGAAAACGCTCATGGTTTAGGCGGAATCCAGATTTCAGCGGCAGTATTCATCATGAATATCTCGGACGGGGTAGTTCACCACATTCTTCTCCTCCAAGCACTTGAAGAGCCCACTAGCGACAGTGGTTTCCCCAGACACTTTGATTCTCTGCGATGTATTACAAATGTGAGTCTCGAGATAAAGTGCAGAAACATCGTCATCAGTATTGCATTTAGCACACTTATTTTCATCCTCGAGAGAATACATATGAATTATAGGCTCTTCACCAAATGGATTATCTTCCACTATACTCGACTCTTCGCTTCAACAAATCGCAACTCTTTTGACTCTATCAAGTCTTGAATAAAAAATTCCTAAAATATATACACTCTTGAGTTGCATGAGTAAACGTTCCATGCCATTTACAGTGCTTCTTACGTTTCTCGCGAGGCCTAAGCTTTATACCCCCTTTCTGATATAACCAATTGAAGATTTTATCCATCTATTCTATATCAAAAGAGAATTTCCTTTCTGAATCAGATTTTTGAGAAATTCGAGCTTTAGAATTTTTCTTTACTAAAGGATCGCACACCGTTGGCTGCTTTTCTATAAACTCGGATGCATTAACCTCAACCCAAGTTTCTGCCTGACAATTCTTAATTGATTGAAATTCTTCCACCAATAGATTATGATACTCAGTTGCCCGCCTCGAGAAATCATGGAAATCTCGAAAACGCTTTCCCTAGAGTTTCTTTTTTATTTCTAGTAACAAAGCGTTTTGTACTATCTCGAGTTGATCCCTTTCAGCTAAGGCTGTTGTGCACTTTATAGATATTTCCTAAACTTTACTAGAAATAAAGCAAGACTCCCCCTAGATAGTTCTCATGATTTCTGCTAGAGAAGTCACTTAATCTAGTTTATCAATTGCTTTGAGGAACTAGGTCTGTATCTTGACCTAATTTAGAATGGAATTCGGGAGAATTCTCGAATACTAGCCAAAATCATCTCTAGTTAGGGAATTTGGAAATAATTTGAGCTTCAACATGTCATTATTTGACATTTCCCCCTTATGATGTGTAAACATAGTTATATGTTCTACATGAGTAATTTCATCTTCTCCCAAGGACAAGGTAAAGTTAGGAATCCTATATCCTCGAGGTACCTCTATTCCTCGTTCTATACAGTCAGGAATTTGACTCCTATGTAGGCACACTTCTTCAGTCCTTGCACCTGGAATCATCTGAGCTACGATTTGAGCGATTCGCCCACTTGAGTCGAGTACAGGATTAGGATTTGTTTTTTGATTGATTTCATTTTCCTTATGTTTATAATAAAAGCTCCAAGTTTCCCTTCGTCAACCCGTGAGAGAATAAGCTGGACAAACATTCTGTTCGAGATTTACGAATGTGGGGTTTACATTCTTGTTAGACTCAGGCATTGGACTTTTTGAACTACCAATACCAACTTCATAAACTCCATTAGAATTCACAGGATCTGGTTCAATACGATCGTTACAAGAACTTCCATTAACCTTCTACTTTCCAGCAGTACTAGTATCTCTCATGAATAACTTTTCTCCTACAAGCTCAGTCTTTTTCTCAGATCCATCACCCTTAAGGAGACTTATGATATATATAAACTCTTGATGCTTTTCATCCATTCGCATTTTCAGTTCTCTATGACTCTCTGCTAATTCCAATTTTAATTCTCTCATAGCACTATCAAACTCTTGTTTGGTTACAAAATCATAAGGTGAATAAGCAAGCCAAGGATTATTCAGGAGCCCTATGAGCACATCCTGATTTCCCTCAGTTTGATTTTCATTAGATTCCCCTATCTCAATAGGGTCAACCTCTTTAGGGTTTTTTCCACTCTTAGCAAGAGGCTTCGTTCAAGATATTTTCTGTATTTTTAATTTAGACTCCCACTGTGGTCGCCAAAAACGTGTTGGTGCGGAATTGTATTCCCCGCAACAGGTATCGTATTTTACAGTGAAATTGTGGTCACCGTAAAGTAAATAAACGCAAATTGAAAGGGAAAACAATGCTTGAATTAATTAAACAGCACTGAATTACAGGACAACACTTACAGCCATGATGCGAATTGAAATAAAATAAAAGGAAACTTGAAAACAACGACGGGGTGTTTCAAACGAATGACGACGGACGAACAGCGGCTACGGCATATCCCTTTAGTGGATCGGTGGTTGGATGTAGTGAAGTGAAGGTGGTTTCGGGACACAGGAAAAAGAGAGAAAAAATCTGAGTTTTGCGTTTGAGTTGTGTTCGTTGTTTTTTTCTCTGTGTTTTTTCTGCTTTTTATGTTCCTTAAATATTAATGGTGTGCACGATCTGATTCCTATTTTGTAGGAGCAATGCACGTCGTATCTTAGACGGCTTCTCTAAGCCTTCCACGTGTCATGTTCATCGAGGCCAGACGTGGATTAAAGTAAAAAAGCATGAGACTTTGTAGTTTCTCGAATTGTAGTTTAGATCCCGAGCTATGCGGTGTCGGTAGCCTACTCGAGACGCGATTCTCGAGTGATGTTATTCTCAGGCTTCTCGTGTGATGATTACACAGAGTTTCACATCTTCGGCTCATTACAGACGAAGCCTAAAATTCATGTGTCAACACAATTAAACCGGGAGGAGTTGCTTGCAATTGATTTTTGGGTCGTGAATCTCTGCCAACAGCCCGAGTCACGACCCCAAATGAAAACACGACATGATATATGAATCTGGAAATGAAAGAAAGAAAATTTCACCCACCATATTCGCGATGATGTCAAGACAAGGTCCGTTAACTCTAATTTTATAAGATTTTCAATTCACAGGCAAGAAAAAACTAATGACAAGGTCTTGTTTACAACTAACTCCCACCGTTCAAAACTGTTGACATGTGAGACGATCCTTATTTTTTACCACATTACGATATGTTTCTTCTTTTACACCAATATTATGTTTTGAAATTTAACTGAAAACGTTACTCGTACGCAATATAATCAACGTGTCTTAATTTAAGGAGAGAAAAATGTCTACCCCAGATTCGTCTTGAAAATGGCATGGTCCTTATCACTAAGTCGAAGAGGAAAAGTCGAAATGCGCAACGCAAGCAACTCCTCCCGGTCATATTTCAACCTTTGATCTGCGGGGCAACGAAAATTACGTCAGAGAAATGTCATAGGCCCAATGGCCACAGGATAAATTGGTCTTACCGAAGAAATATGAAGATACGGATAACTTCTCTAAAGCGCGATGCTTGAAGCCGCACTTTGCATTCTCCCTGGTTTTATACCGACCAGATGAGGGATGAGATTCTAGGGATAAGATATGTTCATGTCGCAGATGAATTCTAGGATGTTTCCTCTGAAATTCTTTCAAGGCATCCACAGACAAAAGCCAACATCCTGTGAGATCCATCATCTCCAATGATTTGGGAGGCTTGTATAGCTCCAGGCCACGCGCCGTCAATACAGCATCCCGAAATTCAAGAGTCTTCAACTTTAGAAGAGGCGATAGCTGGTGCAAGCTTAAGTCGGTGAGATGGTTATTCTGAAGAGACAAGTGCCTCAACTCTGTAAGGTGACATAAAGGGAGGAGGGTGTCATCCTGGACAAGAGTTTGCTCAATGTTTAATCTCTCTAACTGGAGGCTTCGCAGAGCAGTCAATGACAAATGTCTATGTTCACTGGTAGTATCTTTGCTTGTGATGCCTGCAAATTTCTCCGAAACAAGGATAGCAAATTATCAGCCACCACCAATAAATAATGAAACCCTAGCCTGGGCTGCACAGAAATACAGCCAAACTTATAAGCGAGAGAGCCTCCAAAAAAAATAGGCGTAGCTATAAAAGGCATCAATCAAAACAAGAAAACTGATAGGAGCAGCTGTTTTCAACTACGGGAAAGGAGCCAAAATGGTGAGGTCATCAACAGCACCAGTTAGTTAGAACCCAAAAACTTGCCAAGGATCTCCTGGATCTAGTCACAATATATACGAAATTCACATTCTAAAAAATGCCGATATAAGCAGTTTAAAAGGTCTGCCCATTGCAAATTAAATACCTTTAATCCTTGTATGGCTCAAATCGAGATCCTTCAAGCTTGAAAATGTGCCAATATATGCAAGAGCTAGGTCATCGATAAGTGAATGTGAGATCGAGAGCACTTCCAACTTGGGTACATAGCCAGCCAGTACAGAGACACCATCAGACGTCACTCCCGTCTTACTGAGATTCAAGTACCTCAAATTACTTCCTATCTTGGCGAAAAGCTCAAGAGAATCATCCTTGATTCCACTGGAACTGAGGTCTAGATGTTCTAGAGAACTCATGCCAGATAAGAACCCGAAATTTGGAAGGAAAGAGTGAGACACGTCAAGAAAGGTGAATAAACTTGTGTCAATGTTCATCAAAGCTTCCTCCATATTTGGAAAATTTGCTCCAGAAATGATGAGCTGCGACAATGGAGCTTTATTCCCCGTCCATCCAAAAATAGAACTAATTACACAGTTGCTCATGTTAAGATATTCAAGAGCAGGCAAACTAGGTAGTGCTGAAACCTTTGTCCACGCCAAATTTAAGAAGTTCAATTTGGGGAATTTCCCAAGAATAACTGCACCAACATCAGTTACTTTACTTCCCCACAAATTGAGATGCCGCAGATTTTTCAGTACCTATTACAATACCAATAACCAAGCTCAAGTGTTAATCAGATTTGGATATATGCAATTAACCATCAATACAAATAGTAAGCCTCCATTGCCTGAACCGAGAGATGTAGAAAAGGAAACCGAAAAACAGATCAACATAGCAAGTCTTATCAAGATAGATGCTACTTGAGCTCCAGAGCAATAAGAGAGACAAACCACATAGTAAAACTGTTTCTCGCATTAATTAAAAGGAGATAGAGGTATAAATGTTTGTTCACGTCTAGCACAAGATAGGACAGAACAAAGAAGTTACCTGAAGAGATATCAAAGTCTGGTCAGTAACAGGTAAACCCCCCAAATCCAATTCTGACAGGCTCAAAAGGGAACCAAGAAGAGAGACTCCATCAGACGTAATGGCAGTTTCAGAGATACTAAGCTTCTCCAGAGATGATAGTGACAAGATATGCTTAACGGCAACATCATTAACCTTCACACACCTCGAGAGATCCAACTCCTTCATGGTGGACAATCCTATTATTTCAAGAATTCACAAGAAGGCTGAACAATGAGTGGCGTCATCAATTTGCACTAAGAGCCCACAGAAGCACAGAGCAGTGTAGAGGGATAATATTTGGATAGGATGATCAAGTAAATTTCACTTTTCTGGACTTGATGAATTAATGAAGTAAACACGCTTAGGACAGAAGCGGCAGATCAAGATCAACCTGTGATGGCCCAAAGAGCAGAACTAGTGATTCTGTAGCAATCCGCTGCCCTCAGGCAGCACAAGTGCTGGAATCCACCTATGTATGCCAGCCATTCTGCGTCCACCAAAACCTCGCCGTTCAGATCAAACTCTTCTACGCAATTCTTGAAAGCCCTGTATGGAGCAGTCCAATAGTCCGCAATAGCATTACCGGAACGGCATTTAAAGGGGGAGCGTGTGGAAGCAATCGCTTAAGATTCTAATTTCATCTAGTTCAGATCTGAAATAACGGATAATAATCATCTATAGCACAAAATCACAGCACGCAAATTTTATCAACTTGAAATTCCTAAAGGGAGAATTTATCCGTACTTAAGAATCCGACAGCAACAAAGTATTCCTCTCTACAGCGAGGGAATCGAACCGAGAATTCGAGGCAGAGTCAATCAGAGGAACATAATGGTAAAGGAGGGAGGGAGGAAAGATACTCGAGCAAGGAAGGGTGGAGGAGTCGACGTTGGAGGAGACGGCGGAGGAGGGCGTGGGCGAGGTGAGGAGGCATGCGATCGAGAGTCCGCCGCTGCAACCGCCACCTGTCGACGGCCTCTCTGCTTGAGCAAGCCGATTCTAGGCACAAACGCACTAGATGACTCTCCATCTCTAGCTTCGCCGGGATCCGGAATGGCGAGGAGGACGGGCTCCGAAGACGACGGCGGCGTAGTATGCCGCCGCCGGGAGAGAAGCAGCTTTTCTCCCTTTGATTTGCGATTTGCCCGATTAATTTTTGCAGCCGTCTAAAATGAAAAATGATAGAAAAGCAAGTAAACTGGACTTGGAGACGGCTATGTTCCAAAATAACCTTATACGAAAATATAATAGTAATTAATGAAATTTTTGTTGTTATTTTATTTCGTATATTTTTCCCATTGAACACTACTTTTGTCCTGATCCTTCCTGAGTAAGTGAACTACCTTCTCTCCGTGCTATCTAGACAAGTTAATATTAACCACCGTATGTTCCTTTTTTCCAATTCATAGTCAGATTGAACGTAACTGACAATGGTCGACCAGGTTCACGGCAGTCAGTCTAAACAGTCGGTGCTTATCCTCAACCACGAGGACTCCCGGTGGCACAGGAGCTCGAGGAAGGGGATGAATGTTTTTCGACTAATTTAAAAACATTGCTATGTCTAAGCCTGAATGGTGCTGAATCCATCCTAATTTTAAAACATTGCTATGTCTAATTTTAAAACATTGCTAGCCTGAATGGTGCAAAACTTTATTGTGCTGAATCCATCCTAAGTTGCGGTTTGATATCTTCAGATCTAGGTCTGCTACGAAGAGCATCTATTTGCACCTACTCGTCCTCCGCCGATGAGAAGATCTGAAGCCGAGACACATTGCCAGGTCCCGAAGATGGGACCAACGATTAGACCGTATCTGAACCACCACCATCACGCAGCGTCCAATTAAAATGGAATCAAAAACTAAAGGGATAACAGTAACTGGATCTGGGCGATCTGCGGCACTAGACAAAGGAGGAACACAGGCGCCAAAGCCACAAAGTCCAAACACGACACTGAGATGGAAAACACAGAAAGACAAGATATTCAATTCAACAGCTAGAAAGGGGCATCATAACAGTGTGTCTTCGCTTTGTAATCCCTTCAAAAAATACCATGCCATCCTGACTGTCAGTACGAATTATGTGTTCATCCCTATACCTTCGCACAAGTATAATACGCCTAGCATCCACTCCGCCATACCAATCTGAAACAGAGGCAACTAAAAGCTGACCTTATGTCTTCATCAACAAAAGATGCAGAAAGTCCCATGAACCTGGCAACAAGGAGAAATCCCCCGGGTTGTACAGGGGATGCTCAGGTCTCCCTCTGCACCTGCTTCAGCATATATTATCCTTCAAATTAATAGACTAGTCTAAACACAGGTTCCAGCGAAAAATAACCCGAGCCACTAGATGGATAGAAAAGGCATTGTGGCTCAAAATCATAAAACTTAATTGTTTTAAATAGCATGCAGTAATTAACCCATGTTTAAGTTGGGAACTGATACATGAAATCTAGAAAGTGGATAGTCCAGGTCAGGCAGAAGTCCTGCTGCCTCTGTATTCCAATGAATATACAAACACGGAGAGATGATTAGACAAATCATAGGAAATTTTTACAAATAAACTATTGCTACCAACTCAAGGGGTTTTTGGATTGTTGCAATCTTGTGTTGTACGAATTTTCTATCTCCTCCTGCAAAGGCTCGAAATTCACATATTTCAGGGTTCGATTTCTCAAAAAATTGAAGATCTATCTACAGCTAGAGAACACAAGGAGGATATACGAAGAAAAAGAACCAAAAAAGAGAGATCACAAAAGGATTAGTAAGGAGAGACGAAGGACACCATTCTGAGCGAAGATCAAATTCCTTTAAAGCTCCAACTGCCTATAGCACAGAAATGTAAAACAAAAATTTTACATGAATTTGGTACATAAACTGGTTAACAATTTAGTACAAATTTGGTACATAAACTGGTTAACAAATTTAAACTATAATGTTGATGCCCAACTTTAGTACATAAACTGGTTAACAAATTATTTTGCTTTGTTGAAGAAGGCCGATTAAATTCACTTAACTTTAGTATTAAATCGTTAATGGAAGCACCAGAGTTGCCCATAAAATATACAAAGTTTCGCAAACTCGAACCAACTGATTTAAAGTATGAAGGACTTTGCAAGCGCAATTTTCAAATCTTATACTCAGAGCAACATTATCATCGATTTCCAGGCTCAACAAGAAAAACATAGTTTTCATGCTGTTAAGACGAATTATCTTTTACTGTACAAACTCAACTGCAGCAGGAATGGATTTACCTTGCATGATTTAAGTAGAGGCTGCAAAAATGATATCCTCAAGTACGTAACATCCTTTCCAAGAGAAGTTCCATTCACTGGCATCAAAAGGAACATAAACAGAAGTAAACATAAATTGTTAGCAGATGCCAATAAAATTGAAGAAAAAGATCCACCAAGTCTTATTTGCAGATCCTTACCATCATAAGGCTCTTCTCTTGAACCAGCCATGTTTATTTCTTCCATGAGCTGAAAACACAAAATAAAGAAAACCAAAAAGCAGTCAACTCTAGACAACCGTCAATTTCTTCCAAAATGGCACTATAAGACCATGATCTCAAGGGTTGGTGTTTTGATAGTTCAAAATAATTGTGAAGACAGGCCATTCTCATGAAAGGCCAAAATGATTTTTGTACCTATTAACTGAATAATCTGGGTAGGAATCAAGTGCAACAAATGGGGAAAAGTAGAAAACCTTTGTCGGAGGGGGAATATGTGCGTATATATTTGATAAGTAGAGAATTTTGGCTATGCACATCTAAGTCCAGGGGCCTACACGTCTCACGTGCATTACAGTTACCAAGATAAAAGTCAATCCTAATAATACTCATTTGCTACAGTGGAAGTTGTAAGTGCCAGAAAGAGAACGCTACCAACACTAAGACAACCATGCGCATATTTCCACGTGCATCTATTATTATATAATGCAGTAATCCATGTGAAGGTTAATTTAGACAGGAAACTTCTTAACACAGCAGTTATCTTAATCAAACGTGGGAAGAGGATTTGAAATGGAGGGAAAAAAAGACAAAAAAACAAACATGGGCAAAGCAACTTTGTAGTGCCGGAACCTACCATAGCAAGTGTGGGAACTCTGGTAGGATCAAACTCCTCGCAGTTATTCGGATCAATGGCAACACAGACATGACCTGTATCAGGGTGAAGAAGCAACACAGATCAATGGCAATATGTTAAGAAGCAATCCTAACTTACCCAAAAACAAAATGTGAAGAAGCAATTGTTTGATAACTTGAAAGTGAAAGGATTCAGCATTTACAAAGAATTTAAGAAATGCAAAAAAGATGTTTTAAACTAACACTGCCTGGATAAAAGATTTCGCCACGTATTCCCCTAAAAAGAATTAAGAACTATACTAGAGTATTACAAAGAGACGTTAAGGAAACACTTGCCTGTTTTAGGATGAACACAAAATGGTGCCTTAAGCAAGTGATTCATGTGCTTGGAAACCTAAAAAAATCATCAATCACTTGATAAGTTTTGTCTCACAAATTTCAAATTGTACTTCATCCTCCTTTCACTTCCAATTTTCCCAACTATAATCAATGCTACAACTATATGGAATGCATAATTCTTGTAAGAAAAATCAAGGGAATAAGGTGAACCGCTAACCTCCATATCAAGCCTGGGATATGTAAAAGAAAAAATGATTTCTTCAACAGTTCTTCGCAAGCCTTGTCCCTGAAGGAATGCACATGCAAACTTAGAAATGAAAAAGCACAACAGTATGAAATAATCAAGTATTGGATTGCATCTGCATCTCTAGACCAATTGCCGTGGCTATGGTGTATGCACATATGAACTGGCATCGACCATTCAAAAATATTTTCACTACAATTCCATTAATTTTTCCATCTCGTGGCATTAGAAAACTTCACCGTGGTACTTTGCACCCTGTATACCCGTAGACGACCCCTAAACATTACAATGTTATGATAGAAAAGAATGTCCTACAGCGTGGCCTTATAATAGCAAATTAAAATGACCTTATAGGGATGCAGGTCATAATCACAGTTCTGGAAGAGATAATAAAAATATCCTCATTGGAAAAAAAAAATGAGAAGCAAACAAACATGACACCATTAACATTAAAACCATGTTTAGCAAGTAGCATTCATCAAAGCGCAGGCAGATATCCTCTCATAAACCAGACTTGGAAAATCAGTCCCCCAATAAACAGTAAAATTACAGCAGTTCGGTGAATATTCACATTACATACGCACATAAAAAGGAAACCTAAAAGAAATTGAAAATAAAACCTTCATATCACACGAAATGTGGAACACCTGTTGTAACAATAAGACTACATACCTTAAACCTTCCTGACTGAAGTAAGGATTTAAGCTGCTGCCATCGAACTACATTGATGTCCTCTTTTGAACCCTGAGACCGCTGCTTCGCTTGCCACCGACCACGAAGCTCAGCAGCAACAGCTACAGAACAAAATCCTCATAATTAGAAATAAAAATATATATATATTTGAATATATAAGCTAAGAAAATAGTAGGCGGAAGGTCAACTGTGGCAATAGATGGTTCACACATTTATCAGGAATCATTTCCAGAACCTTCTCATACTTATCCTCAGAACTTAATATATTCTGCTTCAAGAGGAGAACCTCTTCAAAATATTCTCTAAGGACATCAGTATGTGATCTCCTACAATTGAAACAACAAGTGTAATCAGGCATTGATCCAGATATTAAACAACTGGGATAGATTTTCCAACTTACGCAAGGAAAGGGTGAAGAGCAGCACCAACAAAAGACACTTTACTCAGGCCATTTTCATTTCCCTGAAAAAGACCACCATGAAAACAATTTGACTAGTTAAGTCTCCAACACAAAAAAAAAAAAGCTACCGTGATTTTGGAAATCATACCTTATACACACGGAAGTAATCGGCAATAGCAGATCTCTGTTCATTGGATAACCTGCATAATAAATGAAATTGTATATCAGAAAATTGACACTTCCAAGTAGAAGCACTACTATCTGCACAATTGAGTCTTACCTTCTTGCTTTCGCATCACAAACCCAACAATGCACTCCTCGTCGACCACTATAGACCCACAGAATGTGATTAAAACCAAAATCGTCTGCAATGGATTATGTAGGAGGCCATGTGTGAGGCACATTTTCTCAATTACAGTTTACAGAATGTAGCAAGTGTACTAACTAAAAGATATGATGGATAATGACACAGATAGTCCACAAAAGAGAAAAAGCTACTGCCAGGACAATACACATGTCGGGTTTGAGGGCGATGTGGTCGAAAAAAAAACTTGTTTACCTTGCTTAGTTAGCCTAATTAACTTTTTTCTCTGTTCACATTTTAACAAAATTCTCAGTATAGGCACATCACTGGTAATCTACGGCGGCTTAGTTGATATAATTGACACCAGAAGTCCTTCTCCAATATTTAACATGAAGTAAACGAAATATCTTTGATCCTGATAAATAACAGTTACATAAGACCACCACAGTGTACATGACATTGCACTTCCTATCACTATGCCTTGACAAATATACTGAATAAGGCTAAAACCTTAGAATACATGAAATGATGTACTTGTACCACTTAGGGCACGATCAAGTACTTTAATGGCCACAGTCATCAGTGGCCAGCATCCAAACAAACATCAGCTCCAGAGCAACAATACCTTACATCGTCATAATCTGTGATATCCTATATGAACAGACAATGAGCCAGAAACTTTATCAAGTATCCCAAGCAAAAGTAGCAACTGATGAAATACATATGTTCAGTAAAGCTCACAAAATCAAATATGAGCTCCCGCTCCACTGGAGTGAAAACATTATCACCTGATTTTGCATAAGCATGTCTTTTGGAAGGCTGTCAAACACAATAAATTCTATGTTCTCAAATTACTCAAATTACTCAAATTACTCAAAATGATCCATTTTATTGCTGGCAGAAAAAGCTTGCCGAAACCAAAGCCATGAACTGTAAATGTATGAAACCCAACAATTCGTCATCAAGTTAACAAATTCAAGCCATCTGATCCGTATTTAGAATATGCAGAGCCAACAGTACCTTTCTTTGAGTTTTAGCTAGGGAAAGTGAAAATCGATATGAAAAACAATTTCATGTTCCAGAAACTAGATGAAATAATATCTTACATCTAACTTTATCAAAAAAAAATATCTTAACATTCTACACTGTTAAATAGGCCCATGGTCTATTCTTGAAATGGACTATTTTTGTTTTATCGAAAGCCGTCCATATCAGGTAAATCTACTGAATGACTGGAACGCTCAAATAGATGTCATTATCCAGGTAGTGAACGACAAAATTCTCTGCGGACCTAAAGTACGGCCTGATCGCAACCTGGAGTTGTTTTCCATCTGCGACAACAACAGGAAGTGTTCACCAACAGAAAAAATTGCACCCATAAGCATTAGAATTTGAACGCAGTATCCTATGATGTGGCTGTTGCTTTTTACCATTTCCATAGGACAACCATTTGAACATATCTGAATGTGCGAAAAGAGTTTCCCTGCATTGTGAGGTTCCACCAATTCTTTTATGAGCTATATTTGGTAAAGGACCACACCGCGAGCAAGTAGGATGTATACATCAACCACTGTGCAAACCAACTAAGGTCACGCAGCCTGGAAATACAGCTTAAAATTAAGGGAAAAACGGTTGCAGATTGATATTTCGAATAACACCAGACTTTTGCAGAGCAAAACTTTAAAAGGCATTGCAAAAGTGACGCAAAAGCCATAAAGACTGATGTTTGCAGCAAAGATACATAAATTATAGTCACAAGAGGGCAGTAGATTTCAGATGGGTAAAAACTGAAGAGGGCTGGCTATCTTAGTAGTTTCCAAGTACTAAAAAGGTTGAGGCGCAGTCCGTTTACTCGAGGACATCCCCGATCCAGTAGAGAGACATACTTAAGTCAGGAATTCTGAACAAAGGCGCAGAGTATTCAGCGGACCGACTGGTCATAAAGTGCTTTCCAATAAACCCTACCATAGTAAACCCTGAGATGGTTAGCATCAAAACCATCGGAAGGTGCAGGAGAGGACCCCATACTTCCGACCCGAGGGGGAACATCCAGAGCACTTTCCTCACACCAACATATCCTCGGCCCCCAGATTTTTTTTTGGGGGCTTTCCTTATCCGAAACTCCCCCTTATTGTCCCATCGATCCAGAATAAGAACAAGAACCCTTCAGCTCCAAGAACCGAATTGAACCCAACCGCCAAAAGAAAAACAACCGATTGATCTCCTAAAATTCCAGCAATATACGCGAGCCCTAAAGTTAATCAAACACGAATCAGCGTGCAAGAAATCACAAACAAACCAGACGAGTGGAAGCCATTCATCGGGATCGTAGTTGCTACCTTCGAATTCTCGAGCCGGAGGAATCGCGAGGAGGCAGATATCCCACGAGACTTTTCCTTCTCCGGGCGGTAGGGACTGGCGGGAAAGGAGCTTCTTATTTAGGTGGGGCTTTTTTGGGCGGGAAATTGTTACGGCGGAACTATATATATAATCAATTCAGCCAATGATTAATAAACTCGTGGCGGTTGTTTTGTTCCATCGTCGTTCAAATGTGTAACGTTCTTAACTCCTATGGTCCTTTCGAATCCCGACCAGCTATTTTGCGAAAGCCATGTCATTTGGTTCGCGAGTCTTTTTCCGACATTTGATGAAAATCAATATTTGTTAGTGAGGTTTCTCCGAGCATTTTCTGAAATCAATAATTATTTCTCTTGTTCTTGAGAAATCATATTTGACTCAGGGAGCATTTACAAACCGTTATTTGGAAAATACAAATTCCTCTTATTCTGCTTTTGATTAATTGGCTACTGATTTCGGTTTTTCCCGAGCGTTAGGAGTTAATTGAAAATCAAAAAGAATAGGAACTATGGAACGAGTGTAGATTCCTTTTATTCTGCCTTGTGCACTAATGGCTAATGATTCCTCTTTTATCGACGCATTACAACCGTCCCAATCACTTTTCATTTCAATGGAATTCTTACGGTCATGTTTGGTTTATGAAAATTTTCTTCTCATTGCATTTAAAAAAATTTTTAAGTTTTCAACTTTTGTTGTTTTCAGTCTTTTAAAAATAAAAAATGTGTTTTTTGTGATTGTGAAA
>JARUPY010000375.1:0-132704 GCA_029817715.1 Melastoma dodecandrum
TAATAAAATGTGTTTTATAGGCCCAAGCCCATTTAAGGAAGCCCATTCGGCCCCCTCTTGACCACACTCCCGTCTCTGGTGACCGCAGTCCTCCACGTTTCATCTTGTAATTGGCCCGTCGCGTGACTCGACTGCGTTACGTTAGCGGAAAAGTGCGTAGCCGGCCCCCAGCAGCACCGCCTTAAAACCCTAAACTCCCCTCAGGAATTAGGAGACCGGGGCCGAGGAGGAACGAGTCTGCTGGACCAAAAACGATCGGGTAAAGCGGATGGAATTGCAAATCCCGTTTTTGTCGGGGAATTTCAGCGCCGAGGGTTACTGGGAGGGACCCCTGCTACTGTGAGTGATTTTGCGATTGTTTGCCATTGAATGTTTTTTTTTATTCCTCAATTGACTGCGTGAAATGACGTGCTGCTTTGCTTTTCACTTTTTTGTTTTTGGTGGGGGGGGGGGGGGGGGTGGTTGTGTAAATTCTTGAGAGCAGGGAAGGAAGGCTGCGCGGTTGGTACTTACGAAGGATCTGGGTCGGGAAAGCTAAGCAAGGTAAATTTTTTGGGGGTTTTTTTTTTTCCTCGGAGATTGAGGGGTCCAGCCTTTTTTCGCCGCTGTGGATGCTTTAAAATGGCCAGGATTACCGTGGGTATAATAGCTTTTGAAATTTTTTGGGGGTATTTAATTCCAAGTGATTGATTTTGGATTCTTAGTGTTGGTTGCGCAGATTGGGGAGCTGTAATGTTGAGTCAAAATGATCGGATCGAGGAGAAATTTTGTGGGTTTGTACTGGCGGGAGGATCACAGGGTGAGGATGCGTCGGTTCGTCATGTTCGTCGCCCGGTTGATGGGGTGGAACCTTTCGGTGGGAAAAATCAGGTACCGTTTCATTTTACTAACGGTTGACTCACCAGTTGGTTGAGGAAGGGAAGCTGGAATACTCCTTTTGAGAAGAACAAGGGGCTCGTTACTGTGGGTGTTGGCCCCCGTTGCCTGGATAAACGTCGTTGAACGTCCCCTCAGATTTCTCCTTGGGAAATGCAATCGAGGCTTTTCTGAACAATGAGACTTTCGTAGGTAATGTTTACTTGAAGTGACGTTTCTTACCTAATGGTCCCCTTTCCATCTGTTTTGTGTTGGATTTATCGCATTTGTTTTGCCAGTTTGGCTGAAATTGTAACTTGCCGTGGCTTTATGAAATGCAACGTTTTATGTGGGTCTTGCGACGTTTCTGGTTGTGACCGATTGTGTTTTCAAAAGACCAAAATCTGCAATTCAGCCCAAAGAGGTGGAGTCTAATTCACTGGTCTGAGAGGGATACCTGAGTTCTGCTTTCCTTCACCTTGGGATTTAAGGTTCTTATCCCATTGTTTCATGATTTATATATCCTGGCCCGAACTTGGCCTGCCATCTGTGGTCGCTGTGGCTCCTTTTCTCACGCGGTTGCCTCGCTCAACTTGCTTATGAGAAGAGCCTTGAAAAGAGACGGGTCTTCCTTGTTGGCCGCTTGTTCCTATAATATTTCGAGGTAAATCAATCCGTCTTCGCTGCCATTTTCCTATGCTCGCCGGATGCATTAGGTGAAGGTGCATTAGCATATTTTCGGATCTAGCAACAATCGACCACTGACTTGTAGGTGTATAGACTTCTATCAGCTGACGAAAGCTGCTCTAATACCACGATAGTTTGATTGTACGCTATGAAAGGACCTCCCCCACGACTCCTTCAGTTGCTCGACAGAAGCTGGGGCGCCCTGGTTGCCACCATTTGCCAGCTTCCAGATTCTCGGTTTGCTATGCCTCTGGTCGCTGGTTACGTTTCTCCTGAGGCTATTTTCCTTCTAGATCCGTTTCCGAGAACTACTAAATTTTGAACTCCCCGACTCGCGCTGTATAAGCAAGCGCCCGGAGTTGGACCTTGCCTGCTGAGTGGGACCCATAGGCTCATTCGCTCCCGTGCATCTTGGGACTGCTAGTAATAGCAAACACAAGTAATGAAACAGCTTGCTTTGCCCATTGTGAAGAGTTTCCTTTCTTCAAAATTGGAAGGCAGTGTACTTGTCAAAACGGGAAATGGGCATAGGTGCGGTATGCTTTGTTTATTGTCTTGATGTATATTAGATATTTACAGGGATTCCTCTTCTTTTTGTTTATTAAAAATTCTAAAGAATTAGTAATCTTTCCGATTATAAACAGTTATCACAAAGTAACAATAACATAGCAGTAAATCCAAAATGGAGATGTGGGCCCCGTTTGATAAATTATTTTTTGAAAACATCAAAAAAACTGTTTTCCTATGAAATTTTAAAAAACGATTTTTATTTTATTTTCATAATTAACAAAAATAAAAAATGTAACTCATTTTCTCTTACCAAAATAAGTCTTAAAAGGATATATTAATTTGATACTAATTTTAAAGATTATTATTGTTTTGTAAAAGAAGACCTTCTTCCTGGACAGCCAAAACACATACGACGTCTAACAAAATAGCGTTTTCTTTTGTTCCAGGTTCCAAAGACGCCAGGGGTTGGTGAGAGTGAGGTGGTTGACCTTCCAATTCAATGGAGTGTGTCTTTCAAGGGATTATCGAAACCCAGGTAGTGATGAATTCTGGGTCGTCTAAAAGTTCTCATCTTCGCTTTTCCTTTTTCCGCCTGTTTTGGTCGCCGGAGAATGAACTCCTCCCCACAATTAATCGGTAGCGGGTTTGGTGGGCTAGTTTCAATTCAATTAATCCGTTTGGTTTTATGGCGGTGGAAGCATGAGGAGGCGTTGGAGATACTGTTTGCTTGGTCGTTGCGTGTGCCCCCAAGGAGCCTTTGGAGGATTCATGAAGCTGCGTGTCTGAAAAGCGCCCCAATCTCGGTAATTATGTTAGTATGGGTCCAGTAGAAGATGGATCACTTTGTAGTTTCACTTATCCGTACCTTCCCGGGTGTTGCCATTGATGTTTATCTACTTACTGAATAGGTCCCCGTGCAATCCATGTTCGGATTATATGTGATCTTTGAGCCGTCGGAACCCTGTTGGGTAATTTTGATAGTCTCCCTTTAGTCGGTGGTTGTTTTATGGGGGGGGGGGGGGGGGGGGGTCCCCAAAGGGGCCACCATATTCGGGTCATTGGGTTGATTGGAATTTCTCTAACAGGAAATGTTCGGCATATTGGGGGCTCATGAGGGGTTGCCAGTTGCTGATCAGATTTCCGTGTACTGGTGGAGGAACATGGTGGAGAGCAAAAGCGAGCAAAAATGTGCTCCGGTTCTTTTATGCCCTTGGTTACAAGTTTAGATCATGAACTGCTTAGGGGTCTGAGGGTTGCGCTTTCCAATTTCCAGAGGGGCGCCCAGATTACAGTAAACTGTTTCATCGATCAATAAGATGTCATGAAGCTACACGCGACTAATGAGGCTGTTCCAGTTACCCAGGCATGCAGTTAGTCGAAGTGACAGCGCCCGCTTCGTCAGAAAATTACTTAGAAGTTGTGGCCGCCATAAGCTCCTTCTGTGAACATCTTGCTCCGTAAGACCATTACTTCTTGAACATCGTCTTTTTGCATCTTTGCTGTTGATTCTTTCACCTGCCTGCTAATATCCTGATCCGGGAGTTAGACCCATACTTTCCTCATCTGACACTCTCAAGATGCACAGTAATAAATGGGCTATCGATGAACTGGTCATCCCATGTCGTGGTTTTGAGTTTTGACCTTACGACCCGTGGTTTCCAATATTGTCAGGCTCCTGCATTTATCAAAACCCAATATCCCGACTGGTGTTGTGTCCACTGCCGCTGCCGCTGCCGCTTCCCTCATGTGTGATGGTGGCGGTACAAGTTTATAATTACTTATACATGTAATTGTAGTACTTGCTTATGCTTTAACTAGGTGAGTCCAGACTGATTTGTAATAACCAATCTTCACCTCCTTTGATCTAAGAGAAGTCTAGCCAACCAAATTATTCACTGTTGTGTTCCATATGGATTATCTATTTCCATCAATTCGAATGAGCCTTGAGATATTGGTTTTACACTGTTTCTACGAAGAGGCAGTTATTGAAGCTCTGCTTACAAAAGCTTTAGATAGAAGCTTAGAAATAGGCTTCATTGCCACTGGTACGATATTTTGAGCACATAATATTGTTGATTGCCTTTAACTACAGTAAAAATTAATAGATCATAATTGTGAAAGGAGGTTGACAAAAATTTTATTCGTCAATCGCATATGCAAGGTCAGTAAAACCGTGATCATCCCGGTATGGTTCGAGACCGGTTGGGAAATCTCAGGTGCAGCTTCACGTTGTAAGTGTAGGAATCAACATCGGAGAATTGTCCCCTCGTTTGTGTGAAGATGGCTTTCCCACGAGCGAAAGCGAAGTCTCCAGTGCCTCCAACCACGTCAAGTTCTTCCCTGTCCTTCTCGGCGAGTTCTCTGGCCTCGATGCTGAGGCTGCCAGAGTAGTCTGGCATATCAAAGGTAAGGTAGATGATGTTGAATCCCGAATGCGCAAAATGCTGCAGAGGGATGATGAATCCCTGTGCCCTGCCGACAATCTTGGAAGTACTCTCTGGTCCCTCAGTCAGCGTTCGATGGAAAGTAAACACACCGCCTGCAGTGTGCGATCTTCCTTGAGGTTGATTGTAGGAAGGCAGCGCATTTGGTTGCTGGATGTAGAGGGAGAAGGCAACCCATGAAGTGGGCTGGGTCCTTGACAAGCGGCTGTGCGGAAGAGGCGATAACAGGGCAAGTAATACAACGGTTATGACAGCCAGGGTGACGGCAATGCAAAAGATGATCCTGGCGATCATGATCTGAGATGTATATGGTTTTAGTGGAAGGGAAATGGGAATGGTAATCGAAGGTTTATAAGAACCAAATAAGCTTAATCCCAATCTTATGAAGCACAAGTGTTTGTATAATAGTTGGTGAACCTAATCAACAATCAAAATCAGCTCCACTTTGACTTCCAAGAGACGCTCGGTCCACAGGATTAGATGAGCAAGATGGAAGAAGGGTGTGCATTTTTGGTACGTTTACACTAGGACCCCCTTTTTAATTGTACATCCGAGGATTAGTTCTAGAGAGACGTTTATGTTCATATTCTTCTGGTCTTTTGACATTAACCCAGTCCAGTCCAAGTTTCATTTTCACTACAAAAGTTGGTTTTGTTTGATTGTTCGTCCGAGCATAAAGGAAAAAGATGGACACAAGGTTTTTTACGTGGTTCGGTCAATATTTGACCGACATCCACGGGGGAAGGCATTACGCTTCATTCAACTGCAGAGGGAACCTAAGGGAGATTACAACGCTTTTTTACATGTCCAACTGCTAATAATAAAACAATCAGCAACGTAGAAGTTTAAGCTAGTGGAGTCACTCCCTTGTTATCATCGAGGTCTCAGGTCCCCTGAAAAAGAAACCCTCGCTCTCCTGCTGCTACCGGCTTGTGAAATCACTTGTCCCTCTTCAACAGAACCCTCTCTGATTCTCAGGATCAGTGGTTAAAAGAAAAACTCTCAAAGAATAACACATCCCCAATGAACTTCAAATACCAGCAACCCACCATCAACTACAAATAACTAAGAGAGAGATTACCACCAATAACCCAGTCTCACAACCTACAGAAAGTATCTTGGCAATTCCAGATTGAGCCAACTCTGCAGCACTCAGAAAACACAACAAGCTTCCAGTCTTGATATAATATACCCGGTTACGTACAACCTACTCTGTTCAGGCCCTTACCCCATCTCCATTGTTCCAGCCAGTCGCAGGTAAGGAAAACCAACAGTACACATCGTCACACCCAAGGCCGTAAGAACCCTCAAATTCACACAATCTTCAAAAATATCTCAATGAAATGATGATTGGACGCCATAAACAAGGTCGAACACTTCACTGACCAGAGCCGCATTAGAATGACAACTACTCCAGTAGATACCGTGGAAAAGATACCTCCAGGAAAGGATCCAAAAGACCGAGCCAAATAACTCCAGCAGATAAAGGTAGCAATGACATCGAAGCAATATTGACTTCTGCATAAGTTTCTAAGAACAGTCCAGTATGTGAATTGTGAACATATTTGCATTCAGTTAAGCATATTTAGAGAAACGATGCAGAAAATTTAAGGGCTTGGATCTTACAAAATGGACAAGTGACACTTACACAAAAAATATTAGTATTAAAAATTCATAAATAGAATAACTCTCATTTCGGCTTCACAAAAACCTTTTCACTTAGTTTTCGACTTTAAGTAAACATCTTTGAGTAAGTAGCAGTTGTGGATCCGTGAAAGGGCAATGCCATGGCACTCCAGGTAAAATTCCCCAAACACTCCCAAGGTAGAGAATTCTCATTATCATTAACAAGGAAAAGAAGTAACCAATCAGAAAAGAGGACGTTGACATCACAAATCTTGAGACCTGAGTATCAACTGTTTTACCCTTCAGTCAAGACATACCACATCCAAACCAAGCTTTTCACCCATTTGCTAGATACCTCTAAGTCCAAGCGAATCCAAAGAGAACACAGCAATGACGTAGATCATAGCTGGCATAACCACAGCCTCTTCACAATTTCTTGCCAAGACTTACCTCTCCTTAAAAAAGATCGATTCATCAGCCCCAATCCCTACCCGGATATTGGAAGGAAAAAAACGGTAAAAAGAAGGAAAACATGTAGTTTGTTGGTAAATAAAAAAATTATTGCCCTCAACTTAAAAAAAAAAGGAACCGAGAATTTTCACTGCGAAGATTTAGGAAATCCAAGAGCCTTGACTTAACAACCCAGAAGATCCATATTCCTAACGAACTGCAACAAATCTATCTAACAAGTGAGGATCGATGAATATCAAGCTTAATAAGTCAACCAAACCAATGTGATACACTTAGGAGAGAGCAGAATCCAAACAGTTCACTCTTAAGCGCCTTATCAGGAGTTCCCAACATCACCTCTGAAGCGTAGAATTAGGGCACTGCCAACAACCCATATTTACTTGGTCAGAATCAGAAGTCATATGTTATTATATCATTAATACACAAAAGGGGAACAGGGACAAGAATGTATCCTGAGCCAGCCATATGCTCCATCTACAGGAGTTTACGAGATCATCTCCCACAACCCTTTCATCTTAATCATACAGACGCACACTTCTCTACTGGCAGCACCTAGCATACATATCTAAGATCAGATTGCTGCACAAGCGAAGTTTGACAAAATGCATATTTAAAAAATAAAATCCAAAACAAAATCAGAATGTTGCACTAGGACTCCCTCAAGTTCCATGACGTCCAACTAGTTCTGCCCCTCCTTTCCCTACCAGATATGCAGATTCACTGTTAATTTGGTATTCAAAGCACAGATTACTATGCAAACAGAGCTCTTCCAATGGAAGGAAAAAAAGGTAAAAGGAAGGTAAATAAAAACATTATTGCCCTCAACTTAAAAAAAAAAGGAACCAAAAATTTTCACTCTGAAGATTTAGGAAATACAAGAGCCTTGACTCCAGAAGATCCATATTCCTAACGAACTGCAACAAATCTATCTAACAAGTGAGGATCGATGAATATCCAGCTTAATAAGTCAACCAAACCAATGTGATACACTAAGGAGAGAGCAGAATCCAAACAGTTCACTCTTAAGCGCCTGATCAGGAGTTCCCAACATCACCTCTGAAGCGTAGAATTAGGGCACTGCCAACAACCCATATTTACTTGGTCAGAAGTCATATGTTATTATATCATTAATACACAAAAGGAGAACAGGGACAAGAGTGTATCCTGAGCCAGCCATATGCTCCATCTACAGGAGTTACGAGATCATCTCCCACAACCCTTTCATCTTAATCATACAGACGCACACTTCACTACTGGCAGCACCTAGCATACATATCTAAGATCAGATTGTTGTACAAGCGAAGTTTGACAAAATGCATATTTAAAAAATAAAATCCAAAACAAAATCAGAATGTTGTACTAGGACTCCCTCAAGTTCCATGACGTCCAACTAGTCCTGCCCCTCCTTTCCCTACCAGATATGCAGATTCACTGTTAATTTGGTATTCAAAGCACCGATTACCATGCAAACAAGAGCTCTTCCAATGGATAGGGAATTCAAACGCTTTCTGGTGTCGACATCAAAAATTATCCAACAAAGATATGTCCTTCATTAGCCACCAACAATACCACTGTCAAAGACAAGCCGAGATGGTACACAAAATCCACGAGACAACTGAAAAGTCCGGAACTCAAAGGAAAGAGGAAGAATGAGAAGAAACATATCATCCTTGGCTGACAGAACTGCAATCTTCAAGAATCAGATCCTCCTTACAACAAACAGATCCCAACTCACTCTAATTGCAATGCCTACCACATTAATATACAATTCACAATCAGATATGGGCATAGCAGGCATCATGAATCAATCGCTAGAGGTGAGTAGATCATTTAAACACTTCCCCGACGAAGATCGACAATGGAACTGCAAAGGTTGAACGCCCTGTCCCGAACAAAGGAATCAAATGAACATGCTGCCAACCAACAAACAACCAATACCACAATCACGACTACCGCTTGAAAATATCGATCCTAAGAAAATTGTAAGCAGAACAAGATATAATAATCCTTAATCTCTGATGAAGATCGAAAGTCGAACTGCATGGGTTGACCCTCCTGTTCCAAACGAATGAAGAAGCTGCCAACCAATAAAGAACCAAGACCAAAATCAAGACCACCACTCCCAACTATCTCCAAAGATAATCAAAAGGAGAAAGAGAAGGTAATCATCCTCCGTCAATCCAAAAGCTTCTCTGACGAAGGACAACCGAACAAAGGAATCCAAGAGAAAGATGCTGCCAACCAATCAAAAACCAAGATGACTATCAAGACCACCATTTGATCCATGATAACCAAATGTGAAGTGAGAAGACAATCATCCTTTGGGATTCTCTGATGAAGACTGGCGATTAAACTGCACATATGGAGCGCCCTCCCTAAACAAAGGAATCCAAGGAAGAAGCTGCCAACCAATCAACAACAGGCCACAATCAAGACCAATTCCAAAAGTTGTTCCTAGATAATGAAAAGAAGAACGAGAAGATGATAATAATCCTTCTCGATCCAAGGCTTCCCAATGCTTCTCGATCAAACTTGCACAGGTTTGAACCTCCTGCCTCGAACACAGGAAAGGGAGGAAGAAGCTGCCAACCAATCAACAACCAGGACCACAATCAACACCACCAATTCCAACAATCGTTCCAAGATAATCCAAAAGAGGAACTATGAGATAATAATAATCCTTCTCAATCCAAAGGCTTCCCCAACGCAGCATCGATCACACTTGCACAGGTCGAACACCCAGCCTTGAAGGGAAGCAAAGGAGGAAGCTGCCAACCAATCAACAACCAGGACGACGATCAAGACCACCGACTCCAACAACCAAACCAAGACAATCAAATGAAGAACGGGGAAGATCATCCATCCTCAATCGATTGAAAGGAACCATTTCTCCGACTTCGTCGATCAAATCAAATGCCCTGCCTCGAGCCAAATAATCGAAGGAAGGTGCTGCCAACCAATCAAGAACAACGACTACAATCAAGACCACCGCGCTTCCAACAATCGATCCAAAATAATCAAATAGAAGAACGAGAAGACAATCATCCTCCATCAATCCAAACGCTGGGCCTCAAATCCGCCATTTCTACGAATCCCCTTGGGAATCCGTCAAAACCATCGTGACCCGAACATTTTGATTTCACCATCGAGCGATAACTCCAAAGACAGACGTTAAAAACAAAGAAACAAAAAACGAAGCGAAGCTACAACAATACACAAAAGCGCTAAGGAAGACGGGAAGAGGGGAGAAAGGGCGTCTTTATATAGTTGGAGGGGCTCTGAAGTGAACGGCGGAGATCGAGAGATGCAAAGGATGACGGACGGTCCTGATCTCTACGAGGAGGTAATGTAACGGATGACGACGCGGTTTTCGATGAGGTAATGAGTCGGTGGGTTGGCCCTGACCTTGGGGAGGGGGTCGGAGTTGGCGTGCGCTGGAAGGACGAGATCAACGGTCCTGATTGAGTTTGATTCCCTTTTAATATTTTTTTGGGGCGTATCTGGCGTCGTATCAACGCGATTACTCTTGGCAACCCTCCCCGCCACGTGGCGGGAAGATAACGAACGAGTCAAAAGATATTATTGACTATTCCTAAAGCCACGTCGGATTTTCCTCCCCCTAATAAGGAGATGGCGCATCTGGTAAAAACAGATTTTCTCTTTTTCTTTTTTCAATTGAATCGAAATAAATTAATTATATCCAATCGACAAAGCCATGGTTTCGGCCTTGGCCATCAAGTCATTAGAGGCTTAGCCTTGCGCAAGTGACCCATGGAATTTACAAGGTCTTTTCTGGTACAGACCGGGAATATGTTAATGTTGTCCAGCACCCCCAGCCGCCATAGGACGTAGGGGAAGCTTAGCTGATCCCTTGACGTGAACCTGACCACCTCGTTGAACCACAGGCACATGAACAGGTTCGTGGCCGGGGTATGCTCCCTCACGATGACCGAAGCTTCTGCCAGTGCTGCACAAACCCAATAAGAACTGTGTTTTCAGAGACGATTTGAAGCAAGCAGTCTAGAGATGTCCAAGGTACCAGCACCACATGGAGGACGTGACCGAGACAGATCGGCATTCTACCTAGTTTACTGGTAGAGATATAACAGAACAGCTCAGTATGATGCCAGCATACCTTTCTTCCCGTGAAATCGCTTGTCTACTGGGAGGCCATCCTTCTTGTATTGGGTCAACTGCACCTCGACCTCCTCCGGAGTTGCCTTATTCTTTTTCACAACGGCCTTAGCTTCATCATACACACTGCTACGAGCTCCGTGCTCCGATATCGCGAGAACAGAATTCGATCGCCAAAGCAGAGCTTCTAAGACCCCTAAAGGGTCCCTTCGGAATTGAGATTTTGAGTCGACCCATATCGAGTACTTGGCATGAGGAAACAGCCGGTGGGCCAACATCTGAAGTAATCGCAAAAATAATGGAACTTCTTGTATCAAAGATTTGGACAGAAGTATAGCTAAACATACTGCGTATAAAGAAACAATATGATGAAGCATTTGACATTATGTAATCAGCAACTAACTGCAGATTGTCATTTTCCTTTGCAAAAAGTCAAGGTAGCTGACACACAGTGCGGGCTGCAAACATCGAAGAAGCTAAGGCTAGGCTGGAGTTATCCTGAATCTTTGATGCCAGCAAACAGAATTGAGATATGCAACTCAATAACTAAATCTCCCACCTTTTGTCAGAATTTTTTTGTTCTGCCCATTAATGGAATGCTTAAAATCCCACAAGCCCAACACATACAGATATTACTCATGCAGCTGGCCAGGAACTTAATGTGAAAACTAGAGGATGAAGCCCAATAATGCACAATTAGAATACCAAGTCATTGAGGCAGAGCCTTTTCCTTAATAGCTTGTCTTGTCACTGGGCACCTAGATCAGCTTTGAGTGCCGAAGAATTACCGAGCTGGATTCTCAGGTGTTTAGGAGTAAATATCTCCCTCCTCCACCTCCACCTCCCCCCTTTTCTTTCTTATTTTTTCTACCTAGAAATGCTGGTAAGCAGCAAAGCTGGAGTATCCATTGCACTCTACCAGTACTTAATGGCACAACCACAGATGCTGATAAAGGAAATTACCTTTGGTATTTTTCCATTCAACCTTTGGTCTGTGAATGGTAGATTTTTTATGACGACCACCCGCCATTTTCCAACGAAGCCATCCTCGCCAGGTGTATGTCCCTCTAAAGCCTGAGCAGCAAGAGTAATTTCATCCCAAAATGCGACGTAACAAACCTGAACAACAAACACTATTATGGATCGAAATAATAACGACAAAGGAAACACAACGCCAAACGATACCGGATAAGGACCTTCCGAACTGATGCTTCTGTCATTCCAATGGGTTGATAGAGATCATCACCACCGCCAAATGCACAAGTAGCCACAACAGCTACGCAGTTCTCCATGAAATTCTTGTCCTCTTCAGAAATCTTATACCCGCCACTTTCACTATAAAACCCACAATGTACTTGAACAGTTTCTTTCACCTGAGAGATGGCAACTTCAAAAAATGAGCAACGTGTGGAAGGGAAAAGCATTAATCCGTTGAAGTAGCATCAATGGTACAGCATTTTCCTCATCCCAAAAGCCAAAGAGATCTTGTTACCTGAAAGCTTTCCTCCCTCTGTTCAAAACTCTGGTTTCCCGTAAACAAATTAAATCTCGAATCCGTCGCCATCTGCCGAGAAAAGGTAGCATTATCACCTTCACCCTCCCCGAACTCTCCCGATATATACAACACGCTTTTGATTGGACTATCGGATTCCTCCGCAACGGGTATATCCAATAGCTGAAGCTCCTCAAGAGGCAGCAGCTTCAAGCAACCTGATCGATCACCCACAAAAACAACCTCACTCAAAATCCCAAACCAAACCATACCGAGGGACGCAACAATCCCGACAAGCAGACACCACGGGATGAAGACAATTCAAAGGGAAGAAACCAAGCAAGCGGATGCGATTACGTTCTCTCACACCGCCGACAACCCGAGTGGTGGGATCCAACCGATTCAGATTCCCCATAGACCGCTTCTCCACGACCTCCTTTCTACCGCCGGCCGCCTTCATCACTCCGCCAGCAGCCGATCCCCGAGGGCTGGTCGGCTTCCGGCCGATCCTGGTCGCCTCGAACAACAACAGTCCCGCGGCGGACACAAAAATCAAGACCGCCCAGTACCTAACCAGCAACCTGAGGAGGCGTTGGGTCAGCTCGGCGCCTCCGAACCGGACCCCGGGCTTCTTTTTCTTGCGGCGGACCCTCGCGCGGATTCGTCCGGGATCATCGTGGTCGTCGTCAGAGACTGTGATGGAAATACCGTTGCCGTGGTTGAACATCTGTTAACGGCAATTAGGGTTTCCTTTCTTCGGACAGAGGAAGGGTCCAAACAAGAAATGGCGGAGTGTAATAACTTAGGAGCTGGGGAAATAATGCAGTGCCAATCAGAGGGGGAGTGTCTAACTTAAAGAATCCGATTCTGGATCGCGACCGTTTGGCATTGTTGATGAAGAAAGGCCAAATAAAGAAAAGCATAATGCAATTTCTCATAAAAAATCATGTAAATTAGTATAACATAAACTTCAGCATTTTCATAATATTAGCGATTGATGTTTGAAGGGTTCATGCATCTCTTAGCAATAATCTCTTCTTCTTCTTCTTCTGATAACGATGATTGAAGTGTTGGTGTTTCTGGCGATGACAGGGAAGCCGAATTTAAGGTATGAAATGAAGCAAAACCATCTTTCTCCAACGACAGACCGATTCCCTGTTATTTGGATTGAAAACGCAGTCCTACTTCTCTGCATATCGATGGTGGAGCTAAAGGGGGTGTTCCCGGCCCCCCCCCTGCGTTATTTGCTAACGATTTGGCAGAAAAAATCCTGCGGCGAATGTCGTCGTTCATTCCCTCGCGTTTAGACAGAGCATCACTCGCTAATAATGGAAACACGGTCACTAAATCTAATGCTAATCTCGTCTTCGTGCGCGGCCTTCTTTTTCCGGGCGATGAGGGAGGACTCCTCGAGTTCGTGCGATCATTAGTCTCCGGCAGATCCGCCCCACTTCCTCACGCGGCTCTCTGCTTGCTCGGCCTGTGTAGATTTAGTGAGAAGGGCCGTTCATGAGTCTCGGCTATTGGGAAACGTAGAGTGTGCTGAGAGTGTTATGGAACGCGTGAGCTCACCTCTCTTTTCCAATTCGTGATGGAAGTGACGACGATCAGGATTATCGTCTGCAGGCATATTCCTCCTATCATTCCCGACCATATACCCTGTGACGAGATGACGAAAAAACAGCCGATTTAGATTATGTTTGATCGCTCCTGCCGTGCTGTTTACTGCAATTAGTAGTAGTAAGTTGGATACTAATAGCTCATTACCTCTGCACCGAAATCGAATGTGAAGCCCAGGAGTATCCCGGCGGGTAATCCGACGATGTAGTAGCATCCGATGTTGATGTATGCGACTAGCCACTGCCATCCGGCCCCAATGGCAACGCCTGCACGAAACCAAGCAAAGCGTAATTAATGAGGAATCACAGGGATGGAGCCATAGCCTTGAAACGGCATCTGAATGTCAGGTACAACTCACCGGATAAGACCGGCTGGAGGCTGTTGAGGAGAACTGTGATTCCCAACAGAACAGCAAGCTTGGTCGTCTCGGCTGCGACAGCATCGCTAGTAGTGAAGAGGTAAGGGAAATAGTCCCTGGTAGCAAACACTACACCCATACAGACCACTCCGATGGTGACAGACGTGACCGAAACCACCACTACTGCAACCTTTGCAGCACGGAAATTGCCGGCTCCTAGCTCGTTCGATACCCTCACACTGTGGAACCACAGAGATACGTCACAACAAACACTTGGATTGCCTCTTTGACAGAGGATCTAAATCACTCTTAAGACTCTCACCTTATAGCAGCATTAAATCCAAGAGCAATCATCGCATCCCAACCTTGTATGTTCATGCTGTTAAACATAGAGTGGATAGCCATTCAATGAGTAACCACATAAACCTCGGAATCGGAAAAAAGGCTTCTGAGAAGCCGTACCAGATGGAGATCGCATCCACAGGAATGAGAGGGTTCTGCAGACGTCCCGTGATGACAACCAATATCATCAGGTACCAGAACTCCAGGCTGAAACACAAATCGAAACAACATTAAACAATCCTATTCTCCGACTCAACAGAAACCGTATATGGAAGGGAGACGTTTCCTACCATAACATCACTGCCGAAGCCAAGGAAAGCTTCACGAAGCCATACAGGTCAGCAAAAGCGAGCCACGAGAATCCGCTCCAAGCTCCATCAGACTTGGTGATGAAGATGTAAAGCAACTGACCGATGATGATGAGCCACCAAGACGTGTTGAGTGTTATTGCCGCTCCAACCAAACCATATCCCAGCTTCAGGATCATAAGCCAGCTCGACACAGCATGGATTACCAACACGATTGCCGAAACCCACGCCATCACCAAGACCTTCCTCTGAGCTTGGAGGAACTTCTGTATGGGGAAATTGAGAGCGTACGCGAACAGTTGCGGAAGCATCCATATCGCGAATTTCCCTGCGCCAAAGCACGATTAACTTCCAAACCCGGTTTTCCAAAGTTTGTTTAAGACCAGCGAAAATGTACTACCTGCAGCCTCGGATATCTCAGCTGTTTCCCCAATGAGTTCAAGAATCGGAGGGGCAAAGACATAAATTGGGACCAAGAGCAATGCCGTGGTGAGCAAAATGACCCATGATCTCTGCATATATACACCCAACATCCGAATCCTCCCTGCGCCATAGGCTTGTCCGCACAACGTCTCCAGTGCACTCCCCATTCCCAACTACAAGAAGTTAAAACCAGTTACTCAGTCGCTCAGAGTCGAGCCGTTTAACAAAACATGTCCGCGTTTCCCACATTCCACGGAACATCCCCCCAAAACCAGAAAAACTCTGCGACTACGCAAGACAAGGTAAGCAGAAGGAAGAAGCCTTACCATAACACCGAAAGCAAGCCCGGCAATGACGGAGTTCTCGACAGACACAGCGGCAAGCTCCAACTCACCCACGAGCCCCGCGAAGGTCTGGGTGAGCGCACCCAATGAGTACTGGCTCAGCGCGGTGAATATCGCAGGGCCAGCAAGGTGCCACAGCTTCTTAGACTCTCCGCCGAACTCCCTCACCGAGAACAACTTCTTCTCCGACTCGGCGGCATTGCCGTTGAGGAGGGGCGTGTCTACGGCCATTGGCAGATACGATGTATCGGTAGCACCCGGGGGGGGGGGGGGGGGTGTTGTCCGGATGGAGGCGGTGACTATAAACTTTTTATAACATTGGGGACAAATCCTCAAGAGTTGAGATTAGTTGACCGAAGTTTCAGACAAGGGCCCGATTGAAAGTTGGTTATGCGTCTGAAAATGAGTTCGGGACGGAATGTCTGCTGCTGGCGTCGATGCAATTAAGAATGGTGAGTGGGGCGCTCTCATTCTTTCCTTTATTTCTTTCATGGTCGATTAAAAAAAATCATGTTCCAGCCTAACATAAAAAAATCGTAGTCTGTTTCATTGTTAGAAAAATGTATTGACAGATATAGTAAGAAAAATGTTCTACCGAATTGTTTTTTGGGGGGGTCGATGGGAACAATTGAATTTTTTTTGGTAATGCAAGCAAAGTCATTTTTAATTTCCGGACCAGTTTATTCATCATTATTGTAGTCATAGCCATCTAGATTTCATCAGAGTACAGATAGAAGAGTGGGTATGGGGTCAGCAGAATATTAATATGTTAGATGTTGTATATAATATGGTATGTTGGAATATTATCTAATGTCCCTAACACAAAAAAAAAAATATGTTTGTTTGAACACCCCCCTGGCATGTGACGGGATATGATTTGACACGTGATGAGGCACGAGACAAGCGGTTGTTTGTTGATTTTTATTCATGTCACGTAAGTAAAAAATAAAAAAGTTAAAGAGAAGACACGGTAGGTAAGTCCGATAAAGACGAAAAAGACACCGAGATAAATGTGTGTCGAACGATACACGCCTACGGGAGGAGGTGCTTCGAGATTCAATGAATAAAATCGATAGTTACAAAATACAAGCAAATAGCCCACCACTTAGCATACAATTCACCCACCTTCGTGAATTATTTGTGGGTATCTATCAGTTCCTCTTCACTTAGACATATATATCTAAGTTTCGAGTCAATAATAACCTTTCATGGCTTTGGTATAACGGTAGATATAAGTCCTTATGAAACAATAAATATGTAACATGTGTTTCTCAGTAACAAAAATTTATCATGTCGAATGTCGACACAAGGGCCTTCAATTCCTCGGACAATCTGTTGAAAAATAAAAGCTATGATACCAATTGTGCCGCGCCAACCTACAGTTGGCATATTACTAGTGCTGCGGAAATCGTTTCTGAGATATTTCTGTAATATTAACCGAATATCTTTCCAGGGATATCTTATATTTTAAGACTAAATCTCATCGTAACTAAAATCTTTAGATCTTTTGGGAAAACATGTTTAAGCGCTGAGCTAATAGTCGTTGATGAGACTCTTCCTGTCCCATGATTAGCGAATTAAGCAGAAAGTGGGTGGGCGAGGGGGGATAAAGTTAGGTGGGTGATTTGTCAGCAAGCACGTAGAACATTGATCCTGCTTGACCAAGGGCAACGAACTAAAAATGACGCACATATAGCATCACATTAATCTAATAACATGTAATGATCAACAATCAGACGTGTCTAATAAGTCCGTCGTTATTGGACCAAGGACCGAAACCCCCGTAATGGTATGATGTAATAAAACAAGCGAAAGGCCATGTTTCAAAGGTAGAATTGCCGCTACGTTTTCTCCAACCAATCTTCCAGTGGAACTTGTTCCCCCCCCGGAATTCTAGGCCTTCACGGCCGCCGCCTTCTTCCGAACGTTTACGCTGGCCGCGCGTGGGTTGGGCCTGATGGTCCGGGAGGGATTGTCCGCCAGGCCCACTGACACAACTAGGCCCATATAGAGATCGGGAACACTAGTATATTATTCTTCTCCTGGTCTTGTCCCCTAAATTAAAACACGGTCAGGTGTAAAACCCAGAATTATCCTAACACCGTCATCATCATCAACAACAACGAAGTGATACATTTCGAGATAATAAATAAGGAGCAGAAAAAGAGAGCTTCTTGGACGGGGGCAGGTCGTGGTGTCTTGACTAGTAGTTGTACTTCTGATGATTCGAACACGGATGATAAGTACGTAAACACGCTAGCCAAAAATAAAAGAATCCGACACATTTCAACTACAATTCGGTCGTGTCATTTATCGCCAAATAATAACTTCATCCTTGGCATCGTAACTCGAACTAGTAGCAGAGTCAGTGACGATAAAGTTTGAAATTTCAAATTTGTCTCTTTATACGTTTCTCTCTTCTGGGAGGGATGGGGGGGGGGGGGGGGGCGCAACAATCTCCCAGTTTAATGTAATAAACAAACTCTAAACGCCCCTTGTCCATCTTCTCCTTACTTCCATCCCATCTGCCGACAATCTCGTGTCCTGAAGCAATCCACCCCCCCCCCCCCCCCCCCAATTCAGAAGGGACTCATGTTTTCAAAGCATTTGACAGCGAAAGAACCCACAAACAAGTCCATGAAATCCCAGTATCAAAAATCATATTTAATCTTCGTGATTGATTTGGTTTTTGGATTTAAATGAAATGAAACCATGTGAAAGTCCCCTCTCCCCAATCCAACTCAAAAAATGATCACCATAATAAATAATAGTAGTTAGATCTAGATATATAGGGACAAATACAAAGACTTTGTAGTCTCTTATATGCATCATTATTTTGTTCTTTGCATCTTACAATTGGGAATTTGGTTTTATTTTTCATGAAAAGCTAACCCTAATTAATATGATGATATATATGATTAAGGGGAAAGGAGGGACACCCGTAATGTAAATTATCTACAACTCTTTAATAATAATAAAAAAAAAAATGGTTGGGGTGATTTTAGTTTTCCCTTAATCAAGGTTAAACGGCTGCTGCAACAGATCGTAAGGCGCCCAGAGTGCGTCCAGCGGGCACGGCCTTCCCTTGTCCAGCCTCACCCACGGCTTCCCCTTCCCGCTCCAGTGCAGCAGGCTGACCGGACCCGGGTGAAGATCCCTGCACAGTCCCCTGTAGTTGTCGCCTCCCAGACCGTGCTGGTTCCACCGGTGGTCGACCCCCGCGATCTGTCCCCCGAACACGAGCAGGAACGGCGGGAGGCTCCCCAGCTCGTAGATCCTCACCCTCTTCTGCACCTCCATCCACCTCTCGATCTCTTCCGTGTGCCTGCCTCCCCTCCATCTGTCGAGGTCAATGACCATCACCCCCGTGTTGAAGTAACAGGGCTTCCGCCCGTCGAATGCCGAGGAGAGCCTTCGGTCGTACCAGAAGGCCCGGGTGAAGTACGCCGTCAGGTTCGCGTTGCAGTACTCGGGGGCCGCGAGGACCAGGGGTGGCGGGAGCGGGGTCGAGGCGAGGTCGGCGATGTCATCCACGAGGACGAGGTCGGAGTCAAGGTACACGACCTTGGAGAGGCAGCTGGGGAGGAGCGACGGCAGGTAGGACCGAGCGTAGTTGAGCGGGGAGTCGAGCGCCGGACGTATGGATGCCGAGATGAGCCGGGACACGCGGGACGGGTTGAAGGGGAGCGTCTCGAAGTGCAAGTAAGGGAAGGAAGCGGCCACGGCAGACCGAACACGGGAGGCATTACTTGGGGACGTGACGAAGTGGAACGCGACGTTCTGCGGGCAGGAGGAGTGCTGAAGGATCGATAGGATGGCTGCCATCGATCCCCGGAGGTAAGGGGAGTCGAGAGTCATCGCGACGTGGACGGCGGACGAGGAGCAGAGAGCGGAGGGGCCGTCGGGTGGGGCAGTGGGACAGTCGGGGGAGTTGTAGAACTGCGGGGCCTCCTTGAATCGCTTCTTCAAGGAAGCCGCCGTGGCAATCCCCTCGCGGGCACCCGCCGAAGCAACAAGCCACGCTGCTACAACGAGCAGGGCTTTCAGGATCCGACCCCGACCGGACATCGCGCCGTCCGATCCGGGAGGGGAAATGCCGGAGGTGGGGGGATTGGGGTGTTGGGTTTTATGGTATTAGGACAAGAATGGAAGGGAAGTGGGGATATGATAACCGTATCATCAATAGACGTGAGGACACCGAACGCGGTTTTGGGGATCGTGTAAGAAGAATTTGATATCGGAGGAAATATGTGGTACTGAAATTTGGAACGAGGAAGAAGAAGAAGAAGGAGGAAAAGGGGGTGTTTGTAAGAATGTTTTTGACTGGCGATTAGCTGTCCCAAGGGGGAGGGAAATGAAAAGGCGACGTTTGGTGAGTAAATAGCCATTGTTTGCTTATATAAGATGAGGTGGTGATTTGTATAAATGGTGTTGTAAAGATAAAAGCTAAAATGTTTTGATTCAAATTATCAAATCCTCTTTTTTTTGTTTTTTTGAATTTTTGGGTTTGGTTAGGTTGTTGTGGGTGTGATGGGGTCGGTCACTCCCCACCAACATGTGTAACATTGGGTTGTCATGTGCCCCTTTGGCATCTTAATTAAAAACACCCACCACAAATCCTTTCACCTACCAAACCCAAAGTTAACCATCAACACAACTAAGTAACTCATCCCCAATCCCATTCCTGAATCAAGGGGAATACGGTAAAAAAGATGGCCAGCACGACGCCACCACATAACATGACATAAAAGGAGAACACAAAGTTATGAAATCGAAAGAGCAGAGGAATGACGCGCTTTTGCTTTTGCTTTTGCAATCATTAAATCTTTTTTTTTTTTTTTGGGATCCCGGCACTAAAAAAAGGAAAGAAAGCAAATTTCACACCTGTCAGCCGAGTACACTTTCCTTCCTCCTCTCCCCCGTTTTCCTTCCCTTTTAACCCAACAAAAACAAAAACACAGAGAGGGATTAATAATCTTATTTCCCATTGTTTTTTCGTTTGTTCCTGGGTTTGGGGGAGATATTTCTTTGAGTCTAAGCATTTGGCCAGAATTAATGAATGCACTGGAAAACGAAAGGGTTTTCTGGGATGTCCATGGATCATCATTTCATTTGGTTGTAAATCACGACCAAACCATTTAATCAAGAGAGCATTGTATGTGTTTTTTTTTTCAAGGATCCCATTTCTTTTTCCTTTCATTTCTTACCCTTCGCGGTTGAACGATCGGACTCGGAGACGGATACGACGGAGCTTTCTTTCCCCTTGCGAGGGATGAGGAGGAAGAGAATTGGGTGGAGGGACTTGGACTTCCTCGAATCCTTTTGTCCAAAGCAAGCGAACACATGCATCATTAAACCCTTTACAACACCCCCCCAAGGCAGCGGACCCAATTCGGCATAATCCTTTGGCCAAAAGGATTTACACCCAGTTGTTACAAAGGGGTCCCCCTCCCCCCTCCTCATTCGTAAGAAGAAGTAGCCGTAATTGTGGGTTGAGGTTAAAGTTACTCCCACGGAAACTTTGATGGGGTACGAAATTTTTGTATTTTGTACACTATAAAAGTATTTCGTACTGCAATATCCAACCTTTTCGTATTATATGAAATCATTTTATATTTAATTCGAATTATTTTCGTATAATTTCAAACCGTTTCGTAATTAATATGAAGTTGTTTCGTATTTTTTAATTATTTTCAGCCTAATGCTTAACTTGCTCGTGTTTGACTTTCGTACTAAGAAATATACTCCTCCTCCCCCGCTATCCCCGTGGAACACAGATCTGCCAAAGTGATGTCGTTGACACATGACTTAAGCAAAATCCAGTTGTAATGAACACGGAACCCCTTGTTATATAATCTTGGTATTTATTTGATTTCATGTGTAAACTTGATGACCCACCGACACCCGACCCCCCCTCCCCCTCCTGAAAAAACCAAACCATGATTCAAACTCCACATAGACGTGTGTTCGGGCGCCAAAAGTCAAAACAACATCAGATCACGGCAAGCTTGTCTCCTGTTAGTTAAAAATCTTTAGTAACTTCTGTACCCTCCTCCCCTTCTTCTGCCGTCCTAAAGTATGAACATGTCTAGCCGGTGGATGTGGGACTTTCCCGCTACGCCCTACATGTTTGTGTGCAGGGTCTCCCGGGCGGCACTCTCAACTTTAGACCGGGGCCGGGCATGCCGATTCCTACGCGCGTGCCCCTTTCGACGAAACTCCGTGGGGGAGGAGAAGTTTTATGTGCTTGAGGAAGAGGACAGTCAGCCAGTGGATCAATCTCGTGGATTGTGGGGGGGGGCACATGAGATGAAACTATCTCCCTAAAGAGTGGTGGATCTCAATTGCTCTAGGACAACAATTCAAAGGGTGGGGGCGGGGGGGATGGACCGACCACGTGAGTGACGAAGGGCATATATTCTCGACAAGCAATCTCAATCATCTCAAGGAAGATGGAGTAAAAAGGCTCGAATGATGCAGCCACGACCCTGCACCGTCATGTCTTTCTCCCCTCACTGGAAGGGCCTTTTGTTTATTTGGACAGCATCGCCACGAAACACTGCTTCTAGCCGCAGAATGTTCGAGCCCTCCTGCCGACAGCTCTTGAATTGGTAGCGTATCACACGGGTTATTCTATTGAACCTAGCACGAGTACAGTATGGAGAACCAGTAAGTTAAATATTCATCGGGAGCTCCTTAATGAATTTATCCACATATAGGCCGGTCCCCATGACATGTAACACGATATCAGCAGCTGTTAGTCCCGAACATCTTTCAGAATTCAGAGCCATGGGAAGAACAAGGCGAAGGGCAAACGAGAACAATAAGGTTTATGGGCACAGTCTGACAATGTAAATTCACCCAACAGGGCAAACAAGCAGAAACGAACATCCCCTCCCCTTACACTATTCAGCTGGCTTCAACCGGCTGAACATTATAAACTTGAACTGGAAAAGGATGGAGGCAATTAGAGGAAGAAGAGACAACCTATTTTCTTCTTAAACGATCTAAGGGCGGTCATTATTACGAAAGGAGTCATCAATAATTCCATATAAGCACGAGTACCACACAGAAAAAGACGAACAAGAGCAACTTCACCAGGACATCATCCTGGTGCCCCTGTCGGCCGCGGTGGTGGAACATGTTCGAGTGGCCATGCCCCCCGTGAAACATGTGTGGGAACCCAAAGGGGATCCCTGGAGCCGCACCGTAACCCATGGGATCATGGAATCCATGCACTTGAAAGTTAAACAATGAGGGTATGAAACCGCCAAAAGATGGGGAAGTCGTCGTGAAATTCCCGAATCTCGAGGTCGCTGCAGGACCAAACCCGCCCAGGCCTCCCATCAGTCCAAACCCATGCTGTTGAAAATAGTTCTGAACCGGTGGAGGGGCTGTCTCGGGCCTCTGACCGGCCGGACGATGAGGAATGTTGACGCCAGGAATTGACTTCGACCTCGGATCAGAGGAGGTCTTCCCCCTGCCATAAAGAGGAACCAGCTTCTCCTCCTCCACGAGGGCCTTGCAGACGGGGCATTCCTGGGAATGGGAGTGCTGGTGAAACCATTTATAAAGGCAAGGCCAGCAAAAGAGGTGGCCGCAAAGGGTCACAATGGGGTCCTGCGCCAAATCGAAGCAGATGTTGCACTCGAAATTGCTCGAGTCCCCATTAGAAGACTCCCGACTGCTAGATGCAAACCCACTCGCCATGCTTAACCACACTCACTATCTGCATAACCACGAGAAACTAATTATTCAAAGGGCTGATCAGGAAAACCAAAGGATAAGCACATCGTGGGCTTCCGAAAAGATCAGCGCCTGCGATCAAAGAATAACCCAACCGAGCACTGTTTAACAATCGTCACAAAACCCTAGCTCCAAACTTACCAGCAACGTTCCCGACAAAAAACTTATGACGGAATGAAAAATCCAATTGAATTCCCGACCAAACGCAAAAACCTGGCCCGGATCGCGACATGGAAATCAACCGAATCGAACACTAACGGGAGCACACGCACCGAATCAACTACCGACCCTCGATCGACCTACCGACTAGAACCGACCGATCCAAATCCGACAAATTGACGGAGACCCCAACCAGTGGTGGTTGGTCTTGGGGGGGCGGGGGGGGGGGGGGGGGGTTGGTGTTGGGAAATTGGATGGAATGCAGGAGTTTAGACCAAGACGAAGACGGGGGGTTTGACCGGGGCGGCACTTCCCAAGGTGGAGCACGCCTCTGCACAGCCAGCTCCCCCTTGGATTATCTCCGTCCTTTCCCGACCGTCGGATTGGGTTGGTAAGAGTTCCTGGGATGTGGGGCCCTCCTCACTTTACACGTGGCATGTGAAAAATTCTCTAGCGAAAAGTTTTCCAGGCCCATGGAAATGGGCCACCTGATATAAATTCGATAATCAAAACATTCGCCACATGAATCACGTGATTAGAGAGTTCTTTGTTTCGTGGGCCCATTTATCAAAATCCATCAGATGACAAAGTTATCGGCGTCGTCCTCAGATGTTACCCCGTTCTTCAGCCTATGATCGGGGGTAATAAAAATCTACAAAAATGATTACGTTCCTCCCCAAAATAAAATATAACAAATGGTCGGTCAATTTCGGAAAAACTATATTAAAATTCATTTCCCTCCCCACACCACTAAACAATACTATTTATGAGGCTACCAAATGTTACCAAGTCGATGTCACATATTTCCTCACGATGATCATACTTACCATGTTAAAAATATGTATATATTTTGCGTCTCTCAAAATTCCATACTACAGGCCAAAGGAAGGTGACCCTCCTCCTTCTCCCCGCCCCCCTCGACCCATAATTAACAATCCACCCCCCAAAAGAATCAAACAATTGCCCGCTGACCGTCGATCGGACGGACGAATTCCTGCCCTCTTTCCCGGACGTCTGCGAATTCCTAGGATGTTGGAGACAGCCAGGTATTACCTGTCCGAACACCCCTGCATCGTTAATTTCCGTTGGAGCCACGACAACGTCTGGGGTTCCACCTGGTCCTTCCTCCTAGCGGCCATCGCCTCCTATGTCATCGGCGCGGCGGCCCTCCAACTCCTCGTAAACCTCTCCATCCGTCATTCGAAGGGGAGGCGGCGGCCGCCCATCCCCTTGGGACCGATCCCTGCGCTACACAGCCTAGCGGTGACCCTCGCCTCCGCCCTAATCTTCCTAGGGATCCTACTATCCGCCATGGCCGAGATCCGCGACACGCGGTGGTCCTGGCGACGCACAAGGCGTACACCCTTCCAGTGGCTGCTGTGCTTCCCGCTGGGGACGCGACCCTCGGGGCGGGTATTCTTCTGGTCGTACACGTTCTACCTCTCGCGGTGGCTCCACCTAGGTAGGACGTTCCTGGAGATCCTGAGGGGGAGGGGGCTGTCCCCGTTCAGGCTGTTGAACCAGTCGATCCTGCTGTGCATGTCGTTCCTGTGGCTGGAGTTCTCGCAGTCGTTCCAGGTGCTGGCGATCCTGGTGACCACGCTGCTGTACTGCGTGGTGTACGGGTACAGGTTCTGGACGGCGGTGGGGATGCCTGGGGCGTGCTTCCCGCTGGTGGCGAACTGCCAGGTGGTGGCGCTGGCATGCAACCTGCTGTGCCACTTCGCTGTGCTGTTCCTACACCTCCTGAACGGGGGATGCAACGGCATCGGGGCATGGGTGTTCAACTCCGTGCTCAACGGCGCCATCCTCATGCTCGTCCTAAGGTTCTACGTCCACCTCCAGTGGAAGGACAAGGACAAACGGGTCGGGTCGGGTCCCCACGTCGTGTCCACCCGGGTAGAGACTAGAGACGCTGTCAAATAAATTAATGTTGTTTACCGACGCTGGAGGAGGAGGAGAATCCTTATCGGGACCGCCATCTCCGACCAACTTAAATAACGCTCAACAAATATTCCGACGGCACCGACTTATTTACATGCGCCGATATTATAATCCCATCACTTATTTTTGGTCCGATTGCATGCTTTCCCGGGCCTGGAAATGCTCAACCAAACACGTCCCCCCCCCCATGTAAAAATCACGCCAATGCCGGGCCCGAGGCCCTCCCCGTGTCCGGGTAAAAGGCCCTGCGGAGCTCGCGGTACCGTACAACGTCGAACTTATGCGCGTCCATCATCTTCCTCTGCTTGGCCAGGAAACGATGGCGGAAGTATCCTTCGAAAGAGGGCTCGGTAGACGTGCGGAGGAAGAAACAGTAAGCGATGGCGAAGTGGACCGAAGCCGTGAAGAAGCATATGGGCTCCATCACGTCCCAACTCAGCTCCCAGAAGGTCAGCCTCATGAAGCCCGCCGTCTGGGCCACCAGCAGGCCTAGTCCGCAGTACAGCTCTGTCCAGACCTGGGCTCGAGCCCGCTGGTCGAACCGAGCCTTCTCTCGCTCGAGCCTGTCCAGCTCTCCCCACCTCGGGTCGTTGGGCATGGCCAGGGATTGGTAGACAAGGGTCTCTACGGATTTCGTCACCTTCAAAATAATCACATATAACTTTAAGACCCCGATTTACGATTATTATAGTAAATATACAAAAAGATATTTTCATTTTTGTTATTTAATGCAACTAATTTTTTTTTTGACAATTTTCGAACGAGATTTTCTTTGCCAAAATGAAGGCTCAATTGATTACGAAATTTAGAACAAACTGCCGATCAAATTAGCATACCTGTTCCGGCCGGAGGATGACGACATCCCGTAGGACGATGACGTTTCCGCTCTTGTCCAACGTCCTCGCTAGTTTGGCACCTTTTTCGTGATCATCGCCCGCCTCGTCGCATATCCTAAGGAACTCTTCGTAGGATATGGTACTGCTCCTGATGCTCCTAAGCTTCCCCTTGAGCATCTCTAGCCTGGTCGCCCTCAGGAGCTTCCTCGTGTCTTCCACCGAGAATCTCCCACTCTCGAGGGGCATTTGCGGAAGCAGGGGAGGGGGAGCAGGGGAGTGGCCGTCCACGTGTCGGAGCTTCTCCCGTAGCTTCTCTCCCAGGGGAAGGGAAAGCAGCTCTGGGGGAAGGCGCGGGGCCGAGTGGTAGCCGGGCGTGCGTCGTGTTAGCTTTAGGGCGGGGACGGGGGTGCGGCCGAGGTCGAGGAGGCGCCTCGAGAGCGGGCGACGGAATGCCATCGTCAAGGGGGGTGGGGTTGAAAGTGGGGGGAGGATATCGACGTCTTCTTCTTACGCTTGTCTGTTTTATTTGTGGTGGCGAAAGGGTTGTTTATAAGGAAAGGGGGCGGCTCCAAAGATTTAGGAACAGAAAATGAATCAATTCGAATAAATAATATGCAAAGTGAACTCCCCCTCATAATTTATCATTTTAAAATAAAAGGAAACTGTTTGGATTATTATTATTCCTCCTAAAAAAGAAATCCCTTTTCTTCTCCTCTATACGAGTTGTTAACATATATTCGAGTTCGAGATCAAAGTGAAAGGAAACGTGGGCATCGGCCGATAGAGAATATCATTACATCCATTTTACATCCCCATGTATTGACTTACTTGGGTCGGATTATTGTTTGACATTCAATAACGGGGGGGATGGGGATGGTACGATGATAATGGGAATCAGAGGAGGAATTAAGAAATTTGTCCGATTCGGATTCACGAGGGGAGGCAGAATTTAGGAATAATCTCCACCACCAACCCACAAGTTGAGGGAAGAATTGGAATCCAACTTGGACTTTGTAAAGCTTGGATTCCAAAATGTCCCAACAACAACAAGGAAGCTGAGAACACTCAATCTAAGTGGGTTCGATGCATATCTATCTATCTATCGTGACCCCTTGATTCTTAATATAAGGGAGAGGGATAAAACTAGTCTTTCATCTTTTCTTTTTATTCGTGAGAGTATATATGTATAGCTTAGTGATCCCACGTAAATTAATTTTCCTTGAGTGTGGATCGGGAATTATACATGATATTGAATGCTTATTGGTCGACGATGTAAATAAAGTCTGCAACGTGAGCCCTTTGAACTATATAATATTATATAGTTCAAAGGTAAAAAAAATGTCCAACTAGGATGGCATTAGATGAGATTCAATCCCAATTATATTTGAAGTCCTAATCACCTTACCCCCGTCGCATGTTTAACATTGCCTGAACTCTGTTACTTTGCTTGCCGAAATATGAGAGAAAGAGAGAGAGAGAGATAGAAGGGAAAAAATGGATGTCGACTGTGAATAAAAGTGTTTGGCTCTTCTTTCTTTTTCTCTTTTAAAAAGAAAAAGATAGAACGTCAAATATTGTAGGAAGTCATCTGATCGTGAAGAAGACGATCACATTCTTTGTCTGCTCCGGACAAGATTTGTCTCGTCTTCCCACTTAATTCATCTTTTTCCCTTTCGTGAATGGCAACAATACATTCGGACCAACTCTGAACAAATATTTCGGAAAGCGATTCCCCAAAATTGATGCTTGTAATCTTTGACTGGATCACCTGATCCCAATAAACTTGGATTTTCTTGCTGAGGATGACTAAAGTAAAGTCTGCATATGTGGATGGATTGAAGATTCCCCGGATATCCCCCTCAAAAGACATTGAAGTAGGGCTGACAGGGTGTTAGGTTCTAATGAAGCGGAAATATTCAACACCAATAACAAAACTACAACAGAAGTGAGAAAGAGAACAACATAACCTTCTGCAGACGCTAGCTTCTGTAATGTAACCTTCTGCAGAACGTATGCCGAACCAAAACTTAAAAAAACTCAGACTCTCTTTGAGCAAAAGCTCTTTTCTAGAATTCGAATTGACAAAATTAGTAGAGCGTTCCAAAAACCATTACATCACAACACTTAAATGGACAAACAAAAGAGAAATGAATAGACACACCCTAAGAGAAAGGAAGAGACACCACAATAGGACAATAAGAAAAAGACAAAAGACAAGAATGAAATAGTTCTTCTGCATCAGGGAAGCGAAGAGACGCCACTAAAGGACGATAGGAAAAGACAAAGAATAAAAACATAAGAGTTCTTCTGCATCAGCCGTGATTCAACACCAACAAACTCCTCCTTGGATCAAGCGCTGATAGACACTCCAATCTTCTCCCAAGCCACTTGAATCTTCTCAATTGAAATGACTTGGTCAATATATCGATCAACTACTCTTCCGTGGTACAGTAAACTAACTCTACTTTATCCATATGTTTCATACATCTAAGATAATAGTACTTCACCTTATGTTCAAGTTCTGTATCGCAGAAATCTCCATTCTTCTCTACAGAAATCTTCGCTTGAGAGTAGCCATTTACGACAAATCTAACCTTATTCTTATTCACAGAACCATCTGGGTTAGGCTTCGTTTTGTTGATCTAATTAACTCCAATGACCTTTCTGTCATGTGGTCTATCCACAAGTTCCCAAGTTTCATTCTTCTCAATCATAGCTAGCTCTTCCTTATTGCAGCCAACCACCTTCTGTCTTCCATTGCATCCTCAAAACTAACATGTTCTAATACTGCAACTTTGCATCTTTCAAACAAATCAGTTAATGATCTCGTACCTCTTCTTGATAGATCATCAATCCACTCATCAGAATTTAGTTGCTCCTCAACGTTCTGTCCCTTAGCGTTTTGTCCCTCAGAATCAGGCTTCTGTGACGCATGCCAAATCTGCTCGGAATATGACCTTCTGTTCATCCAATTCCGCTTCTCTTCTTCAAGGAACTTTACATCTCTTATCACAATTACCTTCTCATTCTCTCTCCAACTTGAACTCTCTAAAGGAAATCCGATTTGCTTTCCCAGCATGTTCGTTTTGCAGTCAAACGGAGCCTTCTGTGGAACAGGAGGTCTTATTCCCATCTCATTCTTCTGCACAAACTCCATACCTTTGCTATGAAATTGCCCCAACCTTATGTGCCAAACTTCTTTAACTTGAGCCGCCATAGCTTGCTGACTCTGTAACACAGGATAAAAGGAGAAATACTTTTCTTTCATCTGAATCTTAAGTATCTCCTTCCCAGAAGAGTCCGCTATCAAACAGAACCCTTCTTCGAACATCACCTTGTACCCATTCTGCACGAGTTGACCAACTCAATCTTAAGTACATACAATACATCACTTATCAACTTTCTACCTTTTGGACCATCAACGACTACATCTCCTCTTCCTTCAACATTGATGTAATCACCGTTTCCGGTCTTCAGTTTAGCACAGAAGCTTCGATCTAAACTTGCAAATGACTTCTCATCATACAACATGTGGTGGGTGCATCAACTATCCACCAACCACTTCTTCGAGCCACACTTGTAGCAAAACAAGATGCTGTAAACATCAACTCTACCTCGTTATTTGCAGCACCTTCAGTATCGTTTTGATGAGAATCCTTCTTCTGACAAAATCTTGCAATATGCCCGAACTTCTAACAACTATTGCACTTCACATCTGGCCTCCTCCAGCACTTGAAATGTGGATGATTTGTACCTCCACAATGTTTGCAAGGATCAAACTTTTCTCTCTGATAAGCAGAACCAATCTCAGAAGGATGCTTCTGTTCAACGGGACCTCTGTTACTGCCTAAACCTTCTGCATTCCCTTTCTGTTGGTTTCATAACTTATTTTCTCTTCGAGAAGCTTTCATCTGTGATCTCGCTGGTAAGGCTTCTTCTACAGGAACTTCCCTTCTCATGAGCCTTCTCTATTCTTGAGCTTCTAGTGCACTCAACAACTCCGCCAGCCTTATATCGGATAGATCTTTGGTATTCTCCAGAGAGGCTATTGTAGCTTCAAACCTTTCTAGCAACGACACCAAAATCTTCTGCATGATCCGGTCATCCTTCATATCTGTGGCCACATCAGATTTACTGCTTTCATACCTCGAATCCTTTCATCTCCTTCATACTCAATCTTTAGAAAATCCCAAATCTTCTTCGCGGTTTGGAACTTCATGATTCTATTGAATATAGAAGGTGACACTGCAACATAGAGGCACGACTTCACCTTCGCCTTCCTTGTGACGCTTTCCTTGTGAAATCGGATTTGGTTGATTGTAGGATTGTCGAGGAGTGGGGCCACTTCATAATCATCATCCACTACTTCTCAGAAGTCACTACCTTCCAAGAAAGCGTTCATCTTCACCGCCTAAGCTTGATAATTTTTTCCATCGAACAAGGGTGGCATCGTAGAAGAAAAACAGCTTCCACTTGCTTTCATATCTTTCCGTTGGATAGAAACAACCTTCCAAAACCTTCACAAGACTTCAACAGTTCCCGAAAGATCACAAGCAGCTCTGATACCAATTGTAGGTTCTAACGCAGCGGAAACATTCAACACCAATAACAAAAACTACAACAAAAGCGAGACAGAGAGCAACATAACCTTCTGCAGATGCTAACTTCTGTAACGCAACCTTCTGCAGGATGGAGGCCGAACCAAAAGTTAACAAAACTCAATCTCTCTTCGAGCAAAAGATCTTTTCTAGATTTCGAATTGACAGAATTGATAGAATGTTTCAAAAACCATTACATCACAACACTTAAATAGACAAACAAAAGAGAAATAAATGAAGAGACACACCCTAAAAGAAATGAAGAGACACCACAATAGGACAATAAGAAAAAGATAAAAGACAATAATGGAAGAGTTCTTCCGCATCAAGGAAGCGAAGAGACACCACTAAAGGACGATAGGAAAAAATAAAGAACAAGAACATGCATCAGCCTTGATCCAACACCAACACAAGGAAACAAAGCAGGACAAATATTTACATTGTAATTGGGGCGCCCAACTTTCCTCTCCCCTCAAGAAAGTAGTCAGCTGTTCCAGCAGCATTACATCCCTTCGAAAAGAGATCAATCCATCGGCATGCTTAAAGCTCTTCTACAGATCCGCAGATAGGGTTCATGTTCTACAGAAACTGGGCGGAGTGGATGCTTGATGAGTGGATAGAGGGGAATAGAGGAAGTGGATCCCCCGATAGAGGCAAGGCTATATTGGTTAGCATGAACATATTTGAGGTGGGTGTTTCGAACAGGCGTGCCTCGCTCAGGTGATTTGCAGACGTTTTTCAGTTCCTCGGCGGCCGGACAAACCCCACGAGCTTTGTCCATGTCCTACCACCCACCAACAAACGAAATATACATATATAATCCAACCTCGGCATGGATGAATACTAAATATATACAGATGCACAATAAAACCATAAGAAGAGACAAGGGCCTGATCAATCAAGCATGTTTACCTAAGAAATGAAATATCTCTGGACCACCTCAAGGAGTTGTTCCCTAGATGGGTTTGGGATAGCATCCACCTATATGAAGAAAGGACAAAACATGTCGTCAAATCATATCATACTATATATCTCTCTGTGTGTGTGTGTGTGACTAATATAATGCCAAAGACATGATAGCAAATAAACACCGCCATGATGATGATCATGCCAGAGCAAGCACGGAACGAAAGGACAATTACAATAGTGGAAACAATCAACTAGGAGTCCTATAATTAGCAAGAGTCTTATCACAGTTGTTCTCGACACAAGCAAATCTGTTGGCCAATTAAATATAGGGATTCGACTAAGAATAGTATTTATTTCCTTTTGACTGAAACGGAAATAGATCAGTCGTCGTGTAACAGGGAACTCACTCATGTTTATGGTTAAGCTATTACAAGATCCACCCCCCCCCCCCTGCAGAAAAGCCTACAACTAGAAGTTTGCGTGGGACAGGGTTGCCGACTTTGTGATCCCCTAATTCTCCAAAGGAAACAGAGCAGCTTTGTTGAGATCTAGCAACTCCAAGATGCCTAATCCGGGAGGATTTTCAGGTGGTGGGAAGGGGTAGTTGTTGAATTTGGGCAGATTGGCAAGGAAACAGAGGGGGCTGATCGTCGTTGTGTTGGGGAAAGGCTCAAGCTCCCTCCCCCTGTATATGGGACAGGCCCTTATCAGCTGAGGAGTGTGGAGATCTATCTATCTCTAAGCTGTTAGATTAGAACACGGCGGCAGCTTTGATCGTAGGCCCGTTAAGCCCAAGTGAGGTTGGAATAAGCTCGTTCGTTAAGAAGGCCTGCGACTAGAGTGATCCCTCGAGCCCAAAAGACCTCCTTTGTTCAAGGAGCAACACTTGTCCGTCACGAAGAACAGGATCGATATTCGTTCGCCCGAGACCTCTGTTTTTGGCTTTTAAATATTTTCAAACATGTTGTAAAACAGCACGGACACCGTGAAGGGATTGGACCACCAGCTGTTTGACAGAATCTGTTGACCTGGTTTTGATGATGAACTTACGCGACATGTTACTGGTGGTAAGCGACATGTTACTGGTAGTCAGTAATAATGTTTCACAAGTTATGTGTTCAGCCTTAGTGATGAGCTTGAACAATATGTTGCTGAACCACAGCTAGTAGCAGTTATATATTATTGCGTTCCAGTACACTGTTACTGTGACTTTACGCATGTACATTGAAAATATGGAAACATATTTTTAATAACCACGATTTATTTTAAGATTTATTTTAATCTATTTCAGATTATTTGTCTGAACGTCTAGGTTCGTTTAATGTAACCTAATGACCTTATCTTAAGTACTTAGGCAACTAAATATATTAAGATTAGCTTTCCAAGTTTTACTTTTGGAAACAAAATATCTTTCTGATATTATACAGCACCGATACGCTGTAGTAGGGGATATTATCAGATTGAATATCTTTGCTAATCGTAATTGTTAAGATAAGATTATGATCAGATAATTATGTTTGGAAATCAATTATCTGATTAATATATGTGAAGGAAATTACCGTTGAGATTTTCCTTCTATGGCACAGTGAGCCGTTGAGCAGACCGTTGCTGTGTCCTCGCTGCCAGTTTTGGCAATAAATCTTGTTGATTGCCTAGACGATTTCCGTCCTCCTTCTTCTTTATAATCTGACCAGAGACGATAGAAAACCTGCCTTTGTGCGTCTGAGTGGTCTGAGTGGTCTGAGTGGCTAAGTGGTCTGTGTGAGCTTTGTGCGTCGACGGAGAGCGGAAGGTGCTAAGTGTCTCCTGGTTCTTTCTCTTGCAAGCTGCGTGTGAGAGTGTCAAGGGGCTGAGGTCAGATCCCTTGAATCGTCTGAGAGGGACTAGGTGTCCTCGGTGCGTTCAACGAGCAGCCGGCGAATCGTCTGAGGGAAGCTAAGTGAATACCTGCTCTGAATTCAGTAACCGGTTGCTGACCCATCGGCAAGAAGCCGTTCTTGTCGTGTCTTTTCGCAGGGAAGTCTCGAGCCTACGGAGTTTGAGCAGTTAAACACGCACTTGCGGGTGCGCGCCAGAAGTCTCGTGCTTGAAGGGTAGAGCAGGAGTTGGGAATGCCGCCGGATTGGAAAGAGTTCCTCCCGAGCACAGGGGTGCTGTGCAGAAGTCTTGAACGCCTGATACAGAGGGTTAGTAAAGCAGGTTGCGTGGAAGCCAACGGATCGGAAAATTCCACCCTAGGCACTGGGTGTGCAGTGCAGTGAGTCACGGCTGTGGTAACCGTGCACGTCCGAACTGAGTGTAGGACGGATACCTTCTAAGTGGCTTTGTGGTTTTCTTTGTGATCTTTGTGGTTCCTATCTTCGTGATCTTTGTGGTTCAACTTTGTGGTTGTCTCTTAAGCAAGTGCAGGCTTATCTTAAGGAGAGACAAGATCTGTGTGGAAATCCTCTGCTGAGCAAACAAGTGCTGAAGCAATCCTTCGCTGTGAAACAGAAACGAGCTACTCTCTGAGAATACATTCTTCACCGTAAGGAGTTATATGCGAGGATTTATACTCTAACATAACGTTGTCTGTTTTCTTTGATAAGTCAGGTTTATATTAAGCGACAACGAGCTGTGTGGAATCCATTGAGCTACCAACTGCTGAGGATAAGCATCATTCTGCTGGAAACGAGAAGACGTCCACTGTGTGAGGAGCTGACCGTTGCCAGGAGTGATCATCTATTGTACGGGATTCTAAATCTCACTTTGTGATAGGAACATACGCCTAGTGCAAGGGATCTTTGCACCCATTATATTATATAGTGGAATCGTCTTGTTGGTGGAAAGTGGGCGTAGGTCAATTAAGGCTGAACCACCATAAATCACTATGTCCATTACGATTGCGCAAATACTCATACGAAAACCTACTTGACAAAATCGTAACAACTACAGCAAAGTAGTTCTCATTCTATGAAACGCTCTGTTGTGATACATTACCTTCCGCTGATGCTGAGAAAGGGCGAAAAAGTGATAAACACTAATTTACCCCCTCTTAGTGTACATGAACGATCCAACAGAATCTGATATCTCACGAATGAAAAGGACATCCCCACCTTGCAGAGATGCCCGGCAAAACAAAGTCGAAATTAAAACCGAGGAGCAAGTAAATGTTTATTAAGCCGAGTTCAAGTGGTCATGTAATACTGTAGCATCTACCGATCGGTCTCATTTTCGTTCCCTTCGTGGGGGAACACACCTTTACAGTGTTTATATTTTTTTATATAGTTCGCCCGGTGAGAGAAACTAAATAAAAAAACAAAAGGGAAAAGTCGTACGTTTGTGGAATTTTAGGCCTACAGTCAAATCTTGCGGACAAAGATTCCGTTGGGGAAAATTTTAATGTTAAGTTGGGTTCTTAGGTTGAAAAACAAAGAAAATGGTGATTTGGTTTGTTCCTCTTTTTTCACCCTATTATTATTACGAGTCTGCTATTGGATTTCTAGAAGTCCTCTCGTGGCCCCCACAGAAATGCCTTATAACCAGAAGTTCACGTCGCACAGGGTTAATGGCTCGGTGATCCCTAATTCTCCTGAGGGAACAGAGGGGTGACGAGATCTAGCAACTCCAGGAAGTCGCCTCTGTCTGATTCCTGCAGATTCTCAGGCACTGGGAAGGGGTGTTCAGGTGGATTCTCAGGTGCCGTGAAGGGGTGTTCAGGCGGATTCTCAGGCGCCGGGAAGGGGTGTTCAGGCGGATTGGGAGGGAACAGAGGGGCATCAAGATCTCGCAACTCCAGGAAGTCGTCGTCGCCATCAGGGAACATGTCTATCTACTCTGGGAAGAATCAGAAGCAGCAACCCTGTTGGATGCAAAGCCACGGAAAGAAACGATGGTGGAGTTGGTTAGTGCGGCTAGAGGAGGACCGGACAAAGCAATGGAAAATCCGAATATGAGTAGGAAGATGGGGATAGTAGAAAACCCAACTGACCTGAGGATGATTGGTGCTTCGAATACAGTGAGGAGGTTGAGTTGATTTTATAGGAGGATGAACCAACGTAAAAGAATAATTCTGGGCCCTTTCCACGTAAAGGGGGGGGGGGGGGGTGGGGTTTGGCAAATATTTGGTGTTGTCTGTATATTTGGTGTGGTGTTCTGTATATTTGGTGTGTCTGTGGTGTTGCTGCATTAAATTATTTGGAAGTCGGCCACGGAGGTCATTTTTCAAAGTGACGGTGACTCTTGACTTTCCTGGACATGGCCTCCTCCAATAAGATTTGGGACTTCCGTCAACTCCACATGGTGAGATTCCAGATACGCGTGTTTCTTTGAGCTGCAAGCCCCACACACGTGAGCATGGTCTCCGACTTCGGACATGAGGTCACCATGACAAGCAGTTGGGAATTGGCTTTTTTTTTCCTTCCAAAACCCAAGCCGTCTGATCCCAACCCTATCCATTCCCGGCCGTGTTTTTCAGAGCCGTAATTTTTTACTTTTTTTCAAGAAGTCATTCATTTCTGGATACGGTGATTTATTCCATACACACTATAAGATCAAAAATCTGAAGATCATGCTTTTTCATAATTACACCATTAAAGCTTCATTGTTTGCTACTAATCTTCCTGGGAGAGATATAGTGCTAGGATGGAATTTGATACAGCAGCTGTCAGAGCTAACCATCTTGACTACATGACTCAAGTATCATGGAAACTTTAAGCCATACACGACACTTACACGGATGTTTTCCAATGAGCCTGCAGAAAAGGCAAAACAACTCTTCAGCTCATCTTTTGCAGAAAACCATACTGAGTTTTTGCAGAAATGCCCACATCCTTTATGGAAAAACCAAGAGTTTTTTGTGAGTATGGTATTCAAGCAGAATGAGGATATCAATCCTACAAAGGCAAGCCACTCAGGTATGAAACCTGATGATGCTCGACTAGCTAGAGGAGAATGTTTCTCTTTGATGCAGCAAGGATTAATTGAGCAGTCAAACTCACAATGGGCATGCGAAGCGTTCTATGTAAACAAACGCTCAGAGCAAATTAGAGGCAAGAAAAGGTTAGTGATCAACTACCAGCCTCTAAATCAATTCCTACAGGATGATAAGTTTCCATTGCCAAACCGAACAGCATTGTTTGCTTCACTAGCCAAGGCAAAATTATTCTCTAAATTTGACCTCAAAAGTGGCTTTTGGCAACTTGGCATACATCCCGAGGAGAGATGGAAAACGGGATCTGTATCCCAGATGGACATTACCAATGGACGGTATTACCTTTCGGACTTAAGACTGCCCCATCTCTATTCCAGAAAGCAATGACTAAGATATTTTGGCCTATTCAGGACTCTGCATTGATATATATAGATGACATCCTATTATTCAGCCCTGACAGACATTCACATGAACTTTTGCTGAAAGAATTTGCAGACCTTGTGCATAAATATGGCATAATGCTTTCTGAAAGAAATGTGAAACTGTTTGAGAACACTGTTGAATTCTTGGGAATGAGACTTTCAGATGGACAGTATCATCCAGGACCCCATATAGCCCAAGAACTGTTAAAATTCCCGGACTCTAACTTGACCATAAAACAGGTCCAACAATTTTTGGGAATTGTTAACTATTTAAGAGACTTTGTGCCCAACATTAGCAGGTATACTAGCCCACTGGAAGCCCAGTTGAGAAAAGGATCTCAGCCCTGGGGAGAAGTCCAGACGGAAGCAGTCAGGTATATGAAAGCCCATTTACAAATGCTTCCTCCTTTGCAGATTCCTTCAGATGGAGTAAGGATACTCCAGACAGATGCTAGTGATCAGTTCTGGGCCGCAATCTTAATTGAAGAGAAAGAGGGGAAAAGACAGATATGTGCGTATAAGTCTGGTAAGTTCAACCAGGCAGAGCAACACTACCACTCGACCATAAAGGAAATTTTGGCGGTAAAATATGGGATTAAGAAATTTGAATTCCATTTGGTTGAACATCATTTCATTGTGGAGAGCGATATGTCTTCTTTCACATCTATGCTAACGATCAGTTAGAAGAAGACACTAAACGCTCAGTTACTCAGATTGTCAGAATGGTTTTCCCAGTACTCATTCACAGTAAAGCATATCAAAGGTAAAAATAACATTGTAGCAGACTTTTTGTCCAGACCTTTTGATATTGCTCACCCTGCACTCCAAGAAAGTCCAAGCTTGTAGGCAATGATTTCTACCTATGTGCCAAAGCAACGGGAAATGCCCATAATTCTCCCTCCAGAATTTGTAAGCTATGATAATCAAGCACATGTTGAGACAGTACTAGCTCACTCTCTTCAGATGGCACAGAAATATTTGGAGAGAATCTTCTGTAAGTATGGCCAGATGATGTTTCCACAAGAAGGATTGCATCCATCCTATCCATTCTTGAAGGCCATCCCTATTGAACCTATGGGGATGTTTCCAGAAGAATTAAAATGGTTCTTTTGGTACTTGTTGCACAAATACACAATGGCACTTGAGTTTCCCACAGAAGAGCTTCTCAAGTATTTTGATCAGCTTGGGAACCTCCATACATACACGCCTTACAGAAGGCCTCATGCTCACTTGGCAGAAATATTGTCCTGGTTCGCCCCATTAAGTCAATGGCGGACATGGATGCAACTCCATCAAGACAAGTACTTCAAGTTCGGCGAACTAACCCCATATTCAGTTTATTTGTTTCGCAGGCACTGGCATTTTGACTCCAGTTTGCAGGCAACGGTGGCCATCAACAACTCAGAGGAATTTTCTAGCCTTCCTTTTTCCCTTGCACACGACAATTATGCAACCTTTTCAGACAGGGAAATGGCGATCACAGACAAGGAGTTTCTGAAGTAGAAGCTCTGTACGGAGAACGGCGTCCACTACTTAGACCCTGACGAAGTGCTCCAAGCCCAGATTCAACAAACAGACCGTAACCACGTCCACAGGCTTCTATGTGCTCTTCACCAACACAATCAGGATGGTCTACACTGGGATGAATTAGCCCAGAACCTTTTGACAAAGGTGGACTTAGGCCCAGGATCAACAAGCTCAAGCCCAGGCCCAGGATCGTCACAAGCGGGACCATCGTCCATTCACAAAAGGACTGACAACTATCCGCAGGACCCGCGAGGAAAAAGACCAAGGAAGTAGCCGCCCACGTTGAAGATAAGAAGATGCCTTAGAGATAAGGTCGGCACCAGCAGCCAATTAACTTTTGGAAAAGCTGCAAGATTCCTTGGTGATAAGGTCACCAATAATTTAGCTTTTAGCTCCACTAGCTTTTAACTTTAGCTTTTGGCAAAGGCTCCGTGGACAAACCACAGCCAAGCCTTCATTCAGGCTTTGTATTATAAATAGCCACTCCCATTCATGGAGATCGGGAGAGCGAGCTCAGAATAGAGCAATACACAATCCTTAGAGTTTTCTTATCCATGGTCTTCTAAGTTTTTCTGAGGTGTTATCCAGGGTAGTAGTTCCTTAGTTCTTGATCTCTCATCAAACCCCTTACCTTCGAAAAACCCAAAAACATTAGAAAATCCCAAACACCAAAAACATTTGAAAAAATCCAGAAAATCCCAGAAAAACTCTATGTTTTCTTTTGTAATATTTTATCTTTTAGGTGATATTCGTGCATCTTTGCATGTCTTTCCTGCATCTTTGTTTGGTTATCCTCAGTCTTATTTACCTATTCAGCCTAGCAATCTTCCTTAGGTAACTCTCCTTCTAAAGAGCTAATCCAGTTATAAACTTCTTATACTCCTCTGTTCTCTTGTTAAGGTTTATTGTACTAGGAAGCAGTTTTCTTGGAATAGTAACGTCCTGTGAATTGTAAGGCTATCTATTTCGCCTAAGAGGACCACTTGCCGCTCCAGGCGTAACAGAAAGAAAAGGTCAAAATATAGAAATCTTCCTGATTCTGACAGTGACAGTGATAATGATGATGATCAAGATGATCGGCCACATCAGGATGATGAACCAGACACTGCCCCAGAAATTACAGTTTCCTCAAATAGTTAACAATTCCCAAAAATTGTTGGACCTGTTTTATGGTTAAGTTAGAGTCCGGGAATTTTAACAGTTATTGGGCTGGTAAGAAGCACATCGTGACCATGTCCACGGGTTTGATGGAGGGAAAGAAAGAAAAAGAAGAGGTATTCCCCCGACGACCATTCATGCATGCTTTTTCTTTCCTTCTTTTTGTCCCTTTACATATTCTAAAAAGGCACCGTACGATGATGTGAAACCTAAATTTTATAAAACCAGGGAATATTATTCTAATGCACATGCTATTGGGATGGATACACATATACACCCCCCTCAGGACTTGTGTCACTTATATTGAGATGTGTGTACACCAAGGGGTAAAGCTCTCTCTCCCTCCCAGCGTGAGACTCGACATCTCTTAAATTGATTCAAACTATCTGATGCAACTTGTTGGTGGAATGCGCTAACACATTACACACTCCTTTACACCTGCTTTGCTTCATTGTTAGTTAGGAACAAGGAATTTGAATAACGAGACAGAGGCTGGCATAAGAAAACTGGGGGAGGCACGTACTGGCATCGTCATTCCTACCAAAAACCGGAGTCAGTTTATATCTCCAGAATCCAAATAAGTCGGAATAAAGAATAATGCTTGTCGTTATGTCTTCAGATGTCCACGTTGGGAGAAATTTCTTCGTCCTACTGTCGCCCCTATTTTGGGCGGATGTTTTCTGACATCATGGACAACGACCTGTCCATGTTGATGATGGATACGGCGTCGAAACTTGCACGAATAATCAATCGGTTTGAATGTTTCTCCATCTTCACGATAGATTGATGGGATTTTTATAACACGTGAACATTTACAATTTCATCATGCACTAGTGGAGGAGTTCAACCGCAAGTATTTGGTTCCATAGTCTTCCAACAATTGATTTCCCACTTTGAACAAACCATCCATTTCAACTGCAACTACTAGCTCGATTTAGGACTTTTTTTTGGTTTTAAAAGAGAAAGATCCATGCCGGGCCCCATCGGCCATCACCAGGAACCTGCCCCCCCCGGTAACAGACGAATCCGACAGCCATAACAACCTGTGGGTGTTCCTTGTCCCCGGCATCTACCGGTTCCTCTATTTGAACGACGCGATCAATCAGTCCTGGCTGCATACTACTGTCGCTCCTTCCCCTCCATGCCGGAGACTAAGGAGGCCGCCGGAGCTTTTCCGGCAGGGATTTTGCTCTGAATGAAAGCGAACATGAGGCCGATCCACGTCACTAGCCGGGGAAACTCTACTTTGCGAGTTAGACCGGGGGGACCGTTTTGTGGAAGTATGTTGGATGATGACATGATTTGAAGCTTGGTTTCTGTGTCCTGTTTTCTTGAGCAGGAAGCGAGGCCGTTGCTGATGAAGGCCCATGAGGCCTTGTTATGAGCGGGCTGAGCCATGTTGAGTTTGAGGAAAAACAACTAGGTTGACTCGGCCGATGACGATGAGGAAGTCTAATTTGAAGATCTCTGACGGCCTTGGCAGGCACCTTCATTTTCCATGACAATGAGTTTTGCGTTGCCATAGAAGTCTTTGTTGGAAATGGAGGTGGTTCCGAGCTAACTTAACTAGTATGTGGAGTTGTTTCAGTTTAAATGTTCTGAGAGTTCTGCTTTTATTTGTAGATATTAGTGGTGATTTCATTTTGATCACCAAAGCTTTACTGAATATGATTTTCAAATGACCCCGGTTCAAGACAGATTGGGTAACACTAGCTTTGGATGATGGGGTAATGAGGCACAACTATTGAAGGTTCTATAGTCATAGATCTACGGGACTTTGTCATCCGACTATCCGACACATGTTACTAGTACATCAGCCACGCTTTGTCTGTAGCCTCCGTTTATGTTATTGCCCGAAAGGTACCAGATCAATACAGGGGTCTTCTTGTAATGGCAGCAAAAGCATAGAAATGAGTTGTTGTTCCTGCAAAAGTACCAGTGGAACGGCTTCATCAACTTTGTTTTTTTCTGAATTCACGATAGGAAATTGAGTTCCTCTGAGAATGCCCATTGATAAGATGTTGGATCGGGGAAGATTTCCGGCGAGGGGCAGTTGTCTGTGTGGCGCGATAGTTATCTCGCATCCAAATGTTACAATATGATCCGAGCAGGCGAAGTACTGCGTATGCTCGGACAAATCAAAAGCTAGCATCAAGTAGAATAGTAACTCACTGTAGCCTCTAGGTCCAACCCGCAGAATCAAATTTTCCACGCAAATGCTTGTTGCATTGTTTAATCTGGTTTAGTTTGGATCATAGTTTCAAAAAGGACTTTGAATAACAAAAAGGCATCGGTTGGTATTAGGACAAACCCGTTCATGGCGATTCGTAGGATCTTTTGAGATCCTACATAATGAAACCGTCCACCGCCCAGCCAAAACAGAGTTCAATTAAGTCCAAACTGAAAATAACTGCGATTGTGGACATATTTGTAGCTGTTACAGTTATACTGTAGCATCATCCAGTTAGTCTCCCCATTCAGTAGACTTAAAACTTACATTTCCTACATGAACTTTGACCATCCTATTGTTGATTTTAACATCCTGACGCGCAATACGCAAAGCACAATTAAAAAATTACCTATGGTAGGAAATTAATTGGCAAGGGCATGTCATATATATATATATATATATATATAATATAGTCATGACTTCTTTTTTAGGTTAATAAAAGGATGGGCCAAACAACCAACCAACAGAATACAACCTGGCTTATAGTGCATGACACAACTCCCTGAGAATACACGTAGTACAGCCAAATCCCCCAGAGCACAATGGTTCATCAAGCTTTCCAACATTTTGAAAATAAAACGCTTAAGAGTACCTGCTGATAACGCCGCCAGTCTTCAATGTCCTCTTTGTTTATGGCTGCACTGATCACGACAATAAGTGGTATTGCAGCACTGACAGCAGTATAAGGTGCGAATTTTGTCCAAGCCAGGGTACCCCGTAATGAGGAAGAAGTTGGCCACCCTTCTGAACTGCTCAAAAAGTGATTTTGGCTAGAACGTCACTAGCGTGTACTTAGTAGTGCGGACGTAGTTGTTTGGGTAATTGTACATCCTGGGCTCGAAACCTTCTGGTTCCTTGCAGTAAACCACCCGAGAGAATCCCGGACCCCCAACTTCCGGTCTCTGTTCATCTGCGTTCCCAAACTTGATACCGCCCCACCTGCCAGGAGCCATCAACAGCTTCAGATCCGATCAAATGCTCCAAATGTTTTATATATGGGAGACAGGATCACCACCAAAACCGCCAAGTAACAGAATCAATCGATTATCCTCTTTTTTTTTTCCTCAACTTCACATGCCCATGAAGAATGCAGGCCTCGGAAGCAGAAAGGCAAGTAGCATATTCATCAAAGTAGCACAACACCCCAACCTCCTGATTCAAACCGGCACACCCCAGTCTCTCCCATAAAACCCAGAAGAAGACGCGAAGAAAGAAGAAAGAGGCCCCAATGAGGCCAACCCGATATGAAACTGTCCCAAAAGAATACCTCGGGGCAGCTTCCGAATGCAAGAAAAAGAGAGTGGAGGGGGAGAACAGACACAATATTGAGCCACCACCTCCAAGGAAAGGATAACAAGTCGGGGGGCGAGGAAAACCAAACAGGAGCAAACAAAAATGAAGCGCCATCGTGGAAATATAAAAACAAATGCTGGCTCCCCCCTCCCCAGAACCGGCGGTCGACGTCATCCCTCCACCGACCAGGGTTTGTAATAAACGAATAAAGAAAACTCACGGAGGAAATCAGAAGGGTACGAGGAAACCGCGTTTGTTTGTTTGTTTGTTTTTTTTTTTACCTTTTAAATTTTGGAGGGTGGGTACAAATCAAGTTCACCCGCCAGAAACGTTTCCAAGGGGTTTAATTAAATGACAATATAGGATTGCATCTTTATGGGCCATGTGGAAGTAAAAAGTCTTGGTCTACCAGAACAGTCCAGGGGATGAATGAGTAGTTGCGTGGTCAGCGACTATTAGAAAAAGAAAGACAGTTTCATTATATTATTATTAGATTGCCTTTGCATTTGCAATAATTAAATCTTTTTTTTTTTTGTTTTGGATCCCGGCACTAAGAAAAAGGAAAGAAAGCAAATTTCACACCTGTCTGTGGAATACTCTTTCCTTCCTCCTCTCCCCTGTTTTCCTTCCCTTTTAACCCAACAAAAACAAAAACACAGAGAGGGATTAATAATCTTACTTCCCATTGTTTTTTCGTTTGTTCCTGGGTGTGGGGGAGATATTTCTTTAAGTCTAAGCATTTGGCCAGAATTAATGAATGCACTGGAAAACGAAAGGGTTTTCTGGGATGTCCATGGATCATCATTTTTCATTTGGTTGTAATCACAACCATTCCGTTGGCCGTTTTCTGATCCCAGGTCGTCGTCGTCGTCATTCCCAGTTGGGGCTTCAATCACGCCGAGAGCGTTCCTATGTAACTTCCCTTCGATTCGTTTGTCAGAACCTAGAGATTTCATAAAACAGAACAATGAGTACCCGATCCAATCCAATCCAATCCATAATAACTAAAACAAGCACATGAAAGGGTTTTCTTCAGTCAGAACGATATACTTCCTCCACTTCCTAAAACCATGAACAGACAATCAACCCAATCTCATTTCCCATTTCACCAACTTCCAAATTAGATACTTTAAACTACAAGCGTAGCTAATACCACTATCCTGCAGTCAGGGGCTCACTGCAGACAGCCTATAAGATGCGAATGCCGTGCTACTTCAAAATCACGTTGTGCTCTATATCCACAGCAATGGTCAAGCAAGAAAAAAAAAGGTCAAAAAGCGGATACATACAATCCGCACCACCAGCAACCCCGTCATTCATTCATGCATTGTCAAAAACACCAACATAACCCGATATTCAATTTCTCATTGTTTCAAATTATTAATTCCCGTCTGCATTTCCCCTCAAATTGCGAAAAAAAAGGAAAGCAAATCCCCCATTTGTATTCAATCCCCACAAAGTCGAACACCCAAAAGAAAACGGACCTGGATCCTCTCCATTCCAGGAGAATGTCTGGATAAGATCTTCCTATTTTTAATGTGTATATTTTTCTTATTGTCTCTTATTTTAATTATAGTAAGGGCAAAATTGACATTATTCTAGTCATTTTATATTTTTTAAAACACTATATTTAATTAATAACAAAAAAATCATAAATTCAAAACCTTAATCCCTAAATTTAAACCTTAATTACTAAACCATAAACTAAACAAACCCTAAAAGTTAATTTAAATCGAAATTTTAAACTCTAAACCTTAAATATTAAACTTTAATTCGAATTGTTAAATCCTAAAACTTAAAAGTTAAACCATAAATCCTAAACCATAGACCCTAAAAGTTAAACCCCAATATTAAATATTGAACCTAAATGTTAAGGTCGAAACAATAAATGTAAATAAAATATAAAATATAAAACATAAAAGTAGGAAGTCGCGAAATTAAATAGTAAATATATAGTTTATTATTTATAAATATGCTTGCGATCCTCGGGGTTGCGAAATTAAATAGTAAATATATATGCTCTGGCTTTGGGTTTCTTCGGGGGCAGTTTCGGGATTGAGGAAGGAGATTGACGATAAAAAGGGGGAAGCAAAGAAAAGTTCAACAAAAAGGAAACTATGGTATAAAAAATTCAATTTTTTTTTTCTCTTTTGGGCTTTTAAGATTTTTTGGTGTGTCCAGTCTACGAAAGCTTCCTTTTCTTTTTTTACCCTCTGTTGTCTTGTTTCTCTCTCTCTCTAGTCATCATTAACCGAAATTTACTTTATTTGTTTGCTTGTTTTTTTTTTTGGTTGCAAAGTGAAGTGGACACCCAAGTTTTAGATTGTAAATCTTTTAACGCCAAAAATTCTAATTGGGACTTTTTTTTTGCTAAGTATGATTTTGAATGGCCAGGCCCGTTCCTCTATGATGGGGAATCGGTAGACTCGTGAAGACTGTTTATGGACAATTTCCCCCTAACTCATTTACATCCAAACGGATGTTATTCAAATGTTACAAGACCATCCGCCACGCCCCGCCTCCTATGTTTACAGTAAAGCTATTACAAGATCCACACCCCCCGCAGAAAATCCTAGAACTAGAAGTTTGCGTCGGACAGGGTTGCCGACTTTGAGATCTAGCAACTCCAAGATGTCTAATTTGGGAGGATTTTCAGGTGGTGGGAAGGGGTAGTTGTTGAATTTGGGCAGATTGGCAAGGAAACAGAGGGGGCTGATTGTGGTTGTGTTGGGGAAAGGCTCAAGCTCCCCCTGTATATGGGACAGGCCCTTATCAGCTGAGGAGTGTGGAGATCTATCTATCTATAAGCTGTTAGATTAGAACAAGGCGGCAGCTTTGATCGTAGGCCCGTTAAGCCCAAGTGAGGTTGGAATAAACTCGTTCGTTAAGAAGGCCTGTGACGAATATGACTAGAGTGATCCCTCGAGCCCAAAAGACCTCCTTTGTTCAAGGAGCAACACTTTGTCCGTCACGAAGAACCGGATCGATATTCGTTCGCCTGAGACCTCTGTTTTTGGTTTTTAAATATTTTCAAACATGTTGTAAAACAGCACGGACACCGAGAAGGGATTGGAACCACCAAGCTGTTTGACAGAATCTGATATCTCACGAATGAAAAGGACTTCCCCACCTTGCAGAGATGCCCGGCAAAACAAAGTGGAAATTAAAACCGAGGAGCAAGTAAATGTTTATTAAGCCGAGTTCAAGTGGTCATGTAATACTGTAGCATCTACCGATCGGTCTCACTTTCGTTCCCTTCGTGGGGACTGGTTTGAACTCAAATTTAGAGTGTTAATATTTTTTTATATAGTTCGCCCGGTGGGAGAAACTAAATGAAAAAAACAAAAGGGAAAAGTCGTACGTTTGGGGAATTTTAGGCTTACAATCAAATCTTGCGGCCAAAGCTTTCGTCGGGCAAAATTTTAATGTTAAGTAATGGTGATTGGGTTTGTTCCTCTTTTTTTCCCCCTATTATTATTACGAGTCTGCGTTGGATTTGTAGGAGCTCTGTTGTGGGCCCCACAGAAATGCCTCATCACGTTCCTGTCGTGGGCCCCACAGAAATGGATCACGTCCCTGTCGTGGGCCCCACATATAACCAGAAGTTCACGTTGCCGTATAACCCTATTTTAGTACGAGTCTGCCGTTGGATTTGTAGGAGTCCTGTCGTGGGCCCCACAGAAATGCCGACAAACAGAAGTTCACGTCGTACAGGGTTAATGGCTCGGTGATCCCTAATTCTCTTCCTGAGGGAACAGAGGGTTGACGAGATCTAGCAACTCCAGGAAGTCGCCTCTGACGGATTCCCCCAGATTCTCAGGCGCCGGAAAGGGGTGTTCAGGTGGATTGGGAGGGAACAGAGGGCGATCAAGATCTCGCAACTCCAGGAAGTCGTCGTCGCCATCAGGGAACATGTCTACTGGGGGGGGGGGGGAATTGAAAAATCAGAAGCAGCAACCCTGTTGGATGCAAAGCCACGGAAAGAAACGATGGGTGAGTTGGTTAGTGTGGTTAGAGGAGGATCGGACAAAGCAATGGAAAATCCGAATATAAGTAGGAAGATGGGGATAGTAGAAAACCCAACTGACCTGCGGATGATTGGTGATACGAATACAGTGAGGAGGTTGATTTGATTTTATAGGAGGATGAACGCGGGGTGGGGGGATTTGGTTGGTTGGTTTTGGCTATTATGGTTGGTCGGGGGGGGTGGGGGGGTTTGTTTTCGCATATCTTACCTGTCGGCGTGTATAAAATTAGTTAGCAGGCGACCAGGGCGGCATTTTTTAAATTGCTGCTTTGACTTTCCTGCACATACCATTTTGCAATCAAGCCTTTGGGACATCCATCAATTTCACATGCTGAGATTTCAGAAACTTCATCATAATCTCATCCATTGCAGCAATTTCTTTCTAATGACAACCTTTCAACTTCATCATAATCTCACACACGTGAGCTTGGTCTCCGACTTATTACATGACGTCACCACAATCGTCATCCTTTCGGATGACGTCATCGTTTTGACAAGCAGGTGGCAACTTGACATGTTATAAAATGTATATCATTTGGATGGGATGACGTCGAGGACGAAGAAAGAAAGAAAAAGAAGAGGTCTTCCCCCGACGACCATTCATGCATGCCTTTTCTTTCCCTCTTTTTGTCCCTTTACATATTCTAAAAAGGCACCGTAAGTTGATGTGAAACCCAAATTTTATAAAACCAGGCAACATTCTAATGCAGATGCTATTGGGATGGATACACATACACCCCCCTTTACAGGACTTTTGTCAATACAGGCCACGGGAGATTATGGTCAATCGAGATCGAGCAACTCCAGGAAGTCGCCTCCGGCGAAGATGCTGGATGCATACTGAATTCCGGCAGCCAGGAAGGGGCAGTTGTGCGCATGGTGTTGGTTGTCCTCCAAAGGGAATGGAGCAGGGACCTGTTTGACGAATACCAAGGAAACAGTATATAAGGAAAGGACCTAGAATTAGTGACGAGAAGGCATCGATGGTTGGACAAACCGCATGATCCGTTGGGCCTTTCTTGATTCTGCATATCGAAACTGTCTCCTGCACGGAAGATCCCAGCAAAAAAAAAAAAAAAAAAAAGCACCTTTAGATAATTTAAGAATCAGAATCCATCGAACCCGAAGTGGGATGTCCGTTCCAGCTCCGATTTAGTTAATTTCCTTGTCTGTCGTAATCTTATACCGTAGCATCACCCAATCTGTCTCCTGATCGTCCCCTTCGTGGAACACACTGATGGTTTCCTTGCAAATCAAGGGCAATCCCATAAAAGTTACATTTCGAGGTTCCTCTATCGGATTCCAGGATCCCTCCTCCTCCTTATCTCTGTAATGTTCCGAGCCCAGGAGGTACCATATATGCTCTGACATATTAAAAGAAAGCATAGGGATGGATGAGGCGTTGTCATGACCCAATTTTTTCTACAAAAATCGCAAAAAACATTAAAAAAATGAAAATCTTCAGAAAATACTAAAAAATTGCAAATCTTCCGAAAATCAATAAGGATAATAAAAAATCAACAAAAATCCACAAAAAAATCCAGAAAAATCTAGAAAAATCATAAAAGGATTCGATAAAAAACTAATAAATAGCTACACACAGACACTAAGAGAGATATTCAAAAAAGACGGAGAGACACACGGAGAAGAAAAGAATGCTTAAAGTAAAATCAAGATTTCATGGTCGTCAAAGGTAGAAATTGCGTCAGGTCATATCCAGTCGCCCGAACTCCCGTCATCCATCGACACGACCCCCATTTCCCCTAAAATGCAAGACGATCGATAACTCCAATTACAACTCGCACTTATCGAGGATCTGTTAACCTCCTTCCATTACCTCTATTTTAATTTTTCGTGAATCTGTCTACTTTTAATTTCCTTCAACTATATACACAGGAGAGATAAGAAGAGACACACTCGGGGATTTTTTTTGAGGAGACAGAGAAAAAGCTCGAAGGTGATTTTCCGGAGATCAAGATGCGGAGGAAGAGATGGCCTCGGATTATCGAAAAGTGTTATCAGTTTCACCTCTGCCGCCACGCTAGGATTAGCGAGGAAGAGTGCCGACTTTAGCGGTCCAACCATAGCTGATGTTCTCAGTCAAGCGATTCAGGAAGGCTCAGTGCCCAATCGTGGAGAGGTTTTCAAACTCTCTCATGATGCATGGGAGGAACAAAGGGAAAAAGCTCATGGCTGTCCGGATCGTATAGCATGCCATGGAAACCATTCACTTGCTCACTGATCAAAACCCAATTCAAGTAATTGTGATGCTGTCATCAACAGTGGACTTCGTGAGGACGCTACTCGTATGGAATCTGCTGGTATGGTAAGGCGTCAGGCCATTGATATCACCCCCTCCTCTGGACCACCGGCAGCAACACCATCCCGACGACGTCTCCGAAGATCTCCTCAGCCTCCGTCGGAATCGAGCTCTCCGAATACTCCTCCAGGAAGCCGTCCAATCTCCTCAACCTCGGGCGTCCCCGTTGCTAGCGATCACCTCGGCAGTGACCAAATGACAACCCATCTCCCGATCCAGCTGACCCACGCCCCAAGCTCGGAGATCCTGGCTCAACCCAATTCAGCACCTTGACTTCGTGACCACACCCCCTGCCTCCTTCGTTCTCTGGTCGCTGCCTCATATCTGGCTCCCCGACTCCAAGCGTTCTTCCCGCACCGAAGTTCCGCTCAGCCATCATCCTCCGATGCCGAAAACTCTGCCGCGAGATGTGTTCCCCAGAAAAGAAGGCGATGAAGAGCCATCACATCCTAAGTCCTTGCTTGAACAATTGAGTCCAGCATGAAACTAGGGCTATCCAGCAATTCGAATTGAATTCGCTGCCTTCCTTGCCTCAGAATAGTGGCGATGCCACCCATGCTCCAGAATAGAGGATTCCAGATAATTCAAGGGTCGTTGATCCAAGGTCTAGGAACGCCACGCCATCGAACACGAACGATCTACAGCCACTCCGCCTCAGATCCTGACCGTCCTCAGATATAACGACATAGAAGGTTTCCAGGTCTGCCTAAGGAATGGACTGTGGGTCGCTGTCATGCCCGATCCCAACTCGTTCTATGTCTTGGGTCGACGATGCTCTGCAAGCAATGACAGATGGGAGACTGGGGAGCGTGAGACACAGAGCAACGGCCAACTCACAGAAACCAAGGATGTCGAGGTCTACTTCGGAGCTCCACCACTCAACTCGTTCGTCTCACCTCTCCAGGAAAACGATCGGAGTCAATCCCGTCGTCCAAATACAAGGAAGACAGATCCCCCCAGAACTCCTCGAACCCACCGGCAGATCAGGGTAGGCTTCAACCCGACCAAGGTCACCGGAGGAGGGCAAGTAGAGGAGCCGGACAAGGAAGGATCGGCGTCCATCAATAGCTCGGCTAAGAAAATCGGAGATATCATTGGAAGAGTAATCGACGGCCATCCTCCTAGCTCCAAGCCCACAAAACCAGAGAAGCGAGCGACCCATCTTCGCCGACGGCGGCTCCTCCAAGCAAGAGCAACGGCTAGAAGCAGCTCCTCACAGTGGCCGACCCCCATCTTCAGCGGATTCCGATTCCAAATCTTGTTGTCCAGATCCGGCTACGATGGCGAAATCCAACCCATCAACTACTGGACGGCGACCTACGCAACGAAGTTTCGCAACCGACATTCCTCCCCTGCGAACCAGCGCCCTCGCTGGAACTTCCCCGTCAAGTTCTCCCTCGATGGGCCCACACTCCAGGTCGGCGGCCTCTATCTCTCCGTCTGTCTCGTCTCTGACCGCAAGTTGGGTAACGAGCACATCGGGAAGGTTACCACCCCCGTCAAGGAGCTCCTTGACACCGACGAGTCCGGTCCCAGGATTGTCTCCGACTCCAAGGTAACGATTTTTCTTATATTTTAACTTTTATTATTTCATTCTATTGTTTTGCATTTTACCCGAGCGTTAAGACGATGATGTTTTTATTTTTCAATTAAAAGAATTCTTTTCTTTTTTTAATTTGGCCGATCATTTTTTAATCATGTGGGTGTTCATGGTATTATTAGAAATAATTTTAATTTCTTTTTTCAGACTTTCAAAATTCTATTTCTTTTAATATCTTAAAATTCATTTTCTAAATTTTTTTAAAACCCGTTTGAACTAATTTCTTTTCAATTACTTTATAATATACTACGGCCATAATCGTTATCTATTGAGAGCTCGCATTAATTAGTTATCTTTTGTCAAAATAACTCGTAAAATAATTAATCCCGTTTTCGAACAATTTACTTCGTTTATTCGATTTTATGCAAGCATATTGGGGGCGTGCCTTGTAGACAACCAAGGCACGCTACCCATTCAACATATTCAAGACAACGGAACTTATATTCAAGGGTTTATTATTTGGGATTCTCGAAGATCAAGACCCTCTGAAGACGGCTTCGCACTCATCAACGTTACGGCATCAACGGCTCGCCAGGTTCGCCGTAAACCTATTCTAAAAAACGGCACCGTGAGGTACAAACGCTAACGGGGGGCGTTCTATATAGAGCGAGCAATGGTACAACACTCGGTTCTCTCTTAAATTTACTTCGGCATAAAAACTGTTAATGGCATTAATCAATCTATGCTGCTTGTGTTTTGCCCAAAATCAATTTTTAAGAAATATTATCTAAAAATGATTCACGTAGACATTTTAAGTATGATTGAGCTCGAGATCATTTTTTTCAAACAATGTCTTTTTCAAAAACGAGCTCAAATAATTCGGACATTAGAAACACACAATAAACGCCACCCTTTTTTTTGTCATGCATGCGATTTAGTAATCCCTAATTCCCGAAGCTTAACGAATCTCTATAGTTTTTCTAATTTGAACTTAAAATAAGTTAGTGGCGACTCCGATATTTTCAAAATCCGAAGCCTTATCGTCAAGGGAGGATATTCATTTTAAATGGAACCGGAAACAGGATCCACCGGCGACAGGCGTCTCCCATCCAGTCAAAGTTTCTGGCAACACTGCAATATTAAAGTTTTTGTTTAGTTGGGATCATACCGCTCAAGTCTTCAGGCCATATCTGGAAGGGGTTTGTATCGGCATAGAAGGTTACAGGGCATCTGCTGAAGGTCCGTCCCATTGCTGCGAGGGTAGAAGGGATTCCCGCCCACGAGCAGCTGTCCTGGACAGTTAATGAAAAGGCAAACATTCAGACTACGGAACCAAATTACTAGTAAGGGGACGCCGTGGAGGCAGGCAAGTGAAATCAGAGTACAGTCATGAACCAGAACAACGACGAAAATACTGGGATCATCTCAACATAAAAGGGGCATCCCTGGGACAGAAAAAGAAAAACCCCTGCGTGCTCGAAATGATGGAGGTAGTAAGTAGTAATAAGGTAGGGAAACAAAAGTTTTATGAGCTGATGATGATGGTCCGAGGATGTTTCAGTCTTCAGTTTGGTCTTTCAGCAGGGGGCGCTGAATGGAAGAGAGATGGGTGTGGACTATTTGAAAGGCCAGGGCTAGTGGGGCTAAAATTCACAAAGCTTTAGGGCAAAGTAACGCGCTTTTCTTTTGGTTGAATACCAGAGTCGCTTTTTCTAATTTTCTTTTCTAGGGTACCAAACCAATCTAGATACAACGCTACATTAGCAATAAACTACCCTGCAATTATCTTCAACAAAGGATAATATTTGTTCTATTTTTTTTTTAGCAATAGTCTGGATTCCGAAAGAGAAGTACACACATATTCTATTCCCCCGATTGAGATACCATGTCTAAACTATTCGAAACGAGTAGTTGTTGGAATGCGCCAACACATTGCCCCCTGTTTTTAAATTGGCATTAATGTTGTAAATGGGCGAGACTCGGTAAAAAGGCGGGGGCAACATTTGCCCATTAGTCCATTAGTATATAAAATATTTTATTAAGGCAACAAATTTTAAAAATTCAACCGAATAGAATAGAGAGATCGTTGTTGGTAACGACGGGTTCCAAACATCCTTCATCGGACGGGGTATGTATTCCTAGTTCGGACTTTGAATAACGACATAGGTAGGCATTAGAAACTTGGGAGGCATGTACATGCAGTAGAAATCTTACCATTTAACTTAGAAGCTGCTTTATATTTTATATCTTAACGCGTCTCCTCAAGTCGAATCGAATTACGCTTTGCGCCCTTGGTTTGAGGATAGACGGGTGCGCTTGGCATCTCGTCATATTTTTTGCGTTTTCTTTCGTGCGCGAGGTTCTACCGCCCGATACCATAGAAACCTTACCATTTAAGTTAAAAGTTTAACCTATTAGGTGAAGACTTGATTTATGCTTTATATCTTAATCCATCCATCCTCATTCTTAGGATTCCAATCCTGGAAACTGGAAATGTTTCCCCAAACCCCTTTTCAGCTCAGGGTTCACCCTTTTAAAAAACTAAACACATGTAGCCAACATCTTCGTCTTTTTCAAGTATGGAAAAGAGACGATGGGGAGACTTCCGAAGTTGGTTTTGGGAAGGCTTATTTTCTTTTCAGGTGAATCAATTAGTCAGATGATGGCGGAGGCCGAATTCCAAAGAAGCCAGGAAGGGCTAAGAGGACTCGAACCGGTCATCTTTGACGAAATTTGCATCATCTAACCGGTCAGCTGTCCAGGAGGAGGCCGCGGGATAACATGACGGAATGGATCGGATTTGGGGAGATGGGAATATATATTCATAGCTGCTCCTGCAGGTGGATTTGGAGGCCAATTTTTTGAGTGTTGAGAGACGAAAACAAAAACGACTATTTTATTACATCATATTACTTGTATCGGCTTAATCTTCTGCTACGCCACCATTTTTTAAGCTCAAACAGCTAAACGAACGACAAACTTGGGGACACAAACCAAACTCGGATAAAACGTCGTCTTCCAAACTATCTCAACTCGATAAGGGTCTCTTTTATTATTTTATTTTCCTTTTTTTTTGACAAACTTGGGGGCAAATCAAAATAACGACGTGTAGAGTGTTTTAACTTGGGGTCTACTACGTATTCACGTAAGGCTCTTATTATTCATATTCGAATATCATTAATAGTCGTGTCTTAAATGATTTTTCAGAAATCACTGAATTATATTGTTGGATCGTTTATGTACACTAAGAGGGGGGGTGAATTAGTGTTTATCACTTTTTCGCCCTTTCTCGGTGTAAGCGGAAGCGTACTGTATCACAGCAGAGCGTTTCTAAGAATGAGAAATACCTTACTGTAACTGTTACGATTTTGTCGAGTAGGTTTTCGTACGAGTGTTGCGCGATCGTAATGGACACAGTGATTTATAGTGGTTCGGCCTTAATTGACCTACGTCCACTTTCCACCAACAAGGTGATTCCACTATATAAAATAATGGGTGCAAAAAGCCCTTGCACTAGGCGTATGTTCCTCTCACAAAGTGAGATTTAGAATCCCGTACAATAGATGATCACTCCTGGCAACGGTCAGCTCCTCACACAGTGGACGTCTTCTCGTTTCCAGCAGAATGATGCTTATCCTCAGCAGTTGGTAGCTCAATGGATTCCACACAGCTCGTTGTCGCTTAATATAAACCTGACTTATCAAAGAACGCAGACAACGTTATGTTAGAGTATAAATCCTCACAGATGACTCCTTACGGTGAAGAATGTATTCTCAGAGAGCAGCTTGTTTCTATTTCACAGCGAAGGATTGCTTCAGCACTCGTTTGCTCAGAAGAGGATTTCCACACAGATCTTGTCTCTCCTTAAGATAAGCCTGCACTTGCTTAAGAGACAACCACAAAGTTGAACCACAAAGATCACAAAGAAAACCACAAAGCCACTTAGAAGGTATCCGTCCTACACTCAGTTCGGACGTGCACGGTTACCACAGCCGTGACTCACTGCACTGCACACCCAGTGCCTAGGGTGGAATTTTCCGATCCGTTGGCTTCCACGCAACCTGCTTTACTAACCCTCTGTATCAGGCGTTCAAGACTTCTGCACAGCACCCCTGTGCTCGGGAGGAACTCTTTCCACTCCGGCGGCGTTCCCACCTCCTGCTCTACCCTGCAGGCACGAGACTTCTGGCGCGCACCCGCAAGTGCGTGTCTAACTGCTCAAACTCCGTAGGCTCGAGACTTCCTGCGAAAAGACACGACAAGAACGGCTTCTTGCCGATGGGTCAGCAACCGGTTACTGAATTCAGAGCAGGTATTCACTTAGCTTCCCTCAGACGATTCGCCGGCTGCTCGTTGAATGCACCGAGGACACCTAGTCCCTCTCAGACGATTCAAGGGATCTGACCTCAGCCCCTTGACACTCTCACACGCAGCTTGCAAGAGAAAGAACCAGGAGACACTTAGCACCTTCCGCTCTCCGTCGACGCACAAAGCTCACACAGACCACACAGACCACACAGATCACACAGACGCACAAAGGCATTGTTTTCAGTCGTCTCTGGTCTGGTTATAAAGGAGAAAGAGACACAGAATACGTCTAGGCAATTATGAAGATTTGTTGCCAAAACTGGCAGACATGACTCAGCAACAGTCTGCTCAACGGCTCACTGTGCCATAGAAGGAAAATCTCAACGGTAATTTCCTTCACATATATTAATCAGATAATTGATTTCCAAACATAATTATCTGATCATAATCTTATCTTAACAATTACGATTAGCAAAGATATTCAATCTGATAATATCTCCTACTACAGCGTATCGTTGCTGTAGAATATCAGAAAGATATTTTGTTTCCAAAAGTAAAACTTGGAAAGCTAATCTTAATATATTTAGTTGCCTAAGTACCTAAGATAAGGTCATAAGGTTACATTAAACGAACCTAGACGTTCAGACAAATAATCTGAAATAGATTAAAATAAATCTTAAAATAAATCGTGGTTATTAAAAATATGTTTCCATATTTTCAATGTACATGCGTAAAATCACAGTAACAGCTTACTGTAACGCAGCAATATATAACTGCTACTAGCTGTGGTTCAGCAACGTATTGCTCAAGCTCATCACTAAGAATGAACACATAACTTGTGAAACATTAATACTGACCACCAGTAACATGTCGCTTACCACCAGTAACATGTCACTTAAGTTCATCATCAAAACCAGGTCAACATTCTCCCCCTTTTTGATGATGACAAAATATGGACTTAGGGATCGAGCTTGTATCAACTCCCCCTTAAATCCTTAACTCCCCCTGAACTTATTCTTCTCCCCCTTTTTGTCATATCAAAAAGAAAAAGAAAAGAGGATAACAAAGGATAGTTTTATTACTAGTGCAGCAAGAATATGCTAGCACACAAAAGACAAAGTCAGCAGCCAACAGTTGCTGCGATGCATCAAAACGAAACGGTTATTAAACCAGTTCAGAAATCGAAGAGCATAGCTCATTCTAGAACAACAAAGCAGACACCTAAAGATAAAGGAGAGTAGCTCAATCCTAAACGGAGAGCATGGCTCAATCCTCAGCAGTATCAAGCAAGGTCTGGACCATATTTTCCAGGCGGGTCAGCCTCTCAGCAAATCCATCCAGTCTCTCAAGAATGGAGCGTCTGGTGTAGCTTAATTCCTCACAGAGGACTTTCTGAAGCTTGGAAGAAGAAGAGGACTCATCCTTGGATGAAGAAGCCGCCTTCTCACGTTCAGCATAGCGTTGCTTGCCAAGTGCAGCTGTGGTCTTGCCACGGACAGAAGCAGCGATCTGTCGCTTTGTTGGTTTCTTGACAAAAACACCATCCACATACTGGTAGCCCATACTCGCTACAGAGTTAGCTCCAATAACCTGAGTAGTCCAGGTGTCCATTTGATTTATAGGAACAATCTGCTCCCCATAGAACTGTAGCAATGCGGTGATAACATGTGCAAATGGAAGTGCCCTGTTCTCGTCCTGAACACAAGATGCCATATGGCCAAATATCACACTTCCCAAGTTCACAGGAATACCTCTTTTAAGATGAACCATCAGATTCCAATCTCTTGGCATGACAGTGTCAATGCTGCCAATCCGAGGGGCCAAGCAAGACATTACTGCCTTGTGAAACATCCGGTTGCTGAAACTCAGCCCGGTGTTCTGCAGATATCCGCTGACAGCAACCACCTCACCATCGTTGATGGTCTGATAAGCTTCCAGCTTTCCTTCACTGATCACCCTCAGGTTGTTAACAAATCAGATTCAAAGAGGCGGCACACATCAAACACAGAGAAAACAAAGGTTTTCTCATCTACCAACACCTTGATGAATTTAATGAGAGAATCTTCCTTATGAAAGGTAATATTGGCATAGAATTCCTTGACCTTTGAGATGGAACTGATGCCATCATATTCACAAAAGGATCGCCAGGTCAACCTTTCAAACATCTCAGCAAAGCAGAGCTCATGTTGAGTAAACCAATCAAAGTCTACACGCTTGCATGCAGCAATGTTGCGCTTGGTCATGTTTCTATTCGGCATAGTATCATCAGCAAGAATCCGATTTAATTCAGCCAGAGAAACATACTGATCAACCGCAGGAATAAAAACAGAGGAATCTGCATTTCTCACTTTCTTGTGAATAGGAGAGCCAGAATGCATACCATCCCTTATACCAGCATAAGGTCGCTTCATCCTGGTGCGAGAGGCAACACCAAGAGAAGAGCGAATCGGAGGATTCTGAACAGAGCCGATCACCTCCACATTCTCATCCTCGTCAGGAGTCTCTTCAGCCAAAGAGTCCTGTTCATCAGCGCTCTGGAAATCCTCAGGATCCTCAGCGCTTTTCTTGCCTTTTTCGGCTTGAGTCTCCTCATCAGAAGCAGGGGAGTTTGCTGCTTTGGGAGACGCAGAAGTGGACTTGGTAACCGCCTCCGGTGGAGCGGTTTCCTCCTCAACAACGAGGGTTTTCTCCGTAGCACCCTCAGGTTCGCCAAAAGTGGTGGCATCACCAGTCGAAGCCACATTGTCCTTGGCCGGAACCGGAGCAGGTGTCTCCTTGGTCTCAGTGACCACCGGAGCAGGGGTTTGCATCATCGAGGGCTCCCCCTCAGTAACTGACGGAGGCTCCACAACAGGGAGTTGCTGGGCAGAAGCAGCCACAGCCTGTGACCGTTTCTTGGGAGTTCCCTTGCCCTTTCCAGATTTCGCGGATTTGGGTGCCATTTTCAGAGGAGAAATGGAGAAGAAGGAAGAGGGTCGAGGTTGAAGAAGAAACGAGGGAAGTTAGGGATTTGAAAAGAAACCGTAGGTGGTTTTCTTTTTATAAAATGTTTTGTAGAATAAAGAAGGAAATAAAAAAAATGGGAATGAAATGACACCATTGGAAATTTTTATCTTCCTATCAAAACTTTCTCAAAATAAATAGATGACAATATTATCATCTCAGAGATTTGGATTACATATCCCTAATTCATTTCGTAAATACTCAAACCTCTCCTTGTCAAGCGGTTTAGTAAGTATATCAGCAAGCTGTTGCTCAGTATTTACATACTGAATATCAACTTTACCGCTTTGTACATTATCACGTAGAAAGTGATGTCTTAACTCAATATGCTTAGATCTTGAGTGATAGACAGGATTTCGTGATAAATTAATTGCACTTGTGTTATCACACATTATTGGAATTGAATCAAAATGAAGATCATAATCTTCGAGTTGTTGTCGCATCCATAGTAACTGCGCACAGCAACTAGCTGCTGATACGTATTCAGCCTCAGCTGTGGATAAAGCGACAGTTGTCTGCTTCTTAGAGAACCAGGAAATAAGCATATTTCCCAATAGTTGGCAAGTACCAGACGTGCTTTTCCTATCAATACGACATCCAGCATAGTCAGCATCTTAATATCCTCTAGGATCCAGCAACGATTCTCTTGGATACCACAGACCTAAGCTAACAGTTCCTGCGAGGTATCCGAAGATCCTCTTAACTGCAGCAAGGTGTGACTCTTTTGGAGCAGACTGATATCTAGCGCATAAGCATACGCTGAACATAATATCTGGTCGTGAAGCAGTAAGATATAGCAATGATCCTATCATACTTCTGTATAGCTTGGAATCAATTTCCTTTCCACTTTCGTCTTTATCAATTTTGATATTACTACCAATTGGAGTTGACAAAGGTTTAGCATTCTCAAGATCAAATTTCTTGAGCAACTGTTTGTTGTACTTCTCTTGATGGATGAAAATTCCATCTTCCGTTTGTTTAATTTGAAGTCCGAGGAAGAAAGTAAGTTCTCCCATGAGACTCATTTCAAATTCTCCTTTCATTAGATCAGAGAATTCATTACATAATTTTTCATTAGTTGAACCAAATATAATGTCATCGACATATATTTGAGCAACTAAAAGATCAGCATCCTGTTTCTTAAGAAACAATGTTGTATCAATTTTTCCACGCCTATATCCCTTTGCTATAAGAAAGGAACTAAGCTTTTCGTACCATGCTCGCGGAGCTTGCTTAAGCCCATACAAAGCTTTAGAGAGCCTATAAACATGATTACGATACTTTGGATCGGTGAATCCAGGAGGTTGTTCAACATAGACTTCCTCTTTTATATCACCATTTAGGAAAGCACTTTTCACATCCATTTGAAATAACTTAAAGTTATTATAGCAAGCATACGCTAGGAGTAAGCGTATTGCTTCTAGACGCGCCACTGGGGCGAACGTTTCATCATAATCGATGCCTTCTTCTTGTGAGTAACCTTTGGCTACAAGTCTAGCTTTGTTTCTTACAACATTTCCAGACTCGTCAAGTTTATTTCGATAAACCCATTTTGTTCCAATAATGGAACGATCATTGGGTCTAGGTACTAAACTCCAAACTTTGTTTCTCTCAAATTAGTTCAATTCTTCTTGCATAGCAATAATCCAATTAGGATCATCAAGCGCATCATCAATGCCTTGAGGTTCATCTTGAGAGATAAAAGCAGAGTGTTCACATTACAAACTTGCTGTATTGCGGGTTCGCACTCCTGTGTGCAAAGAACCTATTACGTGATCAATAGGATGTCTTTTCTTATATAGCGAAGGAACCCGATTCTCAATTTGAATATCCTGGGAATCACCAGAAGCATTTTCAGTGTGTGCAGCAGGCACTTGCTGTACATCTGCTACAGTGTTTCCGTTCGGATTATTGTCAGCAATCATTTGCTGGGAGGTTTCATTTGATGTTGTTGTTGAGGATTGTGCTACTGCTTCCACAGCAACTTCCTCCTGTGTAGGAGAGTCATCAATTTTAACATTGATAGACTCTTCAACAGTTAGAGTTCTTTTATTAAAAACTCTATATGCTTTGCTCGTTAGGGAGTATCCTAAGAATATGCCCTCATCAGATCGAGCATCAAACTTTCCGACACCATCTTTAATGGGTCTCAAGATATAACACTTACTTCCAAATAGATGAAAGTATGAGATATTAGGCTTTCTGCCTTTATATAACTCATAAGGCGTTTTACCTAAAGAGTGCCTCAAATGAATACGATTTGAGATGTAGCATGCTGTACTTACAGCTTCAGCCCAAAGATTTTTAGCAACCTCACTTTCCAGCAACATAGTTCTCGCCATGTCTTGTACGGTTCGATTCTTTCGCTCTACAACTCCATTTTGCTGTGGAGTGTATGGAGCAGAGAAATTATGGTTAATACCATATTCTTCACAAAAAGAAGTAAAGTCATGGTTTTCAAATTCGGTACCATGATCCGTTCTTATGCTTCTTAGAGAAACACCTTTCTCATTTTGAAGTTGTTTGACTAAAGTTTCAAAGGTTGCAAACGCATCACTTTTGTGAGCTAAGAATTTAACCCAAGTGAATCTGGAAAAGTCATCTACCACAACTAATCCATAACGTTTACCTCCAAGACTTTGAGTCCTTGTTGGACCAAATAAGTCCATATGAAGTAAATCAAGCGGAGCTTTGCTTGAAATCATATTTTTACTTTTAAAGGATACTTTTGTTTGTTTGCCAATAGAACAAGCTTTGCAAACCTGATCATTGTCAAACTTGATTTTAGGCAATCCCTTAATGATGTCCTTTTTGACAAGTTTGGACAGCAAGTCGTAGTTAGCATGTCCCAACTTTCTATGCCACAGAGTAGCTTCGTCCTTAACGGACAAGAGACAATTTTCTCCAGCGGAGGTGTTCTTGAAGGACAGGATATAGATGTTTTTCTTGCGTTCACCAACGAAGCAAGTGACACCATCCCGTGAAACGTTACATGTTCTCTCATTGAAAGAAACATTGTAACCTTTATCGCACAATTGGCTGATACTAATCAAATTGTGTTGGAGGCCTTTAACATAAAGAACTCCTTCAATGGTTAGGGAGTTAGAACAGCAAATGGTTCCTGTTCCTTTAACCACCCCTTTTCCATTGTCACCAAAAGTGACAGCACCACCATCCTGGAAAACCAGTGTGGAGAATAAGGAGACATCTCCTGACATATGCCTCGAACAGCCACTATCTAAGTACCATACATGGTCCTTAGTGATGGACTTGAAGCATCCCTGAAATAGAGAAAGAATTTAAGTAAGTCGTTGCTTCCATTTAATAACAGAACCATCAACTTTAGAAGTAATGCCAAGCATGTCATTTCGCCGCACATGGCAATTTTTAATGAAATGATCCGGCTTTCTACAATAGTAACAAAGCCTAGGTAACCTTTGAATAATAAAATGAGATTCGCCATTCCTAACATGAGGGGGAACATATTTCCCATGTCGTGAATGTTTTTCATTTTCAGAATCATGCTTCTCATGCATACATAATTCTGTTTTGTTGTTTACAGCATCAAGTTGCTGCTGCAGCTCCTTAATCATTAATTTGGATTGAGAAAGTTCCTTTGTCGCTTTCTTAGCCTTTGCTGATAACTCTTCCTTTAGAGAATCGTTCTCAGCACTCAAGAATTTATTCTCCTTCTTAAGAGCCTTATTGTTTGCGGACAAAGACTCAATTTTATCATAAAGTTGAATTTATTCTCCTTTTGAATTTCTTTGCCATCAAGGAAACTTCATCCTCAGAATCAGATGAAGATTCATCCTCGGATTCATCGGACATTTCGGTGCTTCCCTTGAATGCAACAGCATTGATCTTCTTATCATCAGCAACCTTGTTCTCATTTTCGTATGCAACGAGAGAACTAAGCAACTGTTGAAGACTTAAGTTTGTCAAATCTTTAGCTTCTTCAATTGCCGTCTTCTTGGCTTCCCAAGTTTTAGGCAATGAGCGAAGTATCTTTCTGACCAACTCAGAATTAGAAATTGTTTTACCAAGTGATTCCATGACATTAGTAATTTCGGTGAGTCTATCAAACATTTGATTTATTGACTCATCCTTTTTCATCTTGAATGCTTCGTATTGAGTTACTAAAGCATTTATTTTGGATTCCTTGACTTGTTCTGTTCCTTCATAGATCAAAGCAAGTCTATCCCACTTTTCTTTCGTTGTCTTACAAGTAGAGACGCGATTGAACTCATTTCCAGCAAGAGCACACACTAAGTAGTGCTTTGCTTTAGTGTTCAGCGAGATAATTCTCTTTCTTTCAAATTCATATCGAGAGTCGCTGGGATTTGATGGAGGAATTACAAGATCTCCTTCCATTATAATCTGCCAGCAATCGGCATCTTTTACTCCTATGAACAACTCCATTCTCATTTTCCAATATGAGAAATGTTGTCCAGCAAAGAGCGGTGGACGTTCGGTCGAATGACCATCAGTCAAGAGCATTGACATTATGTTCAGTACTCAGCAGCACCTTACTGTGCTTAATGTAAGACTGTCAGCAACAAGCTGTTTTGGTTCAGCAACAGAGTTCTGTACTAGCAATCACACAGAAAGCTTTCCAGCAAACCTGCTCTGATACCAATTGTTGGATCGTTTATGTACACTAAGAGGGGGTGAATTAGTGTTTATCACTTTTTCGCCCTTTCTCGGTGTAAGCGGAAGCGTACTGTATCACAGCAGAGCGTTTCTCAGAATGAGAAATACCTTACTGTAACTGTTACGATTTTGTCGAGTAGGTTTTCGTACGAGTGTTGCGCGATCGTAATGGACACAGTGATTTATAGTGGTTCGGCCTTAATTGACCTACGTCCACTTTCCACCAACAAGGTGATTCCACTATATAAAATAATGGGTGCAAAAAGCCCTTGCACTAGGCGTATGTTCCTCTCACAAAGTGAGATTTAGAATCCCGTACAATAGATGATCACTCCTGGCAACGGTCAGCTCCTCACACAGTGGACGTCTTCTCGTTTCCAGCAGAATGATGCTTATCCTCAGCAGTTGGTAGCTCAATGGATTCCACACAGCTCGTTGTCGCTTAATATAAACCTGACTTATCAAAGAGCACAGACAACGTTATGTTAGAGTATAAATCCTCGCAGATAACTCCTTACGGTGAAGAATGTATTCTCAGAGAGCAGCTCGTTTCTGTTTCACAGCGAAGGATTGCTTCAGCACTTGTTTGCTCAGAAGAGGATTTCCACACAGATCTTGTCTCTCCTTAAGATAAGCCTGCACTTGCTTAAGAGACAACCACAAAGTTGAACCACGAAGATCACAAAGAAAACCACAAAGCCACTTAGATGGTATACGTCCTACACTCAGTTCGGACGTGCACGGTTACCACAGCCGTGACTCACTGCACTGCACACCCAGTGCCTAGGGTGGAATTTTCCGATCCGTTGGCTTCCACGCAACCTGCTTTACTAACCCTCTGTATCAGGCGTTCAAGACTTCTGCACAGCACCCCTGTGCTCGGGAGGAACTCTTTCCACTCCGGCGGCGTTCCCACCTCCTGCTCTACCCTGCAGGCACGAGACTTCTGGCGCGCACCCGCAAGTGCGTGTCTAACTGCTCAAACTCCGTAGGCTCGAGACTTCCCTGCGAAAAGACACGACAAGAACGGCTTCTTGCCGATGGGTCAGTAACCGGTTACTGAATTCAGAGCAGGTATTCACTTAGCTTCCCTCAGACGATTCGCCGGCTGCTCGTTGAACGCACCGAGGACACTTAGTCCCTCTCAGACGATTCAAGGGATCTGACCTCAGCCCCTTGACACTCTCACACGCAGCTTGCAAGAGAAAGAACCAGGAGACACTTAGCACCTTCCGCTCTCCGTCGACGCACAAAGCTCACACAGACCACACAGACCACACAGATCACACAGACGCACAAAGGCATTGTTTTCAGTCGTCTCTGGTCTGGTTATAAAGGAGAAAGAGACACAGAATACGTCTAGGCAATTATGAAGATTTGTTGCCAAAACTGGCAGACATGACTCAGCAACAGTCTGCTCAACGGCTCACTGTGCCATAGAAGAAAAATCTCAACGGTAATTTCCTTCACATATATTAATCAGATAATTGATTTCCAAACATAATTATCTGATCATAATCTTATCTTAACAATTACGATTAACAAAGATATTCAATCTGATAATATCTCCTACTACAGCGTATCGTTGCTGTAGAATATCAGAAAGATATTTTGTTTCCAAAAGTAAAACTTGGAAAGCTAATCTTAATATATTTAGTTGCCTAAGTACCTAAGATAAGGTCATAAGGTTACATTAAACGAACCTAGACGTTCAGACAAATAATCTGAAATAGATTAAAATAAATCTTAAAATAAATCGTGGTTATTAAAAATATGTTTCCATATTTTCAATGAACATGCGTAAAATCACAGTAACAGTTTACTGTAACGCAGCAATATATAACTGCTACTAGCTGTGGTTTAGCAACGTATTGCTCAAGCTCATCACTAAGAATGAACACATAACTTGTGAAACATTAATACTGACCACCAGTAACATGTCGCTTACCACCAGTAACATGTCACTTAAGTTCATCATCATAACCAGGTCAACATATATATAAAAAATGCTCTCAAAAAAGTTGCATCACAACGAGCTCCCATCGGATGATGTAACCGTGGATTGAATTGGGGTCCAAACCGATCGGGCAGTATGTGAAATTGTGTCTGTTGACAGGAATTTCAAAACGAATAGAAAAAGGTCATATTAGTCAAGGTCTTTCTTTGATGGTATGGGGGTCGTCTCGATGACGTAAGCACGAGATAAAGTCAACGCATCGAACGTCCTTTTAAACCCTAAATTTGGTTTTATTTAATTATTCAGATAGTTGCTTCACCGTGACGAGTTATGCAAAAGCAAGGTGGGTGAAGTGTCTAGAACCCCATTAATATTTTGATGTCCGCAGAAGCAGAAGCCCCTGCCGGGCAACGGGTATTAGACTTAGTTGCTCCGAGGTGACAGAGGGACGTCGAGATCCAGCAATTCCATGTAGTCGCCCCCGAGGAACATCTCGGATTCCGGCAGATTTTCTGCTGCAGCATCCGCAGCAGCAGCCTGGAAGAGGTATAGAACACCACCCACCTGTTTCCCAAAATTCGACGTCATAAAGTGGATGGAGACTTTTATCAACAAAAATTAAGACGTCTGAGATTTGGACAAAACCTGTGCATCATGATTCATGGGACCTTTCCCAATTCTGCAGAGTGGAACCGTCCCCTGTTCAGATGATCCCACCCCCAACCACAACAAAAATAAATGCTTAATTTATATTATATAATTTAACACAATAGTCCAAACTGTTGTTTAACAAACAGAATCAATGAGATTGAAAAGAGCTTTTTATTACGTTTGGGGTGGTTATCTCGTGCTGCAGCATCATCCACTCCGTCTCCGCATTTTCCCTGTTGTGGTACACCCGGATGATTTTCCAGCAAACTATGGCCCAGTCCAGGAAAGGCATCCGGCGAGGCTCACCTGCCTGCCTCCAGGACCTAACATCCGAATCCCCGATCTGATCCGCATGCACGAGGTACCACGTATGCTCTGACACATTAAAAGGAAGCAGGAAGCGTGCCGATTACTCTTAACTTGAGAAAAGGGTGGTGCAGTGGGTGTGTCCGAATGATCAAACCTACCGTTTAAATCTTCTGGCCTGTTGAGGAAAAGGTTGGCCATTCCGGGCATTGAATGGAAAGGAGCAAGAGTGAGTTGGTGTAATAAGATCCGGAGAGTGGGCGGTACCAAGAAGATGGAACAAAGTAAGAATGGGAACAGGTTTGGGATTGTTCAAAGTTCCCATTTGGGGGACGGGGGATTTTATAGGGAGAATTGTTTAGCGTGTCGGAATTATTTGCCATAATTCTTTTGACTCATCTTGAGACCCCTTTTTCTTAAAAATAAAAAATAAATAAAATACGTGAGGCGATCTAACCCCGGGAAATTTCCCCGAAACCTGTCGATTATTTTTCTAGGCCGAAAAAGAAATATTTTTTGGACCGGGGAGTGTTGTCTTTATTTGATCGATTAAGATTGCTGTCGATTAATTAAGATTGCTGTCGACAATGTTATCGATGGTAAAGAAGAGTGAGTCCTGTCTTTATTTGTCATCGTCGTATGTTTTTGGTGGCCCCCGGGGAGTTTTCCGGGACACCCTCTCTCATGACTTAAAAATTGATAAAAATTTATTCATGCCACGAATTTTGATATTCGTCTATTCGTGAACATATACTGATACCGACCCTATGGTATCGGTTCCGACTAGTTCCCGATTTTACCTTGAATTTATGCTCACCGCTAAATGTAAGCGTGGATTGAGTGGGTTCCAAACTGATCGAACAATACATGAAATTGTTTCTGGTGACAGGAATTTCAAAACAAATAGAGAAAGGTCGTATTAGTCAAGGTCTTTCTTTAATGTATGGGGGTCGTCTCGATGACGTAAGCACGTGATAAAGTCAATGCCTCACACGTCCTTTTGAACCCTAAATTTGGTTTCCTTTATATATATAGGCGGGTGAGCATTCGATATTTCGGTATTCCGAAATACCGAAATTCAAAAACCTTAAAATTTTAGATCCCAATTCCGATCCCGAATTTACAAATCGGTATTTCGGTAAATTATCGAATTATAATTCGATATTTCGATAAATACCAAATTATCGAATTTTTTCATTACCTTAAAAATTATGTCTTCCTTCAAGACTCCCAAAACCATAAGCGCACCTATAACTCCTGATAGAAACTTCAATTGATACCACTAGTTCACCCATTTGTGCATTCGCTTCAAATTGCACCATATATTCTCTCTTAAAACAAACCCAAAAGCAACATTAAAAACTCAAATCCTCAGCGCAGTCAAAGTCCCTGAAGTTTTAGGTAAACAACAGAAATCTCCACCTCCTTGAACACTGCCTGCGACATTTCCATCACGACCCATAAATTCCTACCTGCGACAGCTCCAATCAAGCAAAACTATTAGATCACATCCCATCAGCTCCTACCTATCAGCACCTGAATCAGTTTCACCACCTAAATTCACTCATCCTCACACAGAACGCCACGTCCCAGACCTTAAACCTCAACTACACTAAAAGTAATTTAAAAAGAAAAAATGCAAATGAGCTGCCGGCGTAGGAACAAAAGCTAAAGCGCCACCGCAGGAAACAAAGTAGAACTGAGAGGGAAATGCGGACAATGACGTTGACACCTCGAGGGGAGTGACGTTGACGCCGCGAGGGGAGATGCGGACGTGGCCGAGGAGGGAGAGGGACCGACAGCTGCGTTCGTTGAAGGAAACAAAGTCGTTTAGGTCGGTGACGACGGACAGTGACTTTGACGCCGTGAGGGGAGATGCCGGATGCGGACGCGGCCTATGAGTGTGCCGTTCAAATGATAGGGTTTGTTGGGTCGATAGGATTTGTTGGGTCAGTTTTGGGTCGAGAGTGACGCCCCTTGCTTCGATAGGCTTTGTTGGGTCGAGCCGTCGACTTTGGTTTTTTTTTTAACAGGAGCCCAAATTGTGTTAAGCCCGTAAAAATTCGATATTCGGTAAATATCGAATTTTATTTTTCCGCTACCAATCCCAATACCGAATACCGTTTAAAAAACAACGTACTCCCAATCCCGATCCCAAATATCGAAATACCGATATCGAATTCCCGAAATTTTAAAAAATCGGGATTGGAATCGGTGTCCCGAAATTTTTGCTCTCCGCTGTGTATAGCCGTCCGTCTTGACATGAGATGAAATTCAAATTTCATATTGTTTGAAATTGATTACATGCTTTATTTAATTATCCAGATAGTTGCTTCACGTGACAAGTTATGCAATCAAAAGCGCGGGGAGGGGGGAGAGTGTCTAGAACCCATATATATTTTGATGTCTGCAGAAGCAGAAGCCCCTGCCGGACAAGGGGTATTAGACTTAGTTGCTCCGAGGTAATAGATGGACGTCGAGATCCAGCAATTCCATGTAGTCGCCCCCGAGGAACATCTCGGATTCTGGCAGATTTTCCGCTGCAGCATCCGCAGCAGCCTGGAAGGGGTATAGAACACCACCCACCTGTTTCCCAAAATTCGACGTCATAAAGTGAAAGGAGACTTTAATCAACAAAAATTAAGACGTCTGAGATTTGGACAAAACCTGTGCATCATGATTCATGGGACCTTTCCCAATTCTGCGGAGTGAAACCGTCCCCTGCTCAGATGATCCCACCCCAACCACAGCAAAATGTAGAAACATAAAAATTATTAGATGAATACTTAATTTATATTATAGAGTTTAACATAAAAGTTCAAACAGTTGTTTAACAAACAGAATCAATGAAATTGAAAATAAATGCTTAGTGACGTGTTTCTAGCTGAGAGCTTTTTATTACGTTTGGGGTGGGTATCTCGTACTGCAGCATCATCCACTCCGTCTCCTCATTGTCCCTGTTGTGGAACACCCGGATGATTTTCCAGCAAACTGTGGCCCAGTCCGGGAACGGCATCTGGCGAGGCTCCCCTGCCTGCCTCCAGGACCCAACATCCGAATCCCTGATCTGATCCGCACGCACGAGGTACCACGTATGCTCTGACATATTAAAAGGAAGCAGGCAGCGAGCCGATTACTCTTTAACTTGAGAAAAGGGTGGTGCAGTGGGTGCGTCCGTATGATCAAACCTACCGTTTAAATCTTCTGGCCTACTGAGGAAAGGGTTGGCCATTCCGGGCATTGAATGGAAAGGAGAATAAGACCCGGGGAGTGGGCGGCTAGCAAGAGGATGGAACAAAGTAAGAATGGGAACAGGGTTTGGGATTCTTTAAAGTTGCCATTTTGGGGGAGGGGGGAGTTGGGGATTTTATAGGGAGAATTGTTTTGCATCGGAATTATTTGTCCATGATTCTTTTGACTAATCTTGAGACCCCTTTTTCTTAAAAATAAAAATAAATAAAATACGTGAGGCGATCCAACCCCAACCGGAAATCGGAAATTTCCCCGAAACCCGATGAATTAAGATTGCTGTTGATTTTGTTTCTAGACCGAAAAAAAAATATATTTTTTGGACCGGGGAGTGCTGTCTTTATTTGATCGATTAAGATTGCTGTGGATAATTTGTCGTTATCAGACGTCTTGTCTTTATTTGTCATCGTCGTATGTTTTTGGTGGCCCCCGGGGAGTTTTCCGGGACACCCTCTCTCATGACTTAAAAATTGATAAAAATTTATTCATGCCACGAATCGAACTTTGAAAGGGAATAAAAAATCACTTACTTTTTTTGGGGTGTTGATGGGATTTTGTCTTGATGTGGCAGGGTGGACTGCTAGGTGTACTTTGTCTTCTTGTTGTTGTCCCATGAATAAGTGGAATGCTGAGAGTTGAGGCGTAGGGCAATTGTCGATTTTAAGAATTTATTCATTTTTATTTATCATTTTTTCGTGTGTAAATAAATAGGAAACGGTTGGACGACTCATGAAAAGTTAAGAATCTGATTCGTTAGTTCGAGCTTCTTTTTTTTTTTTTTTTTTACAAAATTGACCTCTCGAATAATTTTCGAACGTTGAACAAATCTTATTAAATTACTCTTTTATTTTTTCATTTTACTCAGAAATAATTTTTTTTTTTTAAAAAGTTAATTTTACATTCCCATATCACGACAGAATCCAAATATCACTACAAGAGTAGCTAATACAACTATCCTGCAGTCAGGGGCTCACCCATTTGTATTCAATCCCCACAAAGTCGAACACCCAAAAGAAAACGGACCTGGATCCTCTCCATTCCAGGAGAATGTCTGGATAAGATCTTCCTATTTTTAATGTGTATATTTTAATTATAGTAAGGGCAAAATTGATATTATTCTAGTCATTTTTTGATACTTTTGTATTTTTAAAACACTATATTTAATTAATAACAAAAAATCATAAACTCAAAACATTAAACCCTAAATTTAAACCTTAATTACTAAATCATAAACTAAACAAACTCTAAAAGTTAAACTTTAAATCGAAATTTTAAATCCTAAAACCCAAATATTAAACTTTAAATCGAATTTTTAAACCCTAAAACTTAAAAGTTAAACCTTAAATCCTAAACCATAAACCCTAAAAATTAAACCAAACTGTTAAATATTGCACCTAAATGTTAAATTCGAAACACCAAATGTAAATAAAATATAAAATATAAATTCATAAATTATAAACCATAAAAATAGGAAGTCGCGAAATTGAATAATAAATATATAGTTTATTATTTATAAATATGCTTGCGATTTCTATATGCTCTGGCTTTGGGTTGGGGCAGTTTCGGGATTGAGGAAGGAGATAGACGATAAAAGGGGGAAGAAAAGAAAAGTTCAACAAAAAGGAAACGATGGAAAAAATTCAGTTTTTTTTTTTTCTCTTTTGGGCTTTTAAGATTTTTTGATGTGTCTAAAAGGAAGCGGCTAACGGTACGTGTACGTAACCGTTACGTTGTTTACTAAATTTGACGAAAATTTTAGTAATCTTTACTAAAAATCGATTTTTTTTAGTAAAATGATTAGTAAATTACTAAAAAAAAATTAGTAATCGGTTACTAATTTTTCACTATTTGACCATTTGGAAAGTTACTAAACTACGTTTAGTAAATTGACCGAAAAATTTATTAAACTTTTTAGTAACCGATTACTAAAAATAACGGTAATTTGACATTTTTTTTTAGTAATCGTTACTAAAATTTCATTGTTCAACTTTAGTAATCGGTTACTAAAAAGTTTAGTAATTTTTTCCGCCGATTTACTAAACGTAGTTTAGTAACTTTCCGAATGGTCAAACAGTGAAAAATTAGTAACGGTTACTAATTTTTTGTAGTAAAATTTGTAAAGGTAGTAATTTTCCAGGTAGGCTGTCCGGAGATTTTAGTAATGATTTACTAATTTTGAAACCGAAATTAGTAAATTACTGTGTAACATAGTAAAGTCTTTAGTAAATTACTAAATTCGTCATTTTTTTCGTAATGGTTTACTAATTTTTGAACAAAATTTTAGTAATCGATTACTAAACTTTTTAGTAATTTACTAAACAGAACAGTACATTCCGAACCTAAAACCGAACCAACTTTCAGTATGAAATTACAATTCTACCCCTGCGGTGTTCCCAATTTCCATTTGTAATTATACCCCCCTTTTGTCTTCGAACCCGTCATCCTCCTTCGTCTTCCTTCCAACTCCATCCTCCCGTGGTCTCGTTGAAAGCGTCCTTGAGGAGCCGCATTCCTTCGTTCATCCCATCCGAACCTCCCCTCCGATCGGCGACTCCAACCCCCTTCATTGTTCACACAATGACGTGAGTTGCGATCCCCGTTTACTCCACCCGCTTCGAAATGCCGTGCGTGAACTCGGCGTCACGGTGCCATCGAGAATGCTGACATTAGGTGCGTTCTCGTAGTCATTCATTGGTTTAGACTGAACGTCCGATAACCCTTCCTCCCGGAACAACAGTGAATGCCGGAGTGTTTGCCTGAGAAACCAGAAAGCATTGTAAACCAGGTATATTTTGATCAAGCATCGTTTGCCCATTACATTCTGTGGAAGCAGAAGTGTTGCCCATTACGATATCGACATTACGGGATACCATCTCTGTCTTATGTTCTTCGAAGAAATGGATAGTGTCTTCAACCAGCAGCACCCATGTTTTGGTGAGGTTCCGTGTCCTCACTTTTTCAATCTGTTTGCCTCCAATTATGCAAGGAAATCTGTCCAGCGTGACCTGATATCCGTGATTGTAGGTGAGCAGGATACGAATGAACTCTTCAATATAGTAACGGACATGAATGACGAGCAGTTGTTGAGTATGTCATTGGGTACTTCTGAAGAAGTTGAAGAGTTCATTAAAATCTATGCGACGGTACGTGGCTTTTCAGTTAGGAGAAGAGATCGGCAAAAGCTTCGAAACGGTGAATGCGTTATGAGAAAGTGGGTTTGCTCAAGGGAAGGTGAATGTTCTGATTCCCATGTGTTGAGGGAAAGTAGTCAGGCTAGGACGTCTGTGAAGACAGGTTGCAGTTGTTTCTTCAAAGCTAGAGTCGAGATTAACGGACAATGGAATTTGGTTGCCGTTAAGTTGGAACACAATCATGAAATGGTAAGCAATGGTTTGTCATATTTCATGCGGAAAATGCGCAATATTTCCGAGCAAGATATGACATTTGTTCGCCAAATGCTCGATGTTGGATTCGGGCAGTGTGATATTATGCGACTACTTGTACACGTATTCGGGGGACACGAACATGTTGGTTTCCTGATGAAGGACCTCAATAACAGAGAGCTGAAGGAAGAGTCAGCCCAGGAATTCCGTACTTGTGATTCCATCATTGTTTACCTCCTTTCTAGGAAGAGTAGTGAGAGTGATATGACCTTTGAAACTTTTGTTGAAAATGACCAGGTCAGTCGCATATATTGGGCCGATAGTACATCCATAGCTAATTACCAGGTTTTCGGCGATGTTATAGCTCTAGACTCTACGTTCAAGACGAACAAATATTGAATGCAAATGGTCATCATCGTGGGAGTTAATCATCATCATCAAACTACTGTATTTGGTGCTGCTGCCTTGATGACTTCTGAAGCAATTGATGACTACACTTGGCTATTCCGTACTCATACGCAGGTAATGGGGGGGAAACATCCGATTAGCGTTGTCACGGACGCCGACCGAGCGATGATTGCATCTGTTAGAGAAGTTTGGCCATCCACAAGACACATGTTATGTCTATGGCATTTCAGCCGGAACATTACGCGTCGCGTACAAGATCCGGGATTGCGAGCCCGTATATCGTCCTTCATGTACAGCAGTAGACCATCTGAAGAAGTAGAAGAGGAGTGGTCGACTATGGTATCGCATACAGGATCTGTAAGCAATAGATGGTTGCGACAGATTTATGCATGCAGACATATGTGGTGACAAACGTATTTACATGGTCATTTTTGGGCTGAGCTTAGAAGCACTCAACGCTGCGAACGAATGCATCGGTTTATGAAGGGATATGTGAATGCGAAACACAAACTACATGATTTTGTGCATAACTTTGAGCGTGCAGTAGTTGATCTTCGTCACAAGGAATATCAGCAGGACTTCAACTCATCAGGCCAATTACGATGTCGCGTCGACTTGAGGAGGATGCACGCCGCTTGTACACCACGACATCGTTCCGTAAGGTTCAGAGTGAGATGCAAAAGGAATCGAAAATTTTACGTCGAAAATGTACTCGACGGGAATATCGCGACCGTCTACATACTGTCATGTTATGAAGGTGAGCATAGGTGCGTGCAAGTATCATCTTCGAAGAATGCAGTCAAACTTACATGCAGCTACTTACATTTCGAAACCTTTGGATTTCCATGTTCTCATATATTCCACATAGCGAAAGTAGAAGGCTTCGTCAACATACCGAAGCATCTGGTCATGAAAAGGTGGACTAGGACAGCCAAAGTGATTTACTCCGAAGGATTTACAAGCCGGGAATATTTTGTTGATGTGGCTGATCTGCGGCAGGGTATTCTCATGGTAGATTGCAGACGTATGTGCTTTTTGGCCGGGAAGACTGATGGAACTTTTCGTAAATTGCAGAAGACAGTTAAAAAGTTGACAGCGGAGCTCGAGCGAAGTTGCGGAACAGAGGAGTTGAAGAGAAAGGATGCTGATCGTGTTAATGTTACTTTCCGAAACGAGGGGGGAAGAAATGTCAACGTTCAGTCTTGTAATGGGGAACGTCATATCGGCAGCATTCAACGCCATGAACTATCTACTGTGGAGTGCAGAAAGGTAGGCAACGGTTGCAATGAAAGTACTTCGCACACGCATGAACATGTAATTTACGAAGACAACTCTGTTTATGGTATGCTAAATGTGTAAGCTTAAGATAACAGCGTTTCAACATAGTCTTCCGTGCTACTTTTTACAATGCCGTGGTAATCTGTAGTTTACAAAATGTGAACTGCCTTATATCAGGAACAGAGCACCCTCTTGGCTCGTTTTACAACAGTTTGAAATGTACATTTCCGGCAACTAAGACCGGCACGGTCATGTCCCCAACAAGTACCACAGAAAACAATGAACAAAAAAGGACCTCCGTACATGCATCAACTACAGCAAGTTCAAATGGAGTTTTACATTTCACGTGTTAAGAAGTTGGTGATCATGCGCGAATGGCAGGGACAGAAGTAGTTGAATCACTGTCCTCCATTCGCTTCCTCTTGGTCTTGCTGTCGTCCTTCACCTTCTGCAATATAATTTTCCTAATGTGATTCCCAGACCATTTGATAAGACTTATCACCATCTTCAACCTGTCAGCATCACCTACAATTTGAAAATACCAGATTCACTGAGATTAAAACTACCAGAATGCGTGAAAATTACAGCATTCAACATGTGTACATCAACTACAACCATTTACTACAGAAGTGAACATTAGGAGATCAACTACAGCCACCGCTCATTCGGTGAGTACGTACAGATCTAACAGCCAACAGCGTAAACTACAGCCCCTAAGCAGTCAGGGGTTATGGCCAGCCTAACTACCCATTGTCCTGTATGTCCTACAGAAAAACTGGATCCAACTGAACTATATAACAGACTATAAACCTTGACTTCATAACTATCAGGTATGTGAGAGGCTGAAATTTTGGAATACCACTTTCTCAGCCCCTTCTGGGGGTTCAGGCAAAGACATGAACTTCATGACATATATTCAACATTCATTCCTGCATACCACCAATACATAGAATAGCATGGTAAGTATTTTATCATTACGAAAGGGACAGTTAGTGGTTTTTATACGTACAAATTTCCTGCGTCCATTTGGTGTGGGACATTTCTTGGGTATGTAATGCTCCATGAACAGATGTCGGGTATTTCATAACCTTTCGCCTTGGATTTCACTTTATTCTCTTTCATGATCACACTCACCAGCTTTACAACACGGCGATGAAGGTCTGCCCAGCCTTGGAAGTTGCTCAGTGAGTCATGCAGTGTGTCCATTACGATCACCTCGGCTGTCCGAAATGATATTATTTGTAATACCCAATGTGACCCCGTGACGCATACCGGAATTAAAATTTGCAGTAGTTACGCAAGTTTGTACTAAAACCATAACAACAAATGCGTAACCAATAAGTAAATTTGAAGTGAAATTTAGTAAAATGGTTAGTAATGCTACATGAGGGATCACTTACCTGCTGTACTTCATGATTCTTCCCGGTGTGGGACTTATAGTGAGAATATAGGGAAGCGACATCAGATTTTGTGATGATGGGCATTTTGGCTTCGCTATCCTGGTTTGCGGCAAGATTCTGAGTAGTTTTTAACTTCATTAGTAAAATAGTAAAATCAGATTTACATATCAAAAATTGATGCATGTGACACCAACCCCTATCCAAGTTGTGAGGTACCATGTCCTTTTCTTATCTGTATCCATCATGTTCTGTAGCATGACGGTATGAAAGTCTATGATCTGCATTATGGTATCACATATAAACAATGAGACCTGCAGAGGTATATCCGTAATGTGAAATCCAAGAAATTCTTACATCATTGGTAATCCATCTATTAGGTCTGACAGACAGCATAGCATGCCTATTAACATGGACAAATTCGGTGACACAAAGATAGTCACTGCACAATCAACATTTAAACAAAGTTACATGCAATAATGGTCAATTGAAAGTATAACATTCCAATACAACAAAGGCCCGAGAATGTGACACTGACCTATTATCCAGGTCCTCATTCCAAGCATACTTTAAGATATTCCACCGAGCCGCAGTAAACAATTTCAGCTCACTTAATGGGAAATCCTTTGGAATGATTTTTTTAAGTCCCTATATACGGAAAAACAAACTACCGCACATCAATAACAACCACGGAATGCTCTTCAACCTCGCTTCATCTTATACCTCAGGTATGTTTTCACGACCACGCTTCTTTGTTCGCGTTACTGGCTGTGGTGGTACGAATGGGCTGCTCATGAATGTGGAAGGCTTCCTCTCGGCAATACGACGAGTATGCCTTCTGAACACATTTGTTGTAGACGAACCGCTTTCCTGTTGCAATTAATAATAAAACAATTAATAACCCATCTACTACGTATACTTAAATAAGAATTTGTTCGCGTCACCTTTACATGAACCTTTGCTTCATGCGCCTCCTTTCTCTTTTGGATGCCTGTGATGACAGACTCCTCTTGAACGGCAACTGGGTCATCATACATATCCATCACAGCCCCTTTCGGAACGACATCCTCTTCACTACCATCTACAGCTACTACTTCAATCCCCTGTTTTCCTTTGTCGGCAGCCTTCATATCCTGTTTTTTTTTCAACTGCAGTTCCTTCTCCAATCTTGGCCTTCCCTTTATCCCGCATGAATAAAGACTTGATGCCTTCCTCGGACTTTGTCATTTCAAACTCAGATTCACTCTTCGTAACTGTCGTGCCCACCGAATGTGGTCCTTTTGTTAAGGGCTCTCGCCAGTTGTACCTCACGGGGATCGGAATACTCATCCGAACCCTCAGGAAGTAGCTGAGCTGCTGCAGTAGGGTAGTACGGGACTAAGCTTCTTTCAGAAACCATGGTGGAACCCACCTCACATATGGGTTCACTGACGCCGACGTCTTGCGGAACTGGTTCATCGATTGGAGAGTGAGCAGACTGCTGGCCATGGCCAGCATCTTTCAACGAATCAACAGATTCTTTGACTACATCCTTACCATGATGAACATTACCTTCATTTGCCTGGTTTTCTCCATAGTCGGGTTTCGTCATCGGTATGCCTTCATCACATTTAACTCTTCAGACTTCCTCCAGAATCAAGGACAACTTACGTAGTATGTGTTCATTGCTGGCTTGTAGTCTTCTTACCAAAAATTCCACCGTCTGTTGATGCATGAATGTCGTAAAAGGCCAATTAGTGTAACCTATGTGATATGTCCATTATAGTGCTATGCGATGACAAGTTACCTTCAACCAACGCATAACCACTTGCATCTGTGTTGGCTCGTTTGAACACTCTACGTATTCCTCTGGAATACTCTCCGATTCTCCGACATCCTGTTCGTGGAAGTAACAACAATAAATAGTGTAGCTACATTCCAATACAATCCATGTGAATGACATAATGGACGACACTTACAATATTCGCAATATCCACTAATGTGGTTTTAAAAAACGATCTCAGCTGATCGTCATCCCACTCGCGACATAGCAGTAAGTTCCAATTGCTCCTAGATAAATCACGCCCAGCCTTCGCACTTTTACAAGCATAGAACAACTACAGCATTCACAACGAAAAAAGCAGGCAGAATGTAATAACCAAGACGAAAGTTAAGAACCAAAACCACAGTAAAAAATCATATGAATCGTTCAATATTATTAATAAAGACGAAAGTGAAAAACCTTACCGGAAGTAGATGCACACAGCCGCCTATGTACTTCGATTCATGTTTCTGATATGTCTTGACATGCGTACACAAACAATCAAGAACCTGCGTAGCCCAGTCAAATTTTCCTATTGCCTCAACATCCCGCGTGGCAAAAAGATAGTCTTCGTCGATATCAAAGGCGGTAGTTGGACACAAGTAGCTTCCTATGATGAAAATGATTGCCTCAGCTCTCCATAACTCCTCCGGAACATCTCTGGAAAGAAGCTTACTCTCAACTGACTTTAGATATATTTTCTCCCTCTTTATGTGCTCCTTTAGCTCATCCCTTACTATCTCCATATGGCCGCTAAATGGGACACCCACTTTGGAAGTTAGTATCCCGAGTATGGCTTCCACATCAGAAGAGAGCAATGGTTGTTCGAGTAAGGCCATCGAACGCCCTTAAGCACAGCTTGACGACGTTGTGATTTACGTGCTTACTCGAGAGATGAAGCAGGCCATCAAATCCGAGTTCTGCTAGGGCGGATCTCTTAGGTTCGTTGAAGGTCATCAGGACGGAAAATAATTTCTTCGGACTACAGTGGGTATACAGGTAATCATGTAACAATACAACGAAGAAAAGCTCGATCCATAAATGTAAATTAGTAAAAGCAACTTACACGTTTCATTGTACATCTTACCTGGGCAACACGCACAGCCTTCCCCTTTTTCTTTTTCGACGTATCAGGCGTATTAACATTGCCGCCACTAACGTTGGTTTCGCCAGCAACTGTCTATGCTCGATCGATCTCTCCTGCTTCAATGTCTACTCGATCCATCTCTGCATATATAACAGAACTATTTTTCGTAAACCCAAAACCAATGTATCAGGTGAGACTAAAGCCAAACTACACGTTGCGATATAACCATTGCCAAATCAGTACCAACATGGACCCACTGACCACCGACCCAATTCACCCCCTAAAGCAAAAACGACTTACCACAAGGGAGAAACACGGATCACAGTTTAGGGTTCCCGGACGGCGAAAAAAATTGAACCAAACGAACCACAATGGAGGGATACTCAATCCGACGAACCAAAGAGGGGAACACGGACGGGGAAAGGCAAATGAACACGACGAACGACGGGGGGGGAACACGGAATAGGGTTTCGCGTGGAGGACGGCGAAAGGAAAAAGCAAGAAGAAGAACAAGAAGGGGGAAACACGGATTAGGGTTCAATGGGTCGGGGACGGTGAAAGGAAAATGAAGACGAGGATGGAGAAGAGGAGCGTACCTGAAGGCGATTTACAATTCCGGAGGGCACGTTGCTCAAGGAGAACCCGGGGGGACGACGGAGGAATGCAGCGATCGAAGTAGGAGGAAGGAGGACGACGGGTTCGAAGGTAAAAGGGGGTAAAATTGCAAATGGAAATTGGGAAACATTTTAGTAATTTTACCGCAGGGGTAAAATTGTAATTTCACACTAAAAATTGGTTCGGTTTTATGTTCGAAATGTACTGTTCTGTTTAGTAAATTACAAAAAAGTTTAGTAATCGATTACTGAATTTTGTTCAAAAATTAGTAAACAATTACAAAAAAAATGACGAATTTAGTAATTTACTAAAGACTTTACTATGTTACACAGTAATTTACTAATTTCGGTTTCAAAATAAGTAAATCATTACTAAAATCTCCGGACGGCCTACCTGAAAAATTACTAACATTACAAATTTTACTACAAAAAATTAGTAACAGTTACTAATTTTTCACTGTTTGACTATTCGGAAAGTTACTAAACTACGTTTAGTAAATCGGCGGAAAAAATTACTAAACTTTTTAGTAACCGATAACTAAAGTTGAACAGTGAAATTTTAATAACGATTACTAAAAAAAAATGTCAAATCACCGTTATTTTTAGTAATCGGTTACTAAAAAGTTTAGTAAATTTTTCGGTCGATTTACTAAACGTAGTTTAGTAACTTTTCGAATGGTCAAATAGTGAAAAATTAGTAACCGATTACTAATTTTTTTAGTAATTTACTAATCATTTTACTAAAAAAAGTCGATTTTTAGTAAAAATTACTAAAATTTTCGTCAAATTTAGTAAACTACGTAACGGTTACGTGCACGTACCGTTAGCCGCTTCCGTGTCTAAAAGCTTCCGTTTCTTTTTTACCCTCTGTTGTCTTGTTTCTCTCTCTCTCTCTAGTGATTAACCGAAATTTACTTTATTTGTTTGTTTGTTTGTTTTTTTTTTTTTGGTTGCAAAGTGAAGTGGACACCCAAGTTTTAGATTGTAAATCTTTTAACGCCAAAGATTCTAATTGGGGCTTTTTTTGCTAAGTATGATTTTGAATGGCCAGGCCCGTTCCTCTATGATGGAGAAGCGGTAGACTCGTGAAGACTGTTTATGGACAACTCCCCCCTAACGCATTTACATCCAAACGGATGTTATTCAAATGTTACAAGACCATCCGCCACGCCCCGCCTCCTATGTTTATGGTAAAGCTATTACAAGATCCACACCCCCCTGCAGAAAAGCCTAGAACTAGAAGTTTGCGTCGGATAGGGTTGCCGACTTTGAGATCTAGCAACTCCAAGATGTCTAATTTGGGAGGATTTTCAGGTGGTGGGAAGGGGTAGTTGTTGAATTTGGGCAGATTGGCAAGGAAACAGAGGGGGCTGATTGTGGTTGTGTTGGGGAAAGGCTCAAGCTCCCCCTGTATCTGGGACAGGCCCTTATCAGCTGAGGAGTGTAGAGATCTATCTATCTATAAGCTGTTAGATTAGAACACGGCGGCAGCTTTGATCGTAGGCCCGTTAAGCCCAAGTGAGGTTGGAATAAGCTCGTTCGTTAAGAAGGCCTGCGACGAATATGACTAGAGTGATCCCTCGAGCCCAAAAGACCTCCTTTGTTCAAGGAGCAACACTTGTCCGTCACGAAGAACCGGATCGATATTCGTTCGACTGAGACTTCTGTTTTTGGCTTTTAAATATTTTCAAACATGTTGTAAAACAGCACGGACACCGAGAAGGGATTGGACATGGAACACCAAGCAGTTTGACAGAATCTGATATCTCACGAATGAAAAGGACTTCCCCACCTTGCAGAGATGCCCGGCAAAACAAAGTCGAAATGAAAACCGAGGAGCAAGTAAATGTTTATGAAGCCGAGTTCGAGTGGTCATGTAATACTGTAGCATCTACCGATCGGTCTCATTTTCGTTCCCTTCGTGGGGGAACACACCTTTAGAGTGTTTATATTTTTTTATATAGTTCGCCCGGTGAGAGAAACTAAATAAAAAAAAAAGGGGAAAAGTCGTACGTCTGGGGAATTTTAGGCTTACAGTCAAATCTTGAGGCCAAAGATTTCGTGGGGGAAAATTTTAATGTTAAGTTGGGTTTTTTGGTTGAAAAAGAAAGAAAATGCGGATTGGGTTTGTTCCTCTTTTTTCCACCTATTATTATTACAAGTCCTGTTTGGCCCCCACAGAAATGCCTTATAACCAGAAGTTCACGTCGCTCAGGGCTAATGGCTCGGTGATCCCTAATTCTCCTGAGGGAACAGAGGGGTGACGAGATCTAGCAACTCCAGGAAGTCGCCTCTGTCTGATCCCCGCAGATTCTCAGGCACTGGGAAGGGGTGTTCAGGGGGATTCTCAGGCGCCGTGAAGGGGTGTTCAGGCGGATTCTCAGGCGCCGGGAAGGGGTGTTCAGGCGGATTGGGAGGGAACAGAGGGGCATCAAGATCTCGCAACTCCAGGAAGTCGTCGTCGCCATCAGGAAACATGTCTATTTACTCCACGGGGGGGGGGGGGGGGGGGGGGGGGTGGGAATTGAAGAATCAGAAGCAGCAACCCTGTTGGATGCAAAGCCACGGAAAGAAACGATGGGGGAGTTGAATAGTGCGTCTAGAGGAGGATCGGAGAAAGCAATGGAAAATCCGAATATGAGTAGGAAGAAGGGGATAGTAGAAAACCCAACTGACCTGCGGATGATTGATGATTCGAATACAGTGAGGAGGTTGATTTGGTTTTATAGGAGGAGGAGGGTTTGTCGGATGCAGTAAACAATTCAATGATCTGATTAAATAATATTATCATGGATCGTGAAAGTAAGAGAATGTAGTCGGACATAAAGGTGGAAGTGTGTGGAATCACGCGCAGAGAGGAAAAGCATAGATTTGTTGTCCCTGCAAAAGACGAGCAGATAGTAAAAGCATAGAAATGATTTGTTGTCCCTGCAGAAGTACCTGTGGAACGGCTTCATCAACTTTGTTTTTATCTGAATTCACGATCGGAAATAGAGTTCCTCTGAGAATGCCCATTGAGAAGATGTTGGATCGGGGAAGATTTCCGGCTAGGGGCAGTTGTCTGTGTGGCGCGATAATTATCTTACATCCAAATGTTACAATATGATCCGAGCAGGCTAAGTACTGCGTGTGCTCTGACAAATCAAAAGCCAGAATCAAGTAGATTAGTAACTCACTTTAGCCTCTAGGTCCAACCCGCAGAATCAAATTTTCCACGAAAATGCTTGTTGCATTGTTTAATCTGGTTTAGTTTGGATCATAGTTTCAAAAAGGACTTTGAATAACAAAAAGGCATCGGTTGGTATTAGGACAAACCCGTTCATGGCGATTCGTAGGGTCTTTTGAGATCCTACATAATGAAAACGTCCCTGCCCAGCCAAAACAGAGTTCAATTAAGTCCAAACTGAAAATAACCGCGATTGTTGACATGTTTGTAGCAATTAATGTTGTAAATGGGCGAGACTCAGTAAAAAGACGCCCATTAGTATATAAAATATTTTTTTAAGGCAACAAATTTTAAAAATTCAATCGAATCGGTCTGGGCCCTTGGTTCAATGGTAGACTGGCTCGTTTGACCTCTCGCCATATTTTTTTGTGTTTTTTTTCGTGCGCGAAGTTCTACCGCCCGATACCATAGAAATATTACCATTTAACCTAAAAGTTTAAGCTATTAGGTGAAGACTTGATTTATATTTTATATCTAAGTCCATCCATCCTCATTCTTAGGATTCCAATCCTGAAAACTGGAAATGGTTCCCCAAACACCTTTTCAGCTCATGGTTCACCCTTTTAAAAAACTAAACACATGTAGCCAACATCTTCGTCTTCCTTCGTCTCTTTCAACTCTGGAAAAGAGACAATGGAGAGACTACCGAAGTTGGTTTTAGGAAGCTTATTTTCTTTTCACGATTAGTCAGATGATGTGGAGGCCGAATTCCAAGAAGCCACGAAAGGCTAATCGTCCGCGTGATGCCCAAACTTCTCTCTTAGAGGACTCGAACAGCCAATTCATATTGAAGAAATTCGCATCATCTAACCGGTCACCTGTGCAGGAGGAGGCCGCGGGATAACCTGACAGAACGGATCGGATCGGATTTGAGGAGATGGGAATATATTCATAGCTGCTCCCGCAGGTGGATTTGGAGGTCGATTTTTTTAGTGTTGCGTCGTGAGAGACGAAAACAAAAACGACTATTTTATTACATCATATTACTTGCATCGGCTTAATCTTCTGCTACGCCACCATTTATTAAACTCAAACAGCTAAAAGAACGACAAACTTGGGGACACAAACCAAACTAGGCATAAAACGTCGTCTTCCAAACTATCTAAACTCGATAAGGGTCTCTTATATTATTTTATATTCCTTTTTCTTGCGTGGGGGCAAACGAAAATAACGACGTGTAGAGTGTTTAGAAAAAAGGATGGCTCTACTACGTATTCACGTATGGCGGAACTCATATTATTTCACTGAAATTAACGGGATAGGTATGAATAATATCATTCCCCGGCGCTTTCCCTTTTCCAGAATCGATCACTCTTATTATTCATATTCAAATATCAATAGTCGGGTCTTAAATTATTTATCACCGGCGGAATTATATTAAAAAAATGCTCTCAAGTTACGTCACAACGAGCTCCCCTTGGATGATGTAAGTAGGAGTGAGCAGGTTCCAAGGTAGGTAGATTCCGGACGTGAAACCTAGAACCTACCCTGTAATGGCCGGTTCCTTATTTTTAGAACATAGAACCTACCTTGTGGCTCAAAGAACCATCCAAAAACCGACGTGGAACCGGTTCCGGTTCCATAACTTATGGGGGGCACTCTTACATTAGATCCACCACATTACTCTAATTAATTTAAAAAACTTTAAGCATTACTCTAATCAATCTAGAAAAACCTCAAAATTTACTTCAATTAATCTAAAAATACCTCAAACATTACTCCAATTAATTTAAAAAAACCTCAAGCGAACTGGTCAAGACCTCGCGAAGAGGGCGAGGGTAAGGGTAAGGGGATGGCGGGTTCGGGAATCCGTAAAGTTGTGAGTAACCATATAACTATATGCAAAATTGCAATATAAAATAAAGATTATATAAAGATATTATATAAATTATATATTAAAATATATTATGTCAGGTTTCAAGGTTCCAAGTTCTCCAGGATCCTTGTGAGAACCTGGAACCGTACTTGATATTGCCGGTTTTCAAAAATTTAGAACCTAGAACCTCGTCTATTCGTGAACATATACTGATACCGACCCTATGGTATCGGTTCCGACTAGTTCCCGATTTTACCTTGAATTTATGCTCACCGCTAAATGTAAGCGTGGATTGAGTGGGTTCCAAACTGATCGAACAATACATGAAATTGTTTCTGGTGACAGGAATTTCAAAACAAATAGAGAAAGGTCGTATTAGTCAAGGTCTTTCTTTAATGTATGGGGGTCGTCTCGATGACGTAAGCACGCGATAAAGTCAATGCCTCACACGTCCTTTTGAACCCTAAATTTGGTTTCCTTTATATATATAGGCGGGTGAGCATTCGATATTTCGGTATTCCGAAATACCGAAATTCAAAAACCTTAAAATTTTAGATCCCAATTCCGATCCCGAATTTACAAATCGGTATTTCGGTAAATTATCGAATTATAATTCGATATTTCGATAAATACCAAATTATCGAATTTTTTCATTACCTTAAAAATTATGTCTTCCTTCAAGACTCCCAAAACCATAAGCGCACCTATAACTCCTGATAGAAACTTCAATTGAAACCACTAGATCACCCATTTGTGCATTCGCTTCAAATTGCACCATATATTCTCTCTTAAAACAAACCCAAAAGCAACATTAAAAACTCAAATCCTCAGCGCAGTCAAAGTCCCTGAAGTTTTAGGTAAACAACAGAAATCTCCACCTCCTTGAACACTGCCTGCGACATTTCCATCACGACCCATAAATTCCTACCTGCGACAGCTCCAATCAAGCAAAACTATTAGATCACATCCCATCAGCTCCTACCTATCAGCACTTGAATCAGCTTCACCACCTAAATTTACTCATCCTCACACAGAATGCCACGTCCCAGACCTTAATCAACTACACTAAGAGTAATTTAAAAAGAAAAAATGCAAATGAGCTGCCGGCGTAGGAACAAAAGCTAAAGCGCCACCGCAGGAAACAAAGTAGAACTGAGAGGGAAATGCGGACAATGACGTTGACACCTCGAGGGGAGTGACGTTGACGCCGCGAGGGGAGATGCGGACGTGGCCGAGGAGGGAGAGGGACCGACAGCTGCGTTCGTTGAAGGAAACAAAGTCGTTTAGGTCGGTGACGACGGACAGTGACTTTGACGCCGTGAGGGGAGATGCCGGATGCGGACGCGGCCTATGAGTGTGCCGTTCAAATGATAGGGTTTGTTGGGTCGATAGGATTTGTTGGGTCAGTTTTGGGTCGAGAGTGACGCCCCTTGCTTCGATAGGCTTTGTTGGGTCGAGCCGTCGACTTTGGTTTTTTTTTTAACAGGAGCCCAAATTGTGTTAAGCCCGTAAAAATTCGATATTCGGTAAATATCGAATTTTATTTTTCCGCTACCAATCCCAATACCGAATACCGTTTAAAAAACAACGTACTCCCAATCCCGATCCCAAATATCGAAATACCGATATCGAATTCCCGAAATTTTAAAAAATCGGGATTGGAATCGGTGTCCCGAAATTTTTGCTCTCCGCTGTGTATAGCCGTCCGTCTTGACATGAGATGAAATTCAAATTTCATATTGTTTGAAATTGATTACATGCTTTATTTAATTATCCAGATAGTTGCTTCACGTGACAAGTTATGCAATCAAAAGCGCGGGGGAGGGGGGAGAGTGTCTAGAACCCATATATATTTTGATGTCTGCAGAAGCAGAAGCCCCTGCCGGACAAGGGGTATTAGACTTAGTTGCTCCGAGGTAATAGATGGACGTCGAGATCCAGCAATTCCATGTAGTCGCCCCCGAGGAACATCTCGGATTCTGGCAGATTTTCCGCTGCAGCATCCGCAGCAGCCTGGAAGGGGTATAGAACACCACCCACCTGTTTCCCAAAATTCGACGTCATAAAGTGAAAGGAGACTTTAATCAACAAAAATTCAGCCGTCTGATATTTGGACAAAACCTGTGCATCATGATTCCTGGGACCTTTCCCAATTCTGCGGAGTGAAACCGTCCCCTGCTCAGATGATCCCACCCCAACCACAGCAAAATGTAGAAACGTAAAAATTATTAGATGAATACTTAATTTATATTATAGAGTTTAACATAAAAGTTCAAACAGTTGTTTAACAAACAGAATCAATGAAATTGAAAATAAATGCTTAGTGACGTGTTTCTAGCTGAGAGCTTTTTATTACGTTTGGGGTGGGTATCTCGTACTGCAGCATCATCCACTCCGTCTCCTCATTGTCCCTGTTGTGGAACACCCGGATGATTTTCCAGCAAACTGTGGCCCAGTCCGGGAACGGCATCTGGCGAGGCTCCCCTGCCTGCCTCCAGGACCCAACATCCGAATCCCTGATCTGATCCGCACGCACGAGGTACCACGTATGCTCTGACATATTAAAAGGAAGCAGGCAGCGAGCCGATTACTCTTTAACTTGAGAAAAGGGTGGTGCAGTGGGTGCGTCCGTATGATCAAACCTACCGTTTAAATCTTCTGGCCTACTGAGGAAAGGGTTGGCCATTCCGGGCATTGAATGGAAAGGAGAATAAGACCCGGGGAGTGGGCGGCTAGCAAGAGGATGGAACAAAGTAAGAATGGGAACACGGTTTGGGATTGTTTAAAGTTGCCATTTTGGGGGACGGGGGAGTTGGGGATTTTATAGGGAGAATTGTTTTGCATCGGAATTATTTGTCCATAATTCTTTTGACTAATCTTGAGACCCCTTTTTCTTAAAAATAAAAATAAATAAAATACGTGAGGCGATCCAACCCCCGGAAATCGGAAATTTCCCCGAAACCCGATGAATTAAGATTGCTGTTGATTTTGTTTCTAGACCGAAAAAAATATATATTTTTTGGACCGGGGAGTGCTGTCTTTATTTGATCGATTAAGATTGCTGTGGATAATTTGTCGTTATCAGAGTGTGAGTCTTGTCTTTATTTGACATCGTCATATGTTTTTGGTGCCCCTGGGGGTATTCCGGCACACCCTCTCTCATGACTTAAAAATTGATAAAAATTTATTCATTACCACGAATTTTGATCGAAGTTCGATGCTTGGTGTACTTTGTCTTGTTGTCCCATGAATAAGGGGAATGTTGAGAGTTGAGGCGTAGGGCAATTGTTGAGTTAAGAATTTTTTCATTTTTATTTATCATTTTTTCGGGTGTAAATAAATAGGAAACGGTTGGAATACTCATGAAAAGTTAAGAGTCTGACTCGTTAGTTCGAGCTTTTTTTTTTTTTTTTTACAAACGATGGTCTGAAAATTGACCTCTCGAATAATTTTCGAACGTTGAACAAACCAAACCTTCTTAAATTACTCTTTTATTTTGTTTTTATTTTTTCATTTTACTCAGAAATAATTTTTTAAAAAAAGTTAAAATTCGAATTATTAATTGTAAAATTTTACATTCCCATATCACGACAGAATCCAAATATCTAAGAAATGAACTCCATCCCCTCGCACCTGATTTTACAATTGACATTGGGAAACTCGCTTATAAGAATTGTTTTAAACGAATTTTAATTTATGAAATCAAGACGAGTCTCTCCTCTCCCTTCTTTGCTGTCTCCGGTGGCTCACGTGGAAGTGGCAAAACTTCCTCACACCAAAGCTTTCTGTCTGTCATGAAATTTTTTTTATACTGTTTTCGAACCGCGATACAAAAAGTTTTTATGTTGTATGAAATTATTTCGTATTTATATAAAATATTGCGTACCTTTTAGTATTATACGAGAGAGTTTATACCTGATCCGAAATAGTTTCATAAAATACGAAACATATACGAAAGGGTATGAAATCATTTCAAATTTTAAATAATTTCATACGTAATATTAAATAATTTTGTACCGGATAAAAGCTTCTAGAAAAGAAAATATAAATTTTTGGCAAAATATCGTTATTTGGTATCATCAATAGCCCAACTTTACGTTTTAACATATCGTTCAAAAATTTTTTAATTTCGCCTTATTTTAATTTTACTACCTAAAAAGTTTTTTTTTCCTACGTGGACTACTAACAACGAAATAAATCAAGAAGGGAATTCCTGCGAGTTAGCCCATAGTGTCTTGAGTGCTGGCTACAACCTGACTGCTACCGCACCCAGCCATGTAAGGATGATCTGAACTGCCGCCGTCGTGTCTGCTTCTTTGCATCCACCCCTGAGCAACTCCGCATGGTCAGTCCCCGGAGAGTCAACACCTGCGACCCCGACTTCGGTGGGTCCCCTTTGCCGCATGCCTTTGACTCCTACCTCGCAAAGGCGGTGGGGTCCGTTGTGTCATCCCTCACCTCGATCCTGCTGTCTGCGCCATCTCCCCTCCAGCCGACTCCCCTCCTCCTATGTCTCCGAACAGGTTCGGGATAAGTTGCCCAAGGGATTTGTCGATGACCTTTGTCTTTGGAGGGGCGCTGGAGGTCGGGATAGGCGCCGACTAGGGCGTAGGGGGAGCGGAGGCGACGGACGGGGCGTTGGTCATATCTTCGGGGTCTTGCTTTGCTTCTTACCTTTATCTCGGGGAAGGAGGGAGATTTTTGAGAAGGAATTAGGGTTTGGTCTATTGATCTCTCTGTGTCAAGGCTATGTTTGTGGCGAATACGGTAAGGGTTGGGGTGGGGCTATTTTAGGTATATCATAAAATTTAGAAAACACGATTTATTAACTAAATAATTTAGTGATGATTTTTTTAGCTTTTTTTTTATTGGGCCAAAGAGACACATAAGACCAAAAAGCAAAAGAGACGTTAGAGGCACGCCAGGTAATCTTAACGGCTAAATTAAAAAATAAATTAAAATAAGATTAAATTAAAAATTTTTAAATAATATGTCAAAATTTTATATATATATGATCGGTTATGTCATATGCATTGTCCAATTGATTAGTATCAGGTGAGACTAAAGCCAAACTACACGTTGCGATATAACCATTGCCAAATCAGTACCAACATGGACCCACTGACCACCGACTCAATTCACCCCCTAAAGCAAAAACGACTTACCACAAATGGGAAACACGGATCACAGTTTAGAGTTCCCGGAAGGCGAAAAAAATTGAACCACACGAACCACAAGGGAGGGATACTCAATCTGGCGAACCAAAGGGGGGAACACGGACGGGGAAAAGCAAATGAACACGACGAACGACAAAGGGGGAACACGGAATAGGGTTTCGCATGGAGGACGGCGAAAGGAAAAAGCAAGAAGAAGAACGAGAAGGGGGAAACACTGATTAGGGTTTAATGGGTCGGGGACGGTGAAAGGAAAATGAAGACGAGGATAGGGAAGAGGAGCGTACCTAAAGGCGATTTGCAATTCCGGAGGGCACGTTGCTCAGGGAGAACCCGGGGGGACTACGGAGGAACGCAGCGATCGGAGGAGGACGAAGGAGGACAACGGGTTCGAAGGTAAAAGGGGGGTAAAATTACAAATGGAAATTGGGAAACATTTTAGTAATTTTACCGCACGGGTAAAATTGTAATTTCACATTAAAAGTTGGTTCGGTTTTAGGTTCGGAATGTACTGTTCTGTTTAGTAAATTACTAAAAAATTTAGTAATCGATTACTGAATTTTGTTAAAAAATTAGTAAAAAATTACGAAAAAAATGACGAATTTAGTAATTTACTAAAGACTTTACTATGTTACACAGTAATTTACTAATTTCGGTTTCAAAATTAGTAAATCATTACTACAATCTCCGGACGGCCTACTTGAAAAATTACTAACATTACAAATTTTACTACAAAAAATTAGTAACAGTTACTAATTTTTCACTGCTTGACCATTCGGAAAGTTACTAAACTACGTTTAGTAAATTGCGGAAAAAATTACTAAACTTTTTAGTAACCGATTACTAAAGTTGAATAGTGAAATTTTAGTAACGATTACTAAAAAAAATGTCAAATCACCGTTATTTTTTGTAATCGGTTACTAAAAAGTTTAGTAAATTTTTCGACCGATTTACTAAACGTAATTTAGTAACTTTCCGAATGGTCAAACAGTGAAAAATTAGTAACAGAATACTAATTCTTTTTAGTGATTTACTAATCATTTTACTAAAAAAAATTGATTTTTAGTAAAGATTACTAAAATTTTCGTCAAATTTAGTAAACTACGTAACGGTTACGTGCACGTACCGCTTTCGTGTCTAAAAGCTTCCTTTTCTTTTTTTACCCTCTGTTGTCTTGTTTCTCTCTCTCTCTCTCTCTCTCTAGTCATCATTAACCGAAATTTACTTTATTTGTTTGTTTGTTTATTTTTGGTTGCAAAGTGAAGTGGATACCCAAGTTTTAGATTGTAAATCTTTTAACGCCAAAGATTCTAATTGGGACTTTTTTTTGCTAAGTATGATTTTGAATGGCCAGGCCCGTTCCTCTATGATGGGGAAGCGGTAGACTCGTGAAGACTGTTTATGGACACCTTCCCCCTAACTCATTTACATCCAAACGGATGTTATTCAAATGTTACAAGACCATCCGCCACGGGCCGCCTCCTATGTTTACGGTAAAGCTATTACAAGATCCACACCATCCTCCCTGCAGAAAAGCCTAGAACTAGAAGTTTGCGTCGGACAGGGTTGCCGACTTTGTGAACCCCTAATTCTCCAGAGGAAACAGAGCAGCGTTGTTGAGATCTAGCAACTCCAAGAAGTCACCATTGGAGGGAGGATAGTGGAGTTGAGATCTCGCAGCTTGTTAAGAAGGCCTGCGACGAATATGACTAGAGTGATCCCTCGAGACCAAAAGACCTCCTTTGTTCAAGGAGCAACACTTGTCAGTCACGAAGAACCGGATCGATATTCGTTCGCCTGAGACCTCTGTTTTTGGATTTTAAATATTTTCAAACATATTGTAAAACAGCACGGACACCCAGAAGGGATGATACCTCACGAATGAAAAGGACTTCCCCACCTTGCAGAGAGGCCCGGCAAAACAAAGTCGAAATTAAAACCGAGGAGCAAGTAAATGTTTATTAAGCCGAGTTCAAGTGGTCATGTAATACTGTAGCATCTTCCGATCGGGCTCATTTTCGTTCCCTTGGTTTGAACTCACCTTTAGAGTGTTTATATTTTTTTATATAGTTCGCCCGGTGGGAGAAACTAAATAAAAAAAAAGAGGGAAAAGTCCTACGTTTGGGGAATTTAGGCCTACAGTCAAATCTTGCGGACAAAGATTCCGTTGGGGAAAATTTTAATGTTAAGTTGGGTTCTTATGTTGAAAAAGAAAGAAAATGGTGATTTGGTTTGTTCCTCTTTTTTCACCCTATTATTATTACGAGTCTGCTGTTGGATTTGTAGGAGTCCTGTCGTGCGCCCCACATAAATGAATATTACCAGAAGTTCACGTCGTACAGGATTAATGGCTCCGTGATCCCTAATTCTCCTGAGGGAACAGAGGGGCGACAAGATCTAGCAACTCCAGGAAGTCGCCTCTGTCTGATTCCATCGGTTTCTCAGGCGCCGGGAAGGGGTGTTCAGTCGGATTGGGAGGGAACAGAGGGGCATCAAGATCTCGCAACTCCAGGAAGTCGTCATCGCCATCAGGGAACATGTCTATCTACTCTGGGGGGGGGGGGAAATTGAAGAATCAGAAGCAGCAACCCTGTTGGATGCAAAGCCACGGAAAGAAACGATGGGGGAGTTGGTTAGTGCGGCTAGAGGAGGATCGGACAAAGCAATGGAAAATCCGAATATGAGTAGGAAGAAGGGGATAGTACAAAACCCAACTGACCTGCGGATGATTGGTGCTTCGAATACAGTGAGGAGGTTGAGTTGATTTATAGGGGGGGGGGGGATTTGGTTGGTTGGTTTTGGCATATGGTTGGTGTAGGGGTGTATTAAATTATTTGGAAGCCGGCCAGGGAGGTCATTTTTCAAAGTGACTCTTGACTTTCCTGGACATAGCCTCCTGCATTAAGATTTGGGACATCCGTCAATTCCACATGGTCAGATTCCAGAAACTCCATAATCTCATCCATTGCAGCAATTTCTTTCTAATGACAACCTTTCAACTTCTTTTTTGGTGGTATTCTCGATCAATATAGAAAAGCGTTGTATTTTTTTCGGAAAATCTTGGATCATCAGCAAGAGAATCTCTTTCGCTATGCAACGAGTGTGATCAGCGCTCGAGCCAAGGCCTCCGTTTGACTAAGGCGCGAACCTAAATGACTCCAGCAACTCTCCAAAGATGCAGCACCCGGCGAAGATGCAGATCGAAGAAAGAAAAGAACTGAGTACTTCGGGATTGACTTTGAATGAATGACAAACGGGGCATCGGACAAACCATGGGATTCCCTTAGGATCATTACCGATGAAGCCGGGCCCCCATTTAGATAGCAAGATCCAGAATCGATCGAGGCGGGAAGTGACGTCATTTCATCTGGATACGTTCGAGAAGACACGTGTGTTTCTTTGACCTGCAAGCCCCACACACGTGAGCTTGGTCTCCGACTTCGTACATGACGTCACCACAATCGTCACCCTTCAGGATGACGTCATCGTTTTGACAAGCAGGTGGGAAATAGCCTTTTTTTTTTCCCTTCCAAAACCCAAGCCGTCTGATCCCAACCCTATCCATTCCCGGCCGTGTTTTTCAGAGCCGTAATTTTTTACTTTTTTCAAGATTAATTTATTTAAAATATTCAGTTAGTGCTCTCTCCCTCCACATCTGCCGGAAGATACAATTCCACAGCACGGCTAACTCTACATGGTACACTCCGACTAACCCGTTCGGGCAACGATCAGCGGGCGGAAACGTCCTACAGGTTAGAGGAATTCCTCCTCTCTTCCATCCCCGCAGAAGTCAGTCTGCGGCTATGGAAGCAAAATTCAAAGCGGGAGAATTTTCACGTGACAACAAAAGAGAAAAGAATGATGTAATCGAATTTTAAAAAAAAAAATTGATTAAAAACAAATGGTGAGAAACACATCGTGACCATGTCCACGGGTTTGATGGAGGGAAAGAAAGTGACCAACTTGACATGGTATAAAATGTATATCATTTGGATGGGATTCGACCATTCATTCATGCTTTTTCTTTCCCTCTTTTTGTCCCCTTACATATTCTAAAAAGGCACCGTAAGATTATGTGAAACCCAAATTTTATAAAACCAGGGAATATTCTAATGCACATGCTACAGGGATGGATACACATACACCCCCCTTTACGGGACTTTCGTCAATACAGGCCACGGGAGATTATGGTCAATCGAGATCGAGCAACTCCAGGAAGTCGCCTCCGGTGAAGATGCTGGATGCATACTGAATCCCGGCCGCCAGGAAGGGGCAGTTGTGCGCACGGTGTTGGCTGTCCTCCAAGGGGAATGGATCAGGGACCTGTTTTGACGAATACCAAGGAAACAGGATATAAGGAAAGGACCTAGAATTAGTGACGAGAAGGCATCGATGTTTGGACAAACCACATGATTCGTTGGGCCTTTCTTGATTCTGCATATCGAACCTGCACGGAAGTTCTCCAGAAAAAAAAGCACCTTTAGATAATTTAAGAATCAGAATCCATCGAACCCAAAGTGGGATGCGCGTTCCAGCTCCGATTTAATTAATTACCTTGTCTGTCGTAATCTTATACCGTAGCATCACCCAATCTGTCTCCTGATCGTCCCCTTCGTGGAACACACTGATGGTTTCCTTGCAAATCAAGGGCAATCCCATAAAAGTTACATTTCGAGGTTCCCCTTTCGGCTTCCAGGATCCCTCCTCCTCCTTATCTCTGTTATGTTCCGAGCGCAGGAGGTACCATATATGCTCTGACATATTAAAAGAAAGCATAGGGATGGATGAGGCGTCTCCCATCCAGTCAAAGTTTCTGGCAACGCTGCAATATTAAAGTTTTTGTTCAGTTGGGATCATACCGCTCAAGTCTTCCGGCCGTCTCTGGAAGGGGTTTGTATCGGAATCGAAGGTTACAGGGCATCTGCTGAAGGTCCGTCCCATTGCTGTGACGGTAGAAGGGACTCCCGCCCACGAGCAGCTGTCCCGGACAGTTAATAAAAAGGCAAACATTCATTAGACGGAACCAACATTACTAGGAAGGGGACTCCGTGGAGGCAGGCAAGTGAAATCAGAGTACAGTCATGAACCAGAACAACGACGACCACCGGACGACCTCCACCAAAATACTGGTATCATCTCAACACAAAAGGGGTATCCCGGGGACAGAAAAAGAAAAAACCCTGCGCGCTCGAAATGACGGAGGTAGTAAGTAGTAACAAGGTAGGGAAACAAAACTTTTATGACCTGATGATGATGGTCTGGGGATGTTTCAGTCTTCTTTTTCTTTTCTCTGCAGGGGCATGGAATGGAACAGTTGGATGTGTTCTATTTAAAGACCAGCGCAAGTGGGTTGTGGGGCCGAATTCTTTCCTAGAAATTCCCCAGAGGACGGAATGGAAGAGTTGGATGAGTTCTATCAAGGTGTCCATAGATCCCCCCTTTAACTTTATTGCATTAGCAAAAAGCTATTTCACGAATCTTCAATTATCTTCAAGAAAGGATAATATTTGTTTTTGGTCTTTTTCTTCAATAAAAGCGGAACAATCTGCGTTCCTAATAAGAAAGAAAGAGAAGTACAGGAACAATACACAATGGGTTAATCCCACATTTATATAATGGAATCTTAAAGGAAAAGGAATTATTTCTAAATGGTAAACATTTCGATCGATTTATCATTCAAACATGATAATATACAATATTATTAAGCCAATAAATGCATTGTTATGCTTCCCCGTCCAAGTCCCACATAGTACTTAATTAATTGTTTTGTTTAAGTTTAGGCCCATTGATATTCCAAAAGCACCTCTTCGAAGTCCTCAAGAGGCAGTTGCCATTCAGTTTGAGGAGGTATAACACGACTTTTCACTTATATTGAGATGTCATGTTTCGTAAAAAAAAAAAAAATGTACACCAAGGGGTAAAGAAAGCTCTCTCCCTCCCAGCGTGAGACTCGACATCTCTTAAATTGACTAGATTTCAAACTATCTGATGCAACTTCTTGGTGGAATGCGCTAACACATTACACACTCCTTTACACCTGCTTTGCTTCATTGGAGGAAACAGCATCCCTATCGAACGGGGTAAGGACTTGGCTATTCATATCTCGCAGGAGCAAACAGATGGGTTTCGAGATCCAGCAACTCCATGGAGTCCGCCTCATTGGAAGATAGTCATCGGATTCGGACAGCGGGAAGGGGCAGCGGTGCACACGGCGCCGACGCCTGCTGTTACTAAAGGGGGACATGGGCCACCAACGGTGGAAAAAAATCAAAAGTCTTAGTTAGGAACAAGGAATTTGAATAACGAGACAGGCTGGCATAAGAAAACTGGGGAGGCACGTACTAGCATCGTCATTCCTACCAAAAACCGGAGTCCAGTTTATATCTTCAGAATCCAAATAAGTCGGAATAAAGAATAATGCTTGGGAGAAATTTCTTCTTCCTACTGTCTTCCTATTTTGGACGGATGATGGATACGGCGTTGAAACTTGCACAAATAATCAATCGGTTTGAATGTTTCTCCATCTTCAAGATAGATTCATGGGATTTATAACACGTGAACATTTACAATTTCGACCGCAAGTATTTGGTTCCATAGTCTTCCAACAATTGCTTTTCCACTTTGACCAAACCATCTTTTCAACTACAACTACTAGCTCGATTTAGGACTTTTTTTGGTTTCAAAAGAGAAAGATCCATTCCGGGCCCAATCGGCCATCGCCAGGAACCTGCTGCCCGCTGGTAACAGACGAATCCGACAACCATAACAACCTGTGGGTGTTCCTTGTCCCCGGCATCTACCGGTTCCTCTATTTGAACGACGCGATCAGTCAGTCCTGGCTGCATACTACTGTCGCTCCTTCCCCTCCATGCCGGAGACTAAGGAGGCCGCCGGAGCTTTTCCCGGCAGGGATTTTGCTCTGAATGAAAGCGAACATGATGCCCATCCACGTCACTAGCCGGGGAAACTCTACTTTGACATCCTGCGAGTTAGAACGGGGGGACCGTGTATGCTGATATTTCCCCGCGAAATTTTAGTGTTCACAAATTTTTGGCACGCCCAGTGGGACCATCTATACCTCTCATCTCTTTACATCTAAGTATCCATATGGCTTCAAAGATAATCATGCTGAAGAACTCCATCAATGCTGTGAATAATCAGCTTGTTGGTTTTCCCTCTCAGTCTTTTGAAAGCTTTTCATCGCCTGGTTCCAGGAACTTCACCAAAACCAGACCGATTGCTGACATATATAAGGAAACGGAAGAGATTCTAAAATCACTCTCTCCAAAGTCACCTCCATCATACAAGGAGGTTACTGAAAGAAGCCTTCTCAGCAAGGATTCCATATCACCAACTCATTTGGGTAGTTTCTGCAACAACTCATCAAGTGTCTCTCCTCTTGAGGATTCTTCCTTAGACTGCAATCCAAAATGGAGCTTTGCTGAATCAAGGGCCAAAACGCGCAAGCAAATGGAGGAGATAGAAGACATTCTTCAATCTATTCCATCCTGCAAAGAGATTGCCGGAAGGATGCCACCGAACAAGGGCATCATGTCACCAGTTCCTCTGCCAAGCTTCCATGATAGTTTATTGGAGGACTCTTCACCGAAGCAGTCTCGAAGCATCGGTGAGGTTGATCTAGCTGAAAAGTTGGATGAAATCATGCCAGTTATGATGGCTGATACTCCATCATTGGAGGACCAAGTTGCGTCTCTTGCTAAAGCAGTTGAAGCGATGACGAAGTCCATGAGGGATATGGATCAACAACTTGAGTATGTCATAAGCAGGCTCGAGAATAAAGAGTCCGGAAGAACATCTAATGAGGAAGGTTCTTACATACGCAAGGATAAAGGCAAGAATGTACTGAACGTGGATAATTCACCGAAGCTTGTACCTGCCCCTGTTGATGCTTCAGTCTCAACCAGAGCAATGAAAGAACTAATACAAGAGGCCCTGAAGGATGAACTTGAGGGAAAATATGCAACGTCTTTGGCGTACAATAAGCCGTACAGCCAAAGAATCGAAAATTTGAGCATGCCAATGGGTTATCAGCCCCCATACTTCCAACAATTTGATGGGAAGGGGAATCCAAGGCAACATGTTGCTCATTTTGTCGAGACTTGCAACAATGCTGGTACAGATGGAGACTTGATGGTCAAACAGTTCGTCCGCTCCTTGAAGGGAAATGCATTTGACTGGTACATCGACATAAAACCAGGAAGTATTGACAGTTGGGAGCAGTTGGAAAGGGAATTCCTGAACCGCTTTTATAGCACGAGACGTGTGGTGAGCATGATAGAGCTCACTAACACACGTCAATGGGAAGGCGAGCCGGTCGTTGATTATATACAACGATGGAGAAACCTAAGTCTAAACTGTAGGGATCGCTTATCTGAGGCGACGTCAATAGACATGTGCATTCAAGGAATGCTCTGGAGGATTCGCTACAAGAGCACATGATATGGAGTTGAGTTTTGTAGGAGTTGGTGTGGGAGATCTTCCGGTACCTGAGCCATCCAAGGGAACGGGAAGACCAATTAATAGAACTGGAGGCAAGCCTGCCTTCAAGGATAACAAGAAACAAGTGCTGGCCACCGATGTTGTTCCCGTCAAGGTCCCGAATGCAAAGGAGAAAGGGCAATCGAGCACTTCAACCCATGCTCCAGCAACTCCCCAGACAGAGAAGAGGCGACCGACTCTAGAGGAGAGGCAGAATAAGCAATATCCTTTTCCAGATTCCGATGTTGCAGATATATTCGACTTTCTTTTGTCTGTTAAAATGATTGAACTCCCTCCGTCAAAACGCCCACAACAAGCGAGTCGAGCGGGAGATTCAAACTTTTGCAAGTATCACCGTGTTCTAGGCCATCCTATTGAAAAATGTTTTGTCTTCAAGGAGAAGGTTATGGAACTTGCCCGAGATAACAAGATTGACTTAAGGTCGATGGTTTCCTCGAATCTGGTGGACGTAGCAAGATCAGACGCATCCAATATTATCTTCGGGTCGTTTAGCTATGATGAGATGGCTGCTTCCCTTTGTTCGAAAGTGAAGCTGGATGATAGTCAGGACGTTAAGAAGTCAAGCTGTGCAATTGCCCATGAGGCGGTTCATGATGAGGACGGTTGGACTTTGGTGACGCATAAAAGGAACCGAAGAAAGACTTTGAAGCCTCAAGAGAGGAAACCTCATATTCGAGCAAAAGTCTTTAACAGAGGACATAAGAAAGCAAACTTCAAGGAGGCTGTAGATCAGCAAAAGTCTAATGTTGAAGTGACTCCAAAAAAGCCATCTGCAATCATGGTGTGGGATTTCTTTCCCGAACAATTTCAAAGGCTTGCAACTCTGTCTAGAAGTTGTCACCATGTCAACACGATAAAGAGCAGTCCGATCCAAAGGTTGGCATCCCGGAAAGTTCTACAACAATGTCAGTCGAAAAGGTGAAGGAGAATTATCCGATTATCGCGTTTTCTGATGAAGATCTTCTCGTGGGCCACAAGTCACACAATTGACCATTATTTGTGTCGGGACATACATGCGGCACAAAGGTTAATCGCATCCTGATTGACCCAGGTTCCGCAGTCAATATCATTTCATCGAAAACTTTGAGGGATATTGGCTTGGGAGTGGATGATCTCTCAAGTAGTCGGCTGATAATTCAGGGATTTAACCAAGGCGGAGAACGGGCCATCGGAAAAATTTGCCTTTCTCTCACGATAGGTGACATGAACTCTTGTACAACATTCTATGTTATCGATTCAAGGACAACCTATAATATGCTGCTAGGTTGGCCATGGATGCACGAATATGGAATCATTGCATCAACACTTCATCAATGCTTCAAGTTCATTAAGGACGGAGTTCCATGTACAGTATGGGCGGATGCTAAACCCTTCACAGCGGAGGAGTCATACTTTGCCGACGCCAAGTTTTACTGGAACAAGAGTATACATGTGGAGGCGTCAAACTTAAAGCCCATCGTAAAGAATGCCCTAAAAGAATCAAGCGCGGATATACCATCCATACATCAGGAGAAAACTTCAGCTGATCTTATGCCTGAAAATATACAAGCAAAAGATGTGACGAAGCAGAGCAAACCAATTTTGCGCTACATTCCCAGAGCATTCAGAAGAGCAGGAGAACCGCCTTTCGTGAGCAATGATAGTGCAAAAGCGATGCAGCCGAAAGAACTCAATTGGCCAGTGACAAAGCTCTCAACAATGGTCCCCACGAATGTGCCACTAAAAGGTTTCGTTCGCCCAAAGCAGGGGGCAATTCTCTATCCGGATTCATTGCCCGATAAGCGCACCAATGGGTTTGATCCAAATGCTTTCAGATTACTTTCTGCAGCAGGCTACACAGAGGATTTAAAGACGCTAGGTGACGTCTCAAAAGAGGTTAATCCAGGAAGCGATGGACAAAAGTTAAAATTGGGTCTGGGGTATGTTACTACTAAGCCCGATTGTCACCTAGTAAAGGACGCCTCAACCCAATACATCGAGGCCAATGATGGTACTGCCAAGGTACCTATAAGAACTTCAGTATTCGAACGACTTAGAATCCCACCCGAACGAAAGTCAGTATTTGATAGACTTAGTGCTCTAGAAGAAAAGATTGATGATCGGAGACCTATACAACTAAGGTTAGGACATGCTCCAAGAAGTCAAATGGTGTGGAACAGAGTGGACAAGAGGAAAGACGTCCCAATCATAATTGAAGACACAAATGATCTCCGTAGTAAAATTCCTTCCCGGATGAAGCGTCGAACTGTTGTGGAGGTGACCACTGGAGAAGTGTTGAAAATGACCACGAAGACATGGATAACTACAAAAGGCAATGAGGAGTTATCTCAAGATAACGTGGAAGATGATGTCGCTTCTTATCATGTCACGATTTCAGAGGCTGATGAAGACGCATCTCACAAAGAAGATGATGCGGAAGATGCTCCTGAAGTATTCGAAGATGGGAAGAAGTCTACTATTGATGAACTGAAGGAAGTAGACCTTGGAAAAGAAGGGGATCACCGTCCTATTTTCCTTAGTGCGAGTTTAACCCCTGAAGAAGAGGAGTTGTATATCCAATTATTAGGGGAATACAAAGACGTCTTTGCATGGAGCTACAAAGAAATGCCCGGCCTCGACCCAAAGATTGCAGTTCACAAGTTAGCTGTGAAGCATGGGGTTCGTCCCATAAAGCAAGCTCAACGGCGTTTTCGTTCGGAGTTGATTCCCCAGATAGAAGTCGAAGTCAATAAACTTATCGAAGCTGGATTCATTCAGGAAGTGAAGTACCAAACATGGATCGCAAATATCGTACCCGTCAAGAAAAAGAACGGTCAACTCCGAGTTTGCGTTGATTTTCGTGATCTCAATAATGCGTGTCCCAAGGACGATTTTCCGCTTCCGATTACTGAGATAATGGTAGACGCTACCACAGGCTATGAAGCCATCAGTTTTATGGATGGATCGTCGGGGTATAATCAAATTCGAATGGACCCGAAAGATGAAGAAATGACAGCTTTTCGTACACCAAAAGGAATCTACTGTTATAAGGTGATGCCTTTTGGGTTGAAGAATGCAGGAGCAACTTATCAAAGAGCAATGCAGCGCATCTTCGATGATATGCTACATAAAAACGTAGAGTGTTACGTGGATGATTTGGTTGTCAAGTCCAAACGAAGACATGATCATATTGATGACTTGAGAAAAGTATTTGACAGACTGCGTAAATATCAACTAAAGATGAATCCCATGAAGTGTGCATTCGGGGTCACTTCGGAAAAGTTTATTGGATTTATCGTTCGACATCGAGGCATTGAAGTCGATCAATCAAAGATAGATGCAATTATGAAGATGCCAGGGCCAAGGAATATACATGAGTTGAAGAGCCTTCAAGGGAAGCTTGCATACATTCGAAGGTTTATATCAAACTTGGCCGGACGATGCCATCCGTTCCATAGATTGATGAAGAAGGGTACTCCTTTTGAGTGGGACGAAGCGTGTGAAAATGCATTCAAACATCATGAAGGCTTATTTGTCAAAGCCGCCGGTCCTTAATGCACCTATCCATGGAAGGCCACTCATACTTTATATAGCGGCGCAAGAAGCTTCTTTAGGAGTCCTGCTATCCCAGGAAAATGATGGTGGAAAGGAGAACGCTCTATACTACTTGAGCAGAACGTTAACTGGTGCAGAACTGAATTATTCTCCAATTGAGAAGACATGCCACGCACTAATGTTCACTATACAAAAGTTGCGACATTATTTGCAGGCACATTCTGTTCGCCTCATATCACGGGCAGATCCTCTCAAGTACATCATGTCAAAGCCGGTTTTATTTGGTCGTCTCGCCAAATGGGCACTTATGCTTCAAGAATTTGAGATCTCATATGTGCCTCAAAAGGCTGTGAAGGGACAAGCTTTGGCTGACTTCTTAGCAGATCATCCTATACCAGATAATTGGAAGATTTCTGAAGAACTACTCGACGAAGAGGTGATGTTGGATGATACTCCTCGTCCATGGAAGATGTTCTTTGATGGATCGGCTACCCAAAGAGGTGCAGGAGCTGGAGTTGTCTTCGTCACATCTGATGGAGATATCATCCCATATGCATACACCCTTACACAATTATGCTCAAACAATATGGCTGAATATCAAGCCCTCATATTAGGGTTAGAAATGGCCATGGATAACAAGGTGCATAGTTTAAGGGTATATGGGGACTCCAAGCTTGTGATCAATCAACTTTTATCTACATACGAAGTTCGCAAGCCTGAACTTTTGCCATATCATGAATATGCAGTTAAGCTCGCGGGATGGTTCTAGGACTTTAAAATAAGTCACGTACCAAGAAGGGAAAATGCGCAAGCAGATGCCTTGGCAAGCCTCGCTTCTTCACTCACTTCTGTGGACAAGCAAGTTAGTATTCGACTGTGTCAGGCTTGGGTGGATCCTCCAACCTTTAATGAGGAGGAAGACGAAAAAGTCAATATCATCTCTGCCTATAATGGGGAAAACAAAGACTGGAGACAACCACTCATTGATTTTCTTGAGCACGGAAAGTTACCTGATGATCCTCGACAAAAGGTAGATATTAGGAGACGAGCACCTCGGTTCATATATTTCAAGAATACTCTCTATCGTCGATTATTCGAAGGAGTGTTCTTACGGTGTCCTGGAGAAGAAGAAGCTAACAAAGCGTTAGAAGAAGCGCATTCAGGAGTCTGTGGGGCTCATCAATTCGGTCCGAAACTTCACTTTCAACTGAAGAGGATGGGTTATTACTAGACAACGATGGTGAAGGACTGCATAGAGTATGTCAAGAGGTGCCAAGGTTGTCAGTTTCATGCCAACTTCATCCATCAATCGCCCGAGCCACTTCATCCAACCGTAGCATCTTGGCCATTTGAAGCATGGGGACTAGATGTTGTAGGACCCATCACGCCAAAATCGTCTGGAGGCCATTCATATATTCTGGCTGCAACTGACTACTTCTCCAAATGGGCGGAAGCCGCACCTTTTCGGGAAGTAAAGAAAGAAACGGTTATCACCTTCATTAAGAATAATATCATCTTTCGTTATGGCGTGCCTCGCTATATCATCACTGATAATGGCCGGAACTTTTCTAATAAGGCCATAGATAAGTTCTGCGAACAATTCGGCTTCAAGCAATACAACTCTTCCATGTATTATGCAGCTGCAAATGGATTGGCAGAAGCGTTCAATAAGACACTTTGCAACCTTCTCAAAAAGGTGGTGGATAAAGCCAGAAAAGATTGGCATGAACGAGTTGGAGAAGCTCTATGGGCGTATCGAACGACATATAGAACTGCAAACCAAATGACACCATACTCATTGGTCTATGGCGTTGAGGCGGTTCTCCCACTTGAACGACAAATACTTTCGCTACGAATAGCGATACAGGAAGGACTTTGTCAAGAGGATAATGCGCAACTACGGTTACAGGAATTGAAAAGCGTCTGGAAGCACAACAGCGAATCGAATGCTACCAAGCAAGGATGTCCAAGTCTTTTAATAAGAAAGTCCGTCCTCGCTCCTTCCAAGTTGGTGATCTCGTACTTGCGGTGAGAAGACCTATGACTGGAAGCAAATTCACATCAAAGTGGGATGGCCCATACATTGTCCAAGAAGCTTACACCGGGGGCGCCTACAAGATAGTTGATCAAGATGGAGTACGAGTCGGACCGATCAACGGAAAGTTCCTAAAGCGATACTATGCCTGAAGAATAACGCTCCATGTCGCATGAGCCTAAATTGCATGACATTAAAAAAAAAAGAAGAAAAAAAAAATAATAATAAAATAAAATGTAATACTCCTGGCCCGCACGAGTATAAACTGTGAACGGCTTAATAAAAAATAATAATAATAATATTTCTCTACTAGTTTCGCAAGGAAGAACACCAGCCAAAAAGCTTAACGAAGTAATGCGATGAAGATATCCGCGGAGGTCTTTATACAAACAGACACCATGATTTTTATCTTCTCGTCTCTAGAAGCTTTATGAGGATTTTTCCCTTTGGTATAAAATTGTGTGATGTTTATCTCATGAGCATTTTATCGGCATGCAATGGACATCAATCTCTAGTCTTTACGTGAATGACCCTCGAAAGATTATGAGAGAACTCGGTGTTGAAACACAAATGACCATTTCGATATTCGAATTTGATCCCTTAAAAAAAAATCAGAGAGTTGTGGCAGCCCACTATAGTCTCACTCTCATAATATATCGAATTCTTCAGGGATTATGTGTCGGTGGATATTATTTTGACTAAGAATAAGCATTCCGTTTGGCGTTGAGTTAGTTCGGTTGTGCCTCGATTCTAAAGTAGTTATACCGTTTACATGTTTAAATATGATGACCTTCATTAGAAGCGGAGACCATACTATGGGAGGGAGTCATGAGAATCGAAACGCCATCCTAATAATTTTGTAATGCTTGCCGCGGCACATTAGTCCTAGTTGCTCCACTCATGGAGAGACGACATGATTATTTGAGTAAACAGGTTGAAGTCTGAATTAGACGAACAAGTCACTAATGGAAAAGTATTCATACAAGGCAACTCAGAAAATTCGGCATGATTGATTGCTTTGAGAGAGCTAACTTGTCCAACCCTAGCAACGATGAAAAGAATATCACTCTGTTGTAAAATCACAAGACAGAAGATAATCGCGTCAAGAAGTGGCAATTCTCCTCAATATCGGGAATATTGAAACCCATTATTGATTTAAATAATGGCAACCACAAGATAGTCATGGTCCACCATGAGGTCCTCTTTTTCATAAAGATGAAACCCATTGTTGGTTCGGTGACGGACTTCTTTATTTTTGTATCAATTCTTATGCACTCTGTCTCCTGGAAACGAATGTCCATGTTTTCTGGACTAATAATGTAATGCAATTGCCGACCGTACAAAATTTCTTTCTGCTATGGAGCCTTCCATGTGTACCCCCTACTTGTCCAGCCTTGGATGGGACGAAGCTTCCTGAATGTTAGTGCGTGGGTGTTCTAGTTTTCAGGATCGTTGATAGAAGAGAATCACGAGGATGGCATATGGGTAGTTAGAGTCTCAGAGATTTCTGAATCTCTTTTAGTATCCCCATACAAATGAAAGACGAAAACCAGGAGTGCTAGACTTGGTGCCCGTCTGATATTTTCTTTATATGGATATGAGCATTTCTAGTAGTAACTGGATAAGGCAACAACAATGTCCTTGTGGAGATTGGAAGTGTTATATTAATTATGAAGGTGTTGACTAAGCCTTCTATGAATCCTCAGGCTGGAAAAGATGAAACGACGTCAACTTCAGCGACGGAAACCATCTTCCCTCCATATGTCAATTAGATTTTCAGAACCGATGACGACGCTTTTGATTACTACAGTAAATTCGCTCGCAAAAACGGGTTTTCTATTAGGAAGGCTCGATCAACGGGGAGCCAAAATTTGGGTGTTTATAGAAGAGATTTTGTTTGTTATCGCTTTGGATTTAATCAACCAAGAAGGAAGGCTGATGTGGAGCACCCACGAGATCGGAAACCTGTGCGATGAGGCTGCGATGCTAAATTGTACTTGACAAAGGAAATCGTGGATGGATCGGTCCAGTGGTTTTGTTTCCCAATTTAGTAATGTTCACAATCATGAGTTGTTAAAGGACAATGAGGTTCGTCTTCTCCCAGCTTATAGAAAGATAAAAGAAGCTGATCAGGAGCGAATCCTTTTGCTTGCAAAAGCTGGGTTTCCAGTTAATAGGATCATTCAGCTGTTAGCACTCGAGAAAGGTGTACAGACCGGTCAGTTGCCTTTCATCGAAAAAGACGTAAGGAACTTTGTCCGCAACTGTAAGAAAACTAGTCAAGAGAATGACACTGAAACTCAACGAAAGGTGCGTACATGACATAATCGAGCTTCTTGAGGCATGCGAGGAACCCAATAATGGAAAGGGAAAGCGTGAAAGAATTTATTCAAAGGATGTGGTGAATTTCATTACAAAAAAGAAATAGACAGTGAAAAAGAAGGGAGCAATGATAAATCTAAAATCTCCAACTAAAATCCATAATGTCCTGGCGAATCTTCATCAGTCGGGCATGAGACTCTTGAGATGACAAAGACTCGGCTTCGCTGACTGCTCTCGTCGCTTCAAGAGTCGATACGATTCCACTCAAATTGAGAACTTCAGCTTCTGCTTCATCGACTTGGTTGGAGCACTCATGGAATAAAGTCTTCAGTAAGGATTCAGCTTCGATACATTCAGCGAGCTCTTTTCGAAGTTCAGAGATTTTGTCTGTAACATCTGCCATTTGTTCAGACAAAGTAGCCTTATGTGCAACAATAGATTTGACACTTTCCTTAGCTTGAGTAAGACGAGCTTCCGCCAGCGAAATCTCCTCAGCCGCATTTGAGAGCACTCCTTCATCAGCTATTATTGGAATAGGAGAGCCAGAAACTCCCTCTATATATTTCATAATTAAAGCACGAGCATGGGAAGTGTCCACCGAGATAAGTCCATCAAAAAGATTCAGCACCTCCTCTGCCTCGGTAATAATTGTCTGACCCTTCTCGAGCGGCGTTTGGGTAATCATCTCCTTAACCTCCTCCCATATATTAATAGCACATCTCTGATGAACGCGAGAGGTCGTGCGAATAGAAGAGTCTATTAGGGGAATAGGTCGCCCTTCACAAGCTAAATTATCCTGCTTCAAAGGCATCTTATTGTCTTCATCTTTTATCTCAAGTATCGGAGACTGTAAAAAAAAAAAAAAAGAGAACGTAAGTACTGATTTTGAAGGAAGCTGAATAAAACTATATATTCACCGATTGCTTGGAAGTTGCAGTAGCATTATCAAATACATCTTGACGACGTTTTTTCTGCTTGAAATAAGTTTTATCCGACCCGTCGAAGGAATCTTCTAAAAAAAACAAGAAGAAACAGCGGTTATAGAGTAGTAATAACAATAAATTGAAATGAGTGAGAATGGACTCTGTATACCGAATGCCACTAATTCTTTTGGCGAAGCTATATGAATGGATTCTTTCTGAGTTGATGTCTCACGAGTATCGCTGTCTGTTTGTGGGCGAGGACGACTTTCGGTGACGAGTGCTTCAAGTCCACGTAAGAGATAGCCGCCATGATTTAATTCCCACCATTCTTGGAATTGTGTGGTCATATAATTCCACGGTTCGCTGGGTGCCGTAGGGATATAGAGTTGGGAGCCGTTTCTGAATTGCGTAGAATGATTCCAAAAAGCCAAGCCTTCTTCTAGGGAAAATGATCGAATGCTGTCTTTCGGGACGCGAGGGATGTCTTGACAGAAGCCAAATTGACGGCTAAAGTTAGCGGGATTATATGGTTCTGCAATAAAATGATCTTCACGGCGTAATGTCAGGTAGCAAAAGCGAATACTTAGAAAAAAGCTCAAGATCGGATCCTTTAATTCTGAGTCGTCTCTTAATAGAAGATCGCCTTTTTTAGTGAGGAGATTGCTACGCCAATAGATATTCGCTCCGCTATGAATATATTTTCAAGCTTCACGCTTGTTATAACAACGTGCGCGCCCTCGCCAGAGTATCTCACCATGGGAGGTCCAGGAGGTAAATCGGGAACTGAGTGATGAGTTCGAAAGTGAAGTGCTAACCATGTATATAAATAGTGGATCGGGAAGTATACTTTAGAAGTTTTAGCCTTCTTGGAGATTTCATTTAAGCCCCGATATAGAGTTGCTAGTACAGGAATCGCCATGCTGAAACATTTTCCGGTGGCTATTAAGCTGGATACTTTGAACGTCTCGGCACGTATAAGTGCATCTTTATTCGGAAATACGAAAATGCATAGCCAACAAGAAATAAGGGCCGCAAGATATACTGAAGACAATTCTTCGGCCTCAATTTTTAAGTCTTCACATATCCCCTGTGTGACATCACCCCACGGAGACGCTTCTGGAAGTGGTCCTTCAGGATTTCGAGTGGTATTATCATAAGACTGCTTTTTAGACGAACGCTTCGGCCGACAATACCTTACAGCTCCTCTATACCAGAAGTCAATCCAAGTCGTGGCTCGCACAATCTTTTTACCATGCTTTGATTCGTGGAGACGTAAAAATGCCTTAAAGAGATGTTGGCAGCTTTTAGGGAGAGTTTTGAATTCATCCAAGGCTGGAATTACTTCTTCGTAGCATTCTCCATGAACAGATAAACCAGCAAGCCTATACAAATCCCATAGGGAAATCGAAATAGCACCACGGGATGTTTCTAAGGCATTCAATTCTGGATTCCATGCCTCAATAAATGCACGGATTATATCCGGATCCCGATCATAGCTGTAACATGAACTATAAAGGGAATCTAAAATTCCAGCCTCCACGAGCGCTGCTTTATAACAAGATAGAACATCCTTGAGCCACTCCCAATATCTAGGAATATGAGTTGTCTCGCCGCATACACGAAATACGGAGCTCCAATATAATTTCCCTGCGACAATGTTTCTACCCAACGGTGGAGGAATGGATGTTGGAGGACGCAAGTATGACGGTGGTTTCAGCATCCAGGCGTTTGATAAAGGAGAATCTGCAGGGACTTTTTCTGATAATTGACTTGAACGATCTCGACGGTGGATAAATTTAAGCGTGCTGGGACATAAGTATGAATCGATCGAAGCGACAGTAGCTGTAGTGTGCCCTCCTCATAGTTGCCTTTATTCTCTGAAACACAGAGAAACCTGCGACCGGAGACCATTTTTTCCAAGAAATAAACCATATCCTGCAGGGAAAGTCAATGGGAAGGAATTATTGTGAGAAATATATGGATTGCAAAAGAAATGTTTAAAAAAGAACCGAAGGATAATTGTAAACAAAAGTGTGAAATAATAATGTAACGTCACACACGGGGATTAGGATGTGAGCAATGTTACTCAAATTGAAGGAATTGCAATCTTGCTAAGTGACCCACACGCTGTAATAAAAAAAAAAGTATTTTACAAGGTGTTACAGTAAAACGTGAAAAAATCATTCAAATAAAATGCTGCGACAGATAAAAAAAGAGGAGGCGGTTTTGTCGTTTTGATTTTCTACCGTTCCAAAGTCCTTGCTCGCAGAGGGTTTTCAGACGAAATCAGATTTGGCTACAGCGGCCGAAACCTTAAAAAAAAAAGAAGAAGGGGCAGACGCGCGAGGAAATGATTCGTGCACTTGATTTCTTCTCTGGTTGGAGTTCCCAAATCTGTTGCAAAAGCATCTTCCATCAGTATGCAAAGAAAACACTCGAATACAGGTGTCCGCGGATCCTTTCAGAGACCAAAAACATAATAATAATAATAAATGCAGATAAAAAATAATAATTTGCCAACCTGGATCGAAGTGACCGTGGAATTCCTGCGAAGTAATCACCAGAAAATGAAAAGAAGAGGGAAACATGAAGAGGGGGTAGTAGGACGTTGCACTATTTATAATGTCCAGAACAAGCGTAAAGAAAGGATGAAGAATTCCTAATATATTTAAGAAAAAAAAAAGGGAAAGAGAGATCCTAGTATATAGGTTGATGGATGTAACCCAATCTTCATCAGCATGCAATTTGCGCTTGGGATGGATAGAAGATTCTCTTGATTTAGCTAATAGATGGAAAGAAATTCGAAGTTGCGTTGTTTAATATTTGAGTCGAAGATCATGTGGTCAAGAATATGAGTGTTAATTCCGGGTAAATACGTTTGATAAAAATAGTGATAATAAAGGAAACGTTATTTTCCCACACGGTGTGAGATTGGACAAAAGCACAAAAAAAAGGGGTGTATATTAAAAGAGGAATGTGGTGATAGCATATTACGAAGGAGGCTTATCCTTTTCATCGCTCACAAATTCGCAATCTTAAAAGGGATACTTCGGGACCTAGTAGATATTTTATGATAGGCCTAATTCCTCCTCATGCATGGCCAATATTCGAAGTGGTACTCTAAAAATCAGAGCGGCTAGAGAAGGCGGAGGCATCGGATTAGCCTCCTCTGGTCTTTATTTTGTCCCATTAAATTTTCAAGGCTTTTTTGGTGCCTTCCCATGTAAATCCAACGGTGATAACTTCAAGGATGCTTTGTCCCTCAAGCTTACCGGCCTGACTACAAAAGATCTTCTCTTTGAGGGGTGACACTATTTTACCAAGTTGCTCTGATATCTTGAAAAGCATATACATCGGACGCAAACGAGCTCACTGTCATTATGGACCTTCAATCTATGAAAGGGCCTGTATACATATAATCTTAAAGGAATGCAATCTTAAAGCAAATCTTTTCTAAAATCCCACATATATTTCGAAACTTCAAAGCATGATTGCTTTCCAAGACCGGCTGGGGACGACCAAAAGTTTTTATTCCAAATTAAAAATTTAATCACGATTGTTTTGATAAGGAAGTGGAGGAATACGCCAAGAAGATTATGATGAAGTTAAGTTCCCTATTATAAGAGATAAAACAGAGGCGTTGGCAGGGAACTGATTGGGCGTTATATCACCAAATATTCAAACTAAATGGGCATGGTATCATCCTAAAATCTAGTCCAAATATTGGGAATAAAAATATATATAAACATAATATGTGCCGCAGTTATATTTCGAATAAATACCCCACCATAGGCGTGAAAACATAAGACACTCGCTTTAACATGTCAAAGCACGGCAGGATGAGGCTCAAGGAAAAAGTAAAGGGGAAGGAACTATGTGATAAAAAAAAGGAACGCGCCAAAATTACGGACACGATCTGTTTGAATGGGGCGACGATATGATCCCTAAGAAGACTCCCAGAAGAAGTCGAACTAGAGCCTTTGTGGAAAGGAGTGCGACCAATATTTCAGAGCAGACAGAAAAAGATTGCTGAAAAAATACCAACAAAGAAACTGGAAAAGCCGCCGACGAGGAAGTCACTTGCATTGATCCTGTGTCGTCGAGGGAGAATCACGACGGAAGATTGGATGAAGAGATCGGGGATTAAGTTGTTTACGGTTGCGATTTCATTATACAAGAAATCCGAGATATATGTGCCACCGTTCCTATGATCAAATGTAGGTGACAAGCAAAGCGCAAAAAAATAATAAAATTTCAGGCGTTGTGTCTGGCTGATTAATGACTGAAATAAATATTGTTCTGCGGTAAAACATTATAACAAAAAAAAAGGAGAAGGTTGCTACTGTGCAATTGAATTCCTTTGTATGGGGGTCTTATGTCTAATAAATATTATAACAAACTTCACTCGAAAGCCGAATGTGGACCGCTCCGGATAGTTAGACACCACTTCCTCTCTTGGCCGATTTCTCACGCGCGGGCTCCCCCATCCAATGCAGAAAAATAATAAGAGAAGGGTTTCTTGTCAAAAGTCTTTGTATGGTACATCACATGTCTGTGCCCTTCATGTTGTTTACCGGTGTCGTGGCATACCGTGAAATCATTCCATTCTACTTGGTCACATCTCAATTATTTAAATCGGGCCATCCAATGACCACAGGTTTGGTCGCCTCATCTCAAAATCGGAAGCATATCTGTTTGGCTATTGGCTCATGGGACGGTGTTAGGAATCCACATAAAGGAAATAGCGCCACGGGTTGGTGTAACGAAATCGCAGGAAGACTATTGTGAAGTTGTGAATAACTTGCCTATACGAGTTGGTGGTATCACATTGCCGGCCTGCCATCACCAAAGAAGAATGTCAAACTGCAGTAAACCCCCTAGAGCTAAATGCTGAGGGATATAAACTACCCTCTCGGTAATGCTGGACGACAATGTCTCTCGAACCTTCTCCATCAAATGTCAACCAAGAGGACAGTCTTGGAATGTAAGACACGTCGCACTCGACTTACAATGCTTACCACTCTTTGCTCCATTCTTGGGGTTTAACAGTCGTTGTCGTTTTCTGAGAGACCCCTTCACTTCTTATCATCAAAAAAAAAAAGATTAATTACTCAGGTCTACGTATCCGTAGGAGTGCGCCCCCCTAAGCAAGGGGAAGTCCTGTTCCTCGTCGTTCGTTATGGTCGGACGAAGGTCACGTTGTTATTGGTGAGGAGGTACATATCGTTGCGTTATTCACCTTTGGTTCATGCTAGTTCCGGTCAGGAAGATATTAATTGGCGATTCCATATGTACTCAAAGCATTGATGGATCGGAAAATCTTCTGGAAAAGATAATGCACGGATCCTCATTCAGTTGCACTTGTTAGCGGATGGGAAGGGCATTCAAAACTCTATAAGAATATATTATACTTTAATTCAAATTTCTCTTCGTATTATTACAAAAATTATACACGTGAAACGAAATATTATTAAGTGGGGGGCATTTGTAGAAATCAAATTTTTTGTCGGGACTATAATAATAAGGACATAATGAATGTTTAACCAATTTTTATGGTTTTCAAAAAATGGGCTATAAAACCCCAATCCCATAAAGAAATTAAAATGGGTCATAATTTCAAGCCTAAAGAGATACATATTCGGGCCTTTATAATTAAAGGCACAAGCCCAATCCAAATTTTAAGCATTTTGGGGCTAAAACTAAGCCCAAATTCATGGCCCGGCCATAGCCCCGGTCCATTGGGATGTTACCAATTTTGATATGACGGGCGTACACTAATTTAGATCGACCCTGGGAGCACTTTAAATAGGGGGCATCCTCATTCAAAAAAAAAAGAAGAGGAAAACAGACAATAACCATTGGTGGAGAGAAGACTCTTGGCTCTCGAAGACTCTCGCCGCTCACCTGTTCCAGTCGTAAGAAGCTCTTGCCGACGTCCATAGCACGATGTTCTTCTACAACTGCGCACTGAGGTTCTGCCGGATACTCGCCCAAAGGCCCGAAGGACTTTCATAAAGCTACTGAAGCTCTGCAGGATCAAGCCAATAGGCCCCGACGGACTTCTTCAAATATTTTTTCCTTGTCGTTCTGACGGAATATTAGCCAGAGCTCCAAGATAATCACCCATCAACCGTTTTATTCTGTCAGAGATTCGAATCCAGAGTAATCACGTTGGGTCATCCGTGACTAGAGACAGAACCCGCTATATATTTTCATACGACAATTTGTACGCTCGATATTTCCACGCGAAATTTTAGTGTTCACAGGACCCGTTTTGTGGAAGTATGTTGGATGATGACATGATTTGTAGGTTGGTTTGTGTCCTGCTTTCTTGAGCAGGAAGAGAGTGGCCCATTGTTGATGAAGGCCAATGAGGCCATGTTATGAGTGGGGTCTGAGACATGTTGATGTTTGAGAAAATGCAGCGAGGTTGACTCGGCTTGATGACCGATGTGGAAGTCTAATTCTTTGAAGATCTCTGACGGCCTTGGCAGGGCACCTTCATTTTCCATGACAATGAGGTTTTGCGTTGCCATAGAAGTCTTTGTTGGAAATGGAGGTGGTTCCAAGCTAACTTAACTAGGATGTGGAGTTGTTCTTTCAGTTTTTAAATGTTCTGAGTCTGCTTTTATTTGTAGATATTAGATGGTGATTGCATTTTGATCACCAAAGCTTTACATGAATATGATTTTCAAGCGATCCACCGGTTTTCAAGACAGATTGGTTAACACTAGCTTTGGAGACGGGTAGGTAATCATGCAACAACTACCGGAAGGTTCCATTAGTCATAGATCTACGGGAGGTACTTTGTCATCCGACCTATAGACTCATATTACTAGTACTCCAGCCACGCATTGTCTGTAGCCTCCGTTTCATGTTATCGCCCCGAAAGGTACCCGATCGATACTGGGGGCTTCTTGTAATGGCACAGCTCAAAAGCAATATAACTGAGTGGTCGTTCCTGCAAAGAGTACCTGTGGATCGGCTTTCATTCAACTTTGTTGTTTTTTTTTTTCTGAAATTCACCGATAGGAAATTGAGTTCCTCTGAGAATGACCCATTGATAAGATGTTGGATCGGGGATGATTTCCGGCGAGGGGCAGTTGTCTGTGTGGCTGCGATAGTTATCATAGCATACATTACAATATGATCCGAGCAGGCGAAAGTAATGCAGTATAAGATAGAATTACAAGTAGATTAGTTGACTAACTTTAGCCTCTCTAGGTCCAAGACCGTAGAATCAAAATTTTCACGCAAATGCTTGTTGCATTGTTTAATTTGGTTTAGTTTGGATCATGAGTTTCAAAAAAGGACTTTGAATAACAAAAAGATCTCGGTTGGTATTTGGACAAACCCGTTCAAGGCGATTCGTAGGGTCTTTTGATGCGGTTTTTTGAGATCATAATAATGAAAACATCCAAACGCCCAGCCAAAAGCAGAGTTTCTTGAAGTCCAAACTGAAAATAACCGCGATTGTCCGTCATGTTTGTAAGCTAGGGGCGTGCATTGGTTCCGGGTATAAAACCGGTACCTGTCCGGAACCGGCACTACTTAGTCGGTGTCAGTACAGTGTTCTCGAAATAGAACGGGTTTAGGTTCTAGGTTCTCAACTTTCAAAATAACCGGGAGCGGGTAGGGTACCAAGTACACGGTTCCAGGTTTCTTCCCCGCGGGAACCAACTCGACGAGAACAAAAAAAAAAAACCCCCCCCCCTGTGAACCTAATCTTAAATATTACCAACCCAATATTACTACACACCTTAAATATTTAGATAGGCGCTAGGACAATGAGCGTAATCACTTGTGCGCAGGGCTTAGCAATCTACATTATAAACCGTACCCTAAATTTTACTCCAACCCAATAAACCCTAAATTAAACTTTACCCTACCCCAAAACAATTTTCTCTGGTTCCTAACCTTTCTATTCGCACCAGTCTCTCCCCCCTCTTCAACAACGTTCTTCCATCAAATGGTTCCAGGGGGGTTACGGTTTCTTACGGTAATTACAAGCTCCTACACATGCTTTTTCCCTTCTTCCCCGCCAATTGCCTTGTCAATTTTTATTTACCCATACAAACATATTTAACATGGGTTATGATTCTTTGGAGGTGGATTTTTAGGGATGGGAGGTTATGTTGATATGAAGCCTATTGGGTGATGATGAGAATACTTTCTTAAAAAAGGTTCGTTTTTTTTCTGAACATAGCCGGTCAGGGGGTGATTCTGTGGGGTTTGGATTTTGATTTTGATGTAGATTGTTGAGGCGTTGGTGCCTCTGGAAGTCGGATGCTGTTTCAACTTCAAAATTATGTCACGCAAGTGGGGGAATGAGGGAATACAGTTTGATCAAGGTACTTTGGCTAGTATGGAGATTTGTAATATGGATGGTTGCTTATTATTTTATTACTGTTGATATTGGAATCGCTATGGCTACAAGTTGAATGTTGTGTGTCAAAGGTTTTGCTTCGCCAGAAAGTGTATCATAATGATTCGGGAAGTGATGTAAACTTGATAGTTGAAAGGCCTGGATAACATTTTGGTTTTTACCAATCGGGTTATCTTCTTGAGTATTAGTGGTGCATTCATTCTACCACTAGTTTATGCTTAAAAACATTGATGTTGCTTTCTTGTAATAAAGTTGTGGAGAATAATTGGATCAAGTAGTGGTTCTGATTTGGATGATATTTGTGAGATGTATGAGAATCTTCAAGATGGCTAATGAGATACATGGAGGAAGAGTTGAATGAAGGAGGATAAATTTGAAATGGAGCAGATTACTTTGGTAGACAAATGTGGAAGAAGGTGTAAGGCTGAGTTTGATGTTTTAGGTTGGTGGACAAAGGAATGCCACAAAGTTTTCCATTTTGCCTTGCATTGCGAGGGATATTTTAGCTATCCCCGTATCATCGGTTTGACTTCTGAATCAGCTTTTAGTACGTTGGGCAGTTGTCGTTGGATTGCTACCGTAGTTAACTAACTCTAAAAGTTGTTGAGGTATTTATATGCGTTCAAAGAATTGGCTTAAGATCCCCTTTATCTCCTACTTAAATATAGGAGGGCAGAACCTGGGAAAAATGCTGAAAGATATGAAAAAGGATATCTTAATTATTTACAATTTGAGTCATGATGTTTTTGTGGTATCACTCGCTCGCGTTTTGTTTACATGACGTGGTTATGCAGATGTTGCCGAAATTATTTCCGATTATTACAAATGTTTGATGGCCTTTGAGCTTTGGAGACGTTGATCGGGATTGAGCTTTGGAGGCGTTGTCGGATTGTTCGGTTAGCTCATTTGTGTTATGCGGACACTTGTCGGTAGTTGGTCTTCATTTTGGGACAATTGATTTGGTTTGTGGATATCTAGCATGTTTTTAGGACTTTTGGTTTGGCTAGTAGTGACTTGGCAATTTTGGTTCATAATTGGAATGAATCTCTGTATTCTCTGATACTTTGGTATGCTAATTGAAAGTTCTAATTGTAAGGCACTGGAACCGGAACCGTTACTGGATCCGGAACAGGAACCGGTAGATTGGTTCCTGGGTGGTTATTTAAAATAATGGGTAGGTTCTAGGTTTCTAAAATTAAGGAACCGGGCCATTACAGGGTATGGTTCCAGGCTTTCCACGTCCGGAAACCTACCCACTCAGGATACCTTGCTTCACACCCTATTTGTAGCTGTTACAGTTATACTGTTGCATCATCCAGTTAGTCTCCCCATTCAGTATAGTAGACTTAAAATTTCCATTTCCTACGTGAACTTGGGACCATATATTGTTGATTTTAACATCTCATGTCACGCAATTTGCAATGCATAATTAAAAAAAATTACCTATGGTAGGAAATTAATTGGCAAGGGAATGTCATAAAAAATCTCAATATCCTGGTTATTTATATAGTCATTGACTCTTTTTTTAGGTTAATTAAAGGATGGGCCAAAGAAACCAACCAACAGATTAACAACCTGGCTTATTAGCGCTTGACAAAACTCCCTAAGAATGAACGTAGTACAGTGTCGCGGGTGGGTCCCGTTTCCGGTTCCATTTTAAAATGAATATCCTCCTTAACGATAAGGCTTCGAATTTTGAAAATGTGTCGGTGTCGTCACTAACTTATTTTTAAGTTCAAGTTAGAAAAAATATAGAGTTTCGTTAAAGGTTCGGGGAATTAGGGATTACTTAATCGCATGCATCACAAAGAAAAGGGAGGCTTTTATCGTGGTGGTGTTGTCGTTTGTCCGATTTATTTGAGGCTCAATTTTAGAAGGAAGACATTGTTTGACATATAAAAAATATGATCTCGAGCTCATTAATGCTTTAAAATGTCTACGTGAAACATTTTTAGAAGAAAATTTCACGAAAGGTGTTTTTGGGGCAAAAATACAAACAATCATAGAATTTATTAATGACCTTAACAGTTTTTCTAACCCAAAAAATAAATTCCAGGGAAGAACCGGTTGTCTGTACCATTGCTCGCTCTATATAGAACGGACCCCGTTAGCGTTTGTACCTCACGGTGCCGTTTTAAAAATAGCGTTTATGGTAAACCTGGCGAGCCGCTTGATGCCGTAACGTTGGTGACGGTGCGAAGCCGTCTTTAGAGGAGGTCTTGATCTTCGAGGAATCTAAATAATCCCTCGAATACTTCGTTATCTGAAACGCGTTCTCGAATGGGGTGCGTGCCTTGGTTGCCCGCAAGGCACGCCCCCACAAGATACCTGCATAAATATCGAATAAACGAAAGTAATCCGTACGAGATGAAATAATCATGGTTTCGAGGATGCGCAACTAAACAATTTTTTCATTTCAAAGTGATTTTTAAAATTGATGAAACGAGCCCCACTAGTGAACCTAGAAATTAGAAGAATGCCGTTTTTTGATTTTCAGTATAACAAGTCCAACATAATTTTTGACTAGTTTAACAGAGGAAAAAGACTTAAAATGATAAAAGGCAAAAACATTAGTGTGACGAATAATTAAAAATCCTGTTCAAATAATGTAGAATTTTTCGTATATAAAAAGATAACGAGGATACACACCCTTTACTAGGAAATATTACTATTTTGCCGTTTCAAATAGGGGAAAGTTGATTACCAGCGCATAAATCTGAAAATCCACGTAACGGAGGAATTTGTAGTAAAAGGAAACCATTCCCAACTTATAATGAAACAATAAAACACAATCTCACGGGCCAAAATTGATATCATCAGAAGGAGATAGAAAATAATTCAAAAATAGGTGATTGAAAAGTCTCGAAAATAGGAAGAAACCTTACTTCTCATGACTCGGTTCGATTGATGCAGAGGAGAAATTGGTTGTGGCCGAAACTCGTCGTCGACTTTGTATTTCGGCATGAATCGGGAACGGGAATTCCCACGCTTGCAAGGCCTGTCTTCCCCAACACCTCAGACAGCGAGCAATCCAGGATGAAGCAACCGCGACGGAGTGCTGTGGAGAGCTGCCGCATTGTCAGGGTGAGCACTGGTTGACGGATTTCGGAGCGTGTGTTCCGGGGGGGGATGGGATCAAGTGCCGCGACCCCCAGGGACAGGTCATCGTTCTGCAGTTGCCGTGGAAGGATTCTTGGAGGGACGTTGACCGAGAAGATCGAGCAGTTACAGGATCTGAGGAAGCTCAGCCTTCACGAACAACGTGGGATCGGAGGGCCAATACCTTTCTGCGTTGGGATTCCTTCCCACCTTAGAGGTGCTTTGTTGTTCAAACAAACAGGTTCGTCGGCTCTATCCCTCCTTCTCTTTGGAGGACTGTCCTCTGCTCCAGACGGTCGATATCAGCAACAATTCATTGACCAGATCGATTCCTGAGTCGCTAGCAAACCTGCACCAAGCTGTACAGACTCAATGTCAGTTTCAACTCGATTTCTGTTTCAGTTCCTGTTTGGCGTGATCTAGCTCACCATCGTTCATTTTCCCCGGTTGTTCAGAACAACATCATATCAGCGGTCGATTCCACGAGGTTTTTCTCAAACAAGGAACAAGAAAAAAAACACAGTTTTCAGCTTCGGTCATTGGCGGCCAATCCACTGCTTCGTTTCCGGTAAACTTCTAGTTTCTTTGGACGAATTCAAAGGGCTGCAGCAGGTTTATCTTAGCAGCAACAATATCAAAGGACTGATTCCCAATGAAATAGGGAACTCCCGAATTCAGATCCGTGATTCTTTATGGTGGTCGACTCGAAACAGTCATAGAGCCATCAACGAGGTCTGAAGTTCGCAAGCCAACTCACATTTACTGAGAGTGGATTTAACCGAAGGCCAAGCCTCCTGCTATGTATATTTTCTCCTCTGTACTTGGGGAAGAGGGTGGAGAAGGATGCTGACCTCGAGCAGGCTGGTTTCTGTTCCATAAGGGGTCGAAAACCTGCCGATCTTCCAATGATTAATAATGGTGTTCCTCGTCCCAAGGCTTTGGGTTGGTCGTGTTTACCTTTGATCCTGGGGTTTTTGGCTAAGAATTCCTCAATGGTATCACCCCTTGCCCATCTTTGGACACAACGATGAAACCACCGTCTCCAAAGCTAGTTTCTCTGTGGTTTTGGCTGCTGCTGACGCTGGGTGCCGCTGGTGCCGCTGCCGCTGTTTCTCCTAAAGAGTGTGCACTGTCTGGTTGTTGGGGTAATAATCAGGCTGGACAGATCCAAAGGAATTATAGTTTCATCATTGGTCCACCATTTGGCTTCGAGGAGTTCAAACTGTCGAAATCAAAACCCTATCTGAGGCTTGGATCTTCAAGCCTTCTCAGATTTCTTGCATTCTGGTACTTTCAGCAGAGTCATGGTCTGAGTGAAGTTGTTTCCAATGAACGAGCAAGAAATTTTTCGGTTCAAGTACATCTCGGCCAATTCGTTGTCGGGCACCCGGAGGCAAAACTGGTTGCCCTGCAGACGAGAGAGTTTCAAGCTCTCCAAGAGCTCTCCATGGATCGCCCTGGCCGTGGTACCGTGAAGAATGCTTTCTCATATGGATCCTCGAGAAACAGAGCGGCGATGCTCTTATTTTGGATGTGGTCGTTGTATCTCGAAGGTGTTGGGATCGCAGCCAAGGATGTCTCCGCTTTCCCTTCGTGACGCCGATCGTATTTGTGACTCTCGTCTTGATGTTCCGAAGGCCAGTGAGCATCGACAGTGAGGCTAGCTGTGTTGCTCTGTAGTGTAATTAAGATCAATCCCCGAATCAATGATGTTTCGTGGGAAATTATTAGACGCCGCTTCCCACCTTTGAGTCCAGGCAGCCTCGTCAAGGATATGGTGATTTGAACATCTCATCTATCTTAATTATGCAGGATCCACGCCTCAACAAGGACCTTACTGTTTGGATGGGTAGGAGGATATAATCGCCAATGCTCTAAATGCCAACCGACGAGTGTCAATCCATTCCCGTCATGGACCATCTCTATCGAGGGGAAGCGCGGCTCGTTCGCCACGGAAGTATGTGTTGTCAGGCAGGGATGGGTGATTCCATCTGAATAGTGGCCTGTAAGAGATTTGCACGAGACAGCTCCTTACAGGCGACTCAGAGGCTTTGTAGTTACATGATTGGGATCACGTGGAACCAGGATGGATGATCCTCTGGGTTGGATCAGGGGGATCAGTTCAAGTGAGATATAGACTTCGGGGGTTGGAACTGCTTGTTTATCATGAACTCGAAAGAAAATGCTTATCTTAATCTATTCCATGTTTCACCTCAGCCAGGAATGTACAACTTTTATGTTCATCTTGGTTTGGGTATGGCTATTCATGCCTTGTAATTTTATGTCATAGCGACATAGGGAGAAACCACACGTGAATCCTTGTGTTGATCCTTCTTGACCAGCCGCATATATAAGCTCCTCAATTTACAAATCCAATCCGTTCCACGTGCATCATCAGCCCTGAGGGAGAGACCCCTCCGACTCCTAGATCAATGGTCTACTTCCCTGCGTTTGGTTTCGCTCTCCTTCCTCAATGTCTCTCATTGTCCTGCATCCTTACGAGCTCAGCCGCTAGCCCTTTGCCTTATGAAACTGAGATCCACACGGCAAGGATTCTCTCACTATGTCTCCATGTACGTCCGCTTTAGTCTCACCCCCATGTGCACAGGCCTGCTCTGCATGTTTGGTGGCTTCCAGTATGGCAAAGGTTCTTCTTCGCCACTCTTGATTCACAGCCTATACCCCCCCTGCTGTCGTCCGCGGTTACTTCACCAAATAATCTACCCATCCTTACTTTGTTTGGATTTATGGGGGATTCGGTTTATTCCTGGCTTCGGTCTTCCTGGGTTTGGTTCTGGCAGATGGGCAACGGTGATGGGTTTTTGGCATTCCCATAAACCAATAAACCCACCGATATTACATTATCTTGAATGAAATAAGTGCCTTCGGAGGATTTTTCAGAACCAATCATCCCGACCTTGACCAGGTTTAGTTTTTCTTTGTTGTTGTGTCGCGGATAACGACGCCACGTTTTGCTGGGGTAGCCAAAAAATAAAAAAAATGTAGAAAGAAAGAATCTAAGTAGAGGATATTCATGACCTAATCAGACATAAGTAAAGGAGGAAAGAATGTAACGGATTGTCGGATAGCATAAAGTCGCGGTCGGATTCGGTCGAGCGTATGCTTGTCCAGGGAGAGACGAGTTGGGGTCATTGTAGATGGATCGATGGGAGCTCGGCCTGGCTGGGGGATATGACCTGATGATTGCAATTTTTACCGAGAAAATCGAGAAGAAAGCATTACCTTTGACGCAAGACGAAATCTCGATTTTACTTTCAAGCGTTTCTTTTCTTCTCCGTGTGTCTCTCTGTCTTTACTTTTTTGTCCTACCGGTATAGATCATTTATTATTTTTATCAAAATCCCATTTTTAGGATTTTTCTCGTTTTTTGTAGAATTTTTTGTTGATTTGTCTTTGAAGATTTTCTATTATTTTTATTGATTTTCGAAATAATTTGTAATTTTTTTAGTGTTTTTTTAAGATTATTTTTATTTTTTTAGTTTTTTTTTTTTTTTGATATTTGTAGATAAAATTGGGTTATGACTTACAGCCAATATCCCCTAGAGCACAATGGTTCATCAAGCTTTCCAACATTTTGAAATAAATCGCTTAAGGAGTACCTGATGATTAACGCAGACAGTCTTCAATCGCCCTCTTTGTTTATGGACTGCACCACTGTTCAAGACAATATGTGGTATTTGCAGCACTGAAAGCAGTATTAAGGTGGAGAAATTTTGTCCAAGCCAGGGTACCCCTTAATCGAGGAAAGAGAAGTTGGCCACCCTTCTGAAAGGCTCAAAAAGTGAATGTTGGCATGTATCGTCACTAGCGTGTACTTAGTAATTGCGGACGTAGTTGTTTGGGTAATTGTACATCCTGGCCTCGAAAACCTTCTGGCTCCTTGCAGTAAACCACACGAGCGAGAAATCCCGGACACCCAACTTCCTCTGTTCATCTGCAGTTCCACGTATACCAAAGCTGTAGAGCTTGCTAAACTTGGATACCCGCCCCTCCTGCCAGGTGCCATCAAACGCCTTCAGATCCGATCAAATGCCTACAAATGTTTTATTTATGGGCGACAGGATCACCACCAAAACTGCCAAGTTTCAGAATCAATCGATTATCCTTCTTTTTTTTTTCACTCAACTTCACATGCCCATGAAGAATGCAGGCCTCGGAAGATGAAAGGCAAGTTAGCATATTCATCAAAGTAGCACAACAACCCCCAACCTCCTGATTCACAACCGGCACACCCCAGTCTCTCCCATAAAACCCAGAAGAAGACGTTGAGAAAGAAGACAGAGGCCTCAATAAGGCCAACCCGATATGAAACTGTCCCAAAAGAATACCTCGATGGTCAGCGGACTATTAGAAACAGAAAAACAGTTTCATTATTATTATTAGCGACTTTTGCTTTTGCTTTTGCTTTTGCATTTGCAATAATTACATCTTTTTTTTTTTTTTTGGAGATCCCGGCACTAAGAAAAGGAAAGATAGCAAAATTTCACCACCTTTCTGTCGAATACTCTTTACTTCCTCCTTCTCCCCACGTTTTCCTTCCCATATTAATACACCAACAAATACAAATCAACACAGAGAGGGATTACATAATCTTATTTCCCATTGTTTTTTTCGTATGGTTTATGGTCTTTGGGGGAGATATTTCTCTTGAGTATATGGCATTTGGCCCAGTATTAATGAATGCATTGGAAAACGAAAGGGTTTTCTGGGATGTCCATGGATCATCATTTCATTTGGTTGTTATCACATACAATTCCGTTGGCCACGTTTTCAAGATCCCAGGTCGTAGTTCTCGTCGTCGTCATCGTCGTCATCATTCCCGGTTGGAGGCTTCAACACACGCAGAGATCGTTCCTATGTAACATTCACTAAGATTCCGTTTGTCAGAAACTAGAGATTTCATAAAACAGAACAATGAGTACCCGATCCAATCCAATCCAAATCAATTTATAACTATTAACCAAGTCCCGAAATTGAATAATAAATTTATAGTTTATTATTTTTAAATATGCATTTGCGATTTCTATATGACTCTGGCTTTGGGTTTCTTCGGAGGCATGTTTAGGGATTGAGGAAGGAGATTAGACGATAAAAGGGAGAAGAAAAGAGAAGTTCAACAAAAAGGTAACGATGGTGTGAATCTGAATTCTTTTGATCAAGAAAATATTCAGTTTTTTTTTTATCTTTTTTGGCTTTTATGATTTTTTGTGTGTCTCATTCTCTGGAAAAAGCTTCCTTTTCTTTTACCCTCTGTTGTTCTTGCTTCTCTCTATCTCTCTCTCTCTCTCTCTCTAGTCATCATTAAACCGAATTGTAATTTATTTGATTGTTTTCTTTTTTTTTGGTTGCAAAGTGAAGTGGATACCTTAAGTTTAAGATTGTTAATCTTTTATCGCCAACAGATTCTATTTGGGGCTTTTTTTTTGCTAAGTATGATTTTGAATGGCCAGGACCGTTCCTCTATGATGGGGAATCGGTAGACTCGTGAAGACTGTTTATGGACAAACTTACCCTAACTCGTTTCCATCCAAAACGGAGGTTATTCAAATTGTTACAAGACAATCCGCCACGCCACCGCCTCCTATGTTTATGGTAACATTATTACAAGATCCACACCCCACAGCAGCAAAAGCCTCTAGATACTAGAAGTTTGCGTCGGACAGGGTTGACCGAGGTTTGTTTCCACTAATTCACCAGAGGAAAAACGAGCTGTTAGTGTTGAGATCTAACAACTCCAAGAAGTCACCGTTGGAGGATAGTGGCGTCGAGATCTCGCAAACTCAAACTTTTGTGGTTATTCTCTGCCCCTGTTCAACTGGTAGTAAATGTTGCTTGGTTCTACTCCCAATCCCAAACGAAAAAAGAAAAGGGTGTCATGTCATGGTTTGGTATTCTTTGCTCCCCCCTTTAGGATTCCAAGAAATCGCATCGGACCGGTGCACCAAAACATCGGGAATTACCAAAGTAACAGATAACTTAAAAAAAAATTGGAGATAGCACAAAACTTCATCCCCAAAATCAAAGAGTCCGGGAATGGTTGTAATGGCCTGGAGTTTCCTTAGCAAGGGAGGGGGGGTGAGGAGAAGAGGAAGATGGTTGGTATGGCTTGGGGTTCATGTGTGGGGCAGGCGGTGGGGATCCAGTTAGTCAAAATGTTAAAAAAACTATACTCAAAAAGCTTCCATTCCTAGAGATGAGAAGCATCGGCATAGACCAAAACTTGGACATGTCCTGACAATCAAATCTAAGATTCACGACCAAAACAACATCGGGAATATTTGATATATCATTCCTCTCGTGTTCGTTATTTAAATATTACAAGTTCATCCGCCCGCCATTGCCTGTGTTTAGGTTTTAAGCTATTGCAATTTACATATGTGGGGACGGAACCCCCCAAGAAAAGCCTAGAACCACAAGTTTGCGTCGGACAGGGGTGCACGTCCTGTTGCATTTTCCTAATCTCAGGGGGGGGGGGGGGGGGGAACAGGAAGGGCGTCGAGGATCCAGCAACTCCAAGATGTCTAATTTCGGGCCGGATTTTCAGGTGTGTGGGAAGGGGTAGTTGTTGTATTTGGGCAGAGATTTGGTCAAGGAAACAGAGGGGGCTGATTGTGGTTGTCTTTTGTGTTGGGGGGAAAGGCTCAAGCTCACCCGGTATATGGGACAGGGCCCGTATCAGCTGTAGGATAGGAGTGTTGGAGATCTATTCCTATTTATAAGCTGTTAGATTTTAGTACTAGGCGGCCAGCTTTGTTCGTAGGCCCGTTAAGCCAAAGTGAGGTTGGAATAAAACTCGTTCAGTTTTAAGAAGGCCTGCGGACGAATATGACATAGAGTGATCCCTCGTGCCCAAAAGACCTCATTTGTTCATAGGAGCAACACTTGTCCGTCACGAAGAACAGGATCGATATTCGTTCGCCTGAGACCTCTGTTTTTTGGCTTTTTAATATTTTCAAACATATTGTAAAACAGCACGGACAACGAGTGTAGAAGAAGGGATTGGAACAACCATAGCTGTTTGACAAGAATCTGATTTCTCTCGAAATGAAATGGACATCCCCACCTTGCAGAGATTTTGCCCGGCCCAAAACAATAGTCGAAATGAAAACAGTGAGGAGCAAAGGTAAATGTTTATTAAGCCGGGAGTTCAAAGTTGGTCATGTAATACTGTAGGATATACCGATCGGTCTCATTTTTCGTTCCCTTCGTTGGGGGACCACACCTTTAGAGTGTTTATTTTTTTTTATATTGTTCGCCCGGTGGTGAGAAACTAAATAAAATAAAAAGGGAAAAGTCGTTACGTTCGGGGAATTTAGTGCCTACAGGTCTAATCTTGCGGACAAAGATTACGTTTGGGCAAAATTTTAATGTTATATTGGGTTTTTAGGTTGAAAAACGAAAGAAAATGGTGATCTGGTTTGTTCCTCTTTTTTCACCATATTATTATTACGAGTCTGATGTTGGATTTGTAGGAGTCATGTAGTGCCGGCACCACATAAATGAGTATTACCAGTAGTTCAGATCGCACAGGATTAATGACTCGGTGATCCCTAATTCTCATGAAGGGGAATGAGGGGCGACGAAGAATCTAGCAACTCCAGGAAGTCGCCTCTGTCTGATTCCCCACGCGGTTTGTCATTTTTTTTTTTTTTAGGCAGCTGGGAAAGGGGTGTTCTGGCGGATTGGGAGGGAACAGAGGGGCATCAAGATCTCGCATACTCCAGGAAGTCGTCGTCGCCATAGGGGGAAAGGGAAAATGTTTACTCCGGGGGGGAGGGGAGGGGGGAAGTGAAGAATCAGAAAGAAGCGAGCAACCCTGTTGGATGCAAAGCCACTGGAAAGGAAACTTATTGGGGGAGTTGAATAGTGGCGGCTAGCGGTTAGGGGATCGGACAAAGCATTGGATAAAATTCGAATATGAGTAGGAAGAAGGGGAGATAGTAGAAAAATCCAAATGACCGGAGGATGATTGGTGCTGGTGTGTGGAGGTTTGAGTTGATTTATGAAGAATGTAGGCTATGGGGAAGACGAAAGAAGGAAGATAGAAGAAGAAAAGGAGGAAGAAAGAAGAAGATAGGAGAAAAGAAGAAGAAGGCGCAGGAGAAAACTGGTTAGCGAGGAAAAAAACCCGAATCCCCCCCCAAACCTCAACAGGAATTGTCAGGACCCATTCTTTACATATACAACGCGTTTGCATTTATTAAATAAACTAGTGTGCTAATGACTAAATGGTCATCCCTTCCTTCGGTGATTACGATAATTGTCTGGCATGGGACTGCATGGGCTGGTCTGGCATGGGCTGGTCATCATTCTAATTCTGCTGGAGACAGTCCAACACTTCCACGCAAATCGAACCCCCTCTTATTCCAGCTCCATCTTCAATTCCATGAATTCATTCAAGGCCCCTTTTCAGTTCAAGAAAAAACAATAGGCTCCGCCTCCCAGAAACGAATGAGCAACACATTTCTCTACTTTTCTGCCACTCATCAGTTTACACTCTTCCCCGAAAATCGAACTCTCCATACTCCATCTCCAGCATCAGATTCTGAGCCTCCTCCACTGTAGATTGTTCTGAGCAGACTGTAGATAGACGTCACTATTGTCTCATATTCTCCTGGCAACCCTTCTAGCATGCACCTCCGATAGTTGCGTGCAACTCACTGGTTCACCTTACCGCCATCAGTTGCTTCAGCAAAGATCTTCAGATTATTCAGGTACTGTTGCATCGTTTTACCCTCTTTCCGTAATTGCTGAATCTGTACTTTCAGATTCATGATCCCTCGAGGGTGAAACTGACTCAAAACGATTCTTACAACAACAACGCCAGACCTCGCATAGCAGTTCGGCAATCCCACATTATGCCCCAGAATATACTGGAGTTGACCGTTGAGAAAAGCGAGGCTCATCACACCCTTGTCCACATCCTTTGCCAGAGCTTGAAGTCTGGGTTCGGGAGGAGACCTTCAGAGTCAAGAAACTGGGCTGGTGGGGTGCTGTCACCTGAGAATGAAATCCTCCGAAGCCAGCAGCCAAAAATCGCCAGCCTTCACCTGTTTCCCTTCCAGAGCAGATAAATTACCTTCATCCAGTTTAGATAGAGACGCAAAAAAACACTGGCTGGAGATCGGCGAATGTGAAACACCCAGATGAACCCATCGAGTTCCCACCACTGTGAGTTACAGAGCCTGCAGGTGTAGTCATCAGTTCTGCCATTTTTTTCAGCCGTTGCTCCACGCTATTTCGGAGCTCTAGATACCATGAAGAATGTAGGGGTCTATGGGAAGGACGAAAGAAGGAAGAAGAAGAGGGAAAGAAGAAGACTAGAAAGGAGGAAGAAGAAGAAGATAGGAGGAAGAAGATGAAGGCAGCAGGAGAGGGAAAACAGGTTATCGAGGAAAAACCACGAATCACCTCAACAGAATTGTCAGACCCCTTTAAAAATACACCGCGTCTTGCTTTATTAAACAAACTTGTGTGCAATGACGAAATGGTCCTCCCTTCCTTCGGTGTTACGATAATTTGTTTGCATTGGGACTGCATGGGCTGGTCTGCATGGGCCGTTCCTCATTCTAATTACTGCTGGAGACAGTCCAACAGGATATATTCTTTGATTAAGTTTTGGCTTCATGGTTGTGGGGGGAGCTGGTTATCGCTATATCTTTGGTGGTTCTCGCCGTACATAAAATTACTTGGGGAGGCGGCCAGGGAGGGTCATTTTTTAAAAAGTGACAGTGACTCTTGACTTTACCTGGGGACATAGCATCCTGCACTAAGATTTGGGACATCCGTCAACTTCACATGGTGAGTTTCCAGAAACTTCATAATCTCATCCATTGCAGCGCAATTTCTTTCTTATGACAACCTTCCAACTTCATCTCTATCTCACACACGTGAGCTTGGTCTCCGACTTCGTACACATGACGTCTTCACAATCGTCAATCACTTTCGGATGACGTCATCGTTTTGACAAAGCAGGTGGGAAAATAGCTTCTTTTTTTTTTCTTCCTTCCAAAACCCAAGCAGTCTGATCCACAACCCTATCCATTCCCGGCAGCGTGTTTTTTCGGAAGCCGTAATTTTTTACTTTTTTCAAGATTAATTTTAAAATATTCAGTTAGGTGCTCTCTCCACTCCACCTCTTACCGGGACAATGATCCCATATTTCACAGCACGGCTAACTCTACATTGTGCACTCCCGACTAACCCGCTTCGATTTTACATCCCTACAGGTTAGAGGAATGCCTACTCTCTTCCAATACCTGCAGAAGTCAGTCTGCGGCTATGAAAAAGCAAAATTTCAAAGGAAGAGAAAAGAAGGTTGTAATCGAATTTTTTAAAAAAATTGCATTAAAAACAAATGGTAATTAAACACATCGGGACCATGCCCACGGGTTTGGAGGGAAAGAAAGTGTCCAACTTGACATGGTATAAAATGTATATCATTTGGATCGGATGACGTACGGAGGACGAAGGAGAAAGAAAGAAAAACGAAGTGGTCTTCAACCGGACGACCATTCATGCATGCTTTTTCTTTCATCTCTTTTTGTCACTTTTACCTATTCTAAAAAGGCACCGTAAGATGATGTGAAACCCAAATTTTATAAAACAAGGGATATATTCTAATGCAGACTGCTATTGGGATGGATACAGATAAACCACCCCCCCCTACAGGACTTTTGTCAATAACAGGCCACGGGAGTTTATGGTCAATCGAGATCGTGCAACTTCAGGAAGTCGTCATACGGTGAAGATGAGTTGCTGGATGCATTACTGAATTCCGGCCAGCCAGGAAGGGGCCAGTTGTGCGCATGGTGTTGGCTGTCCTCCAAGGGGAATGGACTCTGGGGTCCTGTTTTGACGAATACCAAGGAAACAGGATATAAGGAAAGGACCTAGAATTAGTGACGAGAAGGCATCGATGTTTGGACAAACCACGTAACTTGTTGGGCCTTTCTTGATTCTGCATATCGAAACTGTCTCCTGCAGGGAAGATCCCCAGCAAAAAAAAAAAAAGCACCTTTAGATAATCTAACAATCAGGATCCATCGAACCCGAAGTGGGATGCGCGTTCCAGCTCCGATTTAGTTAATTACCTTGTCTGTCGTAATCTTACACCGTAGCATCACCCAATCTGTCTCCCCTTCGCGGAACACACTGATGGTTTCCTTGCAAATCAAGGGCAATCCCATAAAAGTTACATTTCGAGGTTCCCCTATCGGATTCCAGGATCCCTTCTCCTCCTTATCTCTGTTATGTTCCGAGCCAGGAGGTACCATATATGCTCTGACATATTAAAAGAAAGCATAGGGATGGATGAGGCGTCTCCCATCCAGTCAAAGTTTCTGGCAACGATGTTAAAGTTTTTGTTTAGTTGGGATCATACCGCTCAAGTCTTCAGGCCATCTCTGGAAGGGGTTTGTATCGGCATAGAAGGTTACAGGGCATCTGCTGAAGGTCCGTCCCATTGCTGCGACGGTAGAAGGGATTCCCGCCCACGAGCAGCAGTCCTGGACAGTTAATAAAAAGGCAAACATTCAGTCGACGGAACCAACATTACTAGGAAGGGGACTCCGTGGAGGCAGGCAAGTGAAATCAGAGTACAGTCATGAACCAGAACAAAGACGAAAATACTGGTATCATCTCAACACAAAAGGGGCATCCCTGGGACAGAAAAAGAAAAACCCCTGCGTGCTCGAAATGATGGAGGTAGTAAGTAGTAATAAGGTAGGGAAACAAAAGTTTTATGAGCTGATGATGATGGTCCGAGGATGTTTCAGTCTTCAGTTTGGTCTTTAGGGCAAAGTAACGCGCTTTTCTTTTGGTTGAATACCAGAGTCGCTTTTTCTAATTTTCTTTTCTAGGGTACCAAACCAATCTAGATACAACGCTACATTAGCAATAAACTACCCTGCAATTATCTTCAACAAAGGATAATATTTGTTCTAGTTTTTTTTTAGCAATAATCTGGATTCCGAAAGAGAAGTACACACATACTCTAAACTATTCGAAACGAGTTGTTGGTGGAATGCGCCAACACATTGCCCCCTCTTTTTAAATTGGCATATCGGACAATAATGGTCCACGTGTCCTTTACGAAGAAATATAAATTAATGTTGTAAATGGGCGAGACTCGGTAAAAAGGCGGGGGCAACATTTGCCCATTAGTCCATTAGTATATAAAATATTTTTTTAAGGCAACAAATTTTAAAAATTCAATCGAATAGAATAGAGAGATCGTTGTTGGTAACGACGGGTTCCAAACATCCTTTATCGGACGGGGTATGCATTCCTAGTTCGCAGGAGGCAATGGAGAGTTGTCGAGATCCAGCAGCTCCATGAAGCCTCGCCTCAGTGGAAGATGTAGGTCGGCTGGAGGGGGCGGGGGTTGACGCCACACGGACACCCGTTGTTATCAAAAGGGGACATGGGCCAATAACCTGATTGGGTGGAAAAAATTCAAAAAGTCTTAGTTAGAAACAAGGACTTGAATAACGAGATAGGTAAGCATTACAAACTTGAGAGGCACGTACATGTAGTAGAAATCTTACTATTTGACTTAAAAGCTGGTTTATATTTTATATCTTAACGCGTCTCCTCAAGTCGAATCGGACTAGGCTCTGGGCCCTTGGTTCAAGGGTAGGCGGACTCATTTGGCCTCTCGCTATATTTTTTTGCGTATTTTTCATATGGGAGGTTCTACCGCCTAATACCATAGAAACCTCACCATTTAACATAAAAGCTTAAGCTATTAGGTAAAAACTTGGTTTATGTCTTATATCTTAATCCATCCATCCTCATTCTTAGGATTCCAATCCTGGAAGGAAACTGGAAATGTTTCCCCAAACCCCTTTTCAGCTGATGGTTCACCCTTTTAAAAAACTAAACACATGTAGCCAACATCTTCGTCTTTTTCAAGTCTGGGAAAGAGACGATGGGGAGGCTTCCGAAGTTGGTTTTAGGAAGGCTTATTTTGTATTCAGGCGAATCGATTAGTCAGATGATGGCGGAGGCCGAATTCCAAAGAAGCCAGGAAGGGCTAAGAGGACTCGAACAGGTCATCTTTGAGGAGATGGGAATATATATTCATAGCTGGTCCCGCAGGTGGATTTGTAGGTCAATTTTTTGAGTGTTGCGTCGTGAGAGACGAAAACAAAAACGACTTATTTTATTACATCATATTACTTGTATCGACTTAATCTTCTGCTACGCCACCATTTTTTAAACTCAAACAGCTAAACGAACGACAAACTTGGGGACACAAACCAAACTCGGATAAAACGTCGTCTTCCAAACTATCTCAACTCGATAAGGGTCGCTTATATTATTTTATTTTCTTTTTTTTTTTTGACAAACTTGGTGTCTACTACGTATTCACGTATGGCTCTTATTATTCATATTCGAATATCATTATTAGTCGAGTCTTAAATTATTTTTCAGAAATCACTGAATTATATAAAAATAATAATAATTCAGAAATTGTTTAAACTTGGGGTCTTTCTTTGATGATATGGGGGTCGTCTTGATGACGTAAGCACGAGATAAAGTCAACGCATCGCACGTCCTTTTAAACCCTAAATTTGGTTTCAAATTTCATGCTTTATTTAATTATTCAGATAGTTGCTTCACGTGACGAGGAGTTATGCAAAAGCAGGGTGGGTGAAGTGTCTTGAACCCATTAATATTTTGATGTCCGCAGAAGCAGAAGCCCCTGCCGGACCAGGGGTATTAGACTTAGTTGCTCCGAGGTGACAGAGGGACGTCGAGATCCAGCAATTCTATGTAGTCGCCCCCGAGGAACATCTCGGATTCCGGCAGATTTTCTGCTGCAGCATCCGCAGCAGCAGCCTGGAAGGGGTATAGAACACCACCCACCTGTTTCCCAAAATTCAACGTCACAAAGTGGAAGGAGACTTTTATCCACAAAAATTAAGACGTCTGAGAAATTTGGACAAAACCTGTGCATCATGATTCATGGGACCTTTCCCAATTCTGCAGAGTGAAACCGTCCCCTGTTCAGATGATCCCACCCCAAACACAACAAAAATAAATGCTTAATTTATATTATATAATTTAACACAATAGTCCAAACTGTTGTTTAACAAACAGAATCAATGAGATTGAAAAGAGCTTTTTGTTACGTTTGGTGTGGGTATCTCGTACTGCAGCATCATCCACTCCGTCTCCTCATTGTCCCTGTTGTGGAACACCCGGATGATTTTCCTGCAAACTATGGCCCAGTCCGGGAACGGCATCTGGCGAGGCTCACCTACCTGCCTCCACGACCCAACATCCGAATCCCCGATTTGATCCGCACGCAC
>JARUPY010000380.1:0-113237 GCA_029817715.1 Melastoma dodecandrum
ATAATCTTTTTTCCAAGGCACTTTATGATCCTTTTCCTTTTTTAATTTATTTTTACAATTTTGTTCTAAAATGAAAATTTTAAAACACTTTAATTTTATTAAAATTATAATCATAATTTTGTTTATATCAAATTAATTTCATAATCTAATCAAGTTCCAATATTTTCTTACCAAGAAAAGCATTTAGAGATAGCGAAGAAAATCTCTCAAGCCTAATACGCCATTTTTGAGCTACCATTCATCCGGTCCATTGTCGACCGATCTTGTAACTATGATACGGAGCGCAATGTCCGACTCGATTAGTTCAGGAATAACTACAGTTTATGTGCGCCTCCTGGCCTATTCTGAAAACTAAACCTGCAATAACAACAAGAGCAACAACAGAACTAGGACGAGTTACAAATGTGTCTACCACGTAAGCAGCGATGGCTGGGATTGCCTTGGCCGCTACCCTCGTCTACCCTCGTAGGTAAAGAACATCTCTCCGATCAAAAGAAGATGTTGGTTGTTTGATTCCTCGGTGCTGTTGTTGGTATTGATGTCGAATCGGTTTGAGAAGTAAACCCTAGTGGAATTCGGGAGAGGAGAGTGTGCTTGTGTGTGTACTTGTGTCTAGATGCTGACCGAGCAAAGGAAGGAACAATCCTTAATGGGATCTTTAAGGAGAACCAATACATGTCTAATTCTTTAACATCGACGTCATTGTCGAGTAATTCTAGGTCATAGTCACCATCGAGTAATTCTATAAGTAATCATGCTGTTTACTGGGTTCGTTGTAGCTGAGAGATAAAGAGAGTTTTAAATCTGATTGTAGGCTGAATTTGTGATGTTTGATTATCCATGTTGACATTTCCACTGCTCTCCGCCTCCGGTGATGATAATTATGTTCCTTAGTATTTTCTTTTCATGTATTTTGTTTCTGACATCATTGCGTGTGTACAAGAACATGCTTTTTTATTCATTTTTCTTTATCAAATGCATACCTTTTTCTACCACACTAGCCAGGATAGGTTGATATGATATGATGTGAATTCTCCTTTCATTTTCTTGTTTTTTTTTTTCTGACTCTAGCAATCGGTTTTCCTCTTTCAGAGGAAGTCTGAAATCTCCCTGGTCACGTGGAAGAAGAAAACATGCCCTCTTGCCTAAACAGTGGAGGAGTCTGTTTGGACCAGATGGTAAACTCTCTGATGGTGGTGTTAAGTTTTTGAAGAAAGTTCGAAACGGAGTAAGACATCAGTCTTACACTAAGTTAGTGTTCGATATATTTAAGAGTATTTTTCATGGGAGGTGATGCATCTTATTTTTGGTTTAGGGAGTTGATCTGAGTATAAGAGCGGAAGTTTGGCCATTTCTACTTGGAGTGTGAGTATTTATTCTGTGTTTCTCCTGGTGATAATTCTCTGCAGTTTTTCTTGGTAGTTCTGGATTGCCTTTCTAGGGTGCTTTTCTTGTTATAGAAAAGGGATTCATTCTTTCTTTATGATTACAAGCCTTTGGAACGATAATCATCTCCCATGGCCGATTAATGCAAATATTTTGCTATCAGGCCTTGAACTGTTAATGTAGTTTGTCATAGAAGCACCTTTTCCTGCTCAATGCTTGCCCTTTGATCAATTGATCTGAAACTCAGTGGAGATGGTAAATTAGTATAATTAGAGGTACTGTTTGAGGTGGATCCATTAACATCGGAGTTAAACACTGTTAGAAGGTGTGGCTATCACCAAAATAGAGTACGTAAATCACAATGAGGATGAAATTCCTTGGAAACATTTTCACATAATGAACAACCCATGATACAATAAAACTTTCAAAAGATGCAGTGTCATTATCGGAGACACTGTGTCCATTTCTTTCCAGATTGGCCACCAAATTCAAAATGGTGAGGCTTTACAAAGCTTCTACTCAGTGAATTCAAGTAATTTTGAAGACCAAGGTTCTGCTAGATCTATTCAACCATTATTTTGGAATAACTATGAGGAGTTCGCCTAGTTGTCGGGACCAGTGAGGATAGCAAGATAGTTTTGATGATAAACTTAGCATCTCTTGTAACTCTTTATGTGACTTCCTGCTAGCATTTTGAGAGCGTGGCTTCCCAGATTTTAATAATGTGTTATATCCTTGTGAAACTGCTGCGCAGTAACTTATGATATCACCGTGCCATATGCAAAGTTGTCAAGGCGCTAAGGCGCCACCAAGGCGAGGAGGGCTTCCATCGCCCGAGGCGCTAGGCGCTCGCTTAGACGCTAATGAATAAAATAATATATTATAATTAAAATGTTTAATAGAAATGTATTTTATAAACCAAGATATCATCTCAAGACCCCCATCCACATTAGTTCTAAATAAAAAGAAAGAAATAATGGTTCACATCATTCGAGTTATCCGCATCTAAACATCAAATTAGAAATCAAAATGATCATCATCAATCACAACATTCATCATCCCAATCAACTTCAGTTTCAAGCAAGTTATCATTTCCATGTAGTACTTCAATGTCCTCTGCCGCATCGGAGTGGACTCCTTCCCGTTGAAGAATCCTCTGTGATGTACTCGAACTAGCATGTTGCCTTGTAATTCGAATAGGTTCCTCGACTCTTGATGCTCTCTCAACTGCTCTCCATGTCAAAGTATCGTCACGGAAGACCAGATCATCGCTTTCTTCCTCATCATCTTCCATTTCTCCCACCATCCATTCATTACTATCATCAATGTCATCCAAAGTCAATGGATCGATAACATTTGCAGCATCATATCTATCTTTCAGCTTTTGATTGTACTTGACATAAACTAAGTCAAGTAACCTGTTATGCTCAAGGCGGTTCCTCATCTTTGTATGAATCTACAAAGAAGAAAGCTATCAATATTCTATTTGAGAATAAGAATAATATATGTGATACTTTAATAAGGGATTTACATGCTCAAATACGCTCCAGTTGCGTTCACAACCACTTGCACTGCAAGTCAAGCATAGAATTCTGACCGCAAGACGTTGTAGATTTGGAGTATGATGCCCAAACATATCCCACCATTCCGCTGTCATCCAGAATTCGTATTCATCATGAGAGTCACACTATCATGAATATTCGAAATAATCATAAAATAAAATACCTGGCGATCTTAGTTTCCTTGATCTAATAGCTAATGTCGTACTAAATTTCCCTTCAGATCGCTTGTAGTATCCAAACTCAGCAATGATCTTATCCTGAAGCTCGACAGTTGGAGCAAACTTCTCGACACAAGCATACAAACCGTCTATCACTTCTGGATCCATTTCACAATGAGTAATCTAATCAAAGTACTCAAGATTCAAGAGGTGTCCGCATGTAAGGGATGATGCAATTGAGAATTCCATCAGTCGTCAATTATCTTGAACCATGTCTGCATACTTATATTCTTTGCCATGGAAAGACTTTTGGATAGCTTCTTTTGCTCTATCCATCGCTTCATATATATACCCCATCGCCGGTTTCTTCTCGTTATCTACAAGACGCTAAACACATACTAATGGCCCCATCACCTTCAATGTGTGCAAAACCATGTCCTAAAACGACCGCCTTATCACAATCTCATAAGCCATCTTTCCTTTCTCCGTGGTTGACAACTTGTTCTCATCCCATTCTCGGGACAAGAACATTTTCGTTAACTTATTCTTCAAGATATGAAGTCTCTGTAAAGTGAGGAAGGTCGTCGCAAATATAGTAACACCATGGCTGAGCAACTCCTTATTCTCCGTAAAACTTCTCATAATACTCAAAACATTGCCATGATTGTAGATAAATCCCACAAGAAAGATGGCTTTCTGGACTATTTTCTTCACGTTCGGAAGCTTGCCAATATCTTCAAGCATCAAGTCGATGCAATGAGCCGAACAAGGAGTCCAAAACAAGTGTGGTCTCTTCGCCATGAGTAATTTGCCTGCTTTTAGACAAATTGTTAACAAGTTCCTCACTAGTGTTACGAAAGAATCAATTATCATAACAAGCTTAAAAGTCTTTCCGGCCAAAACATAGTTGCTTCCATTGTCCGTGACAACTTGTAGGATATTTTTCTCCCCGATTTCCTCCACGAAGCTATCTAGTAGCTCAAATAACTTCTTGCCTGTCTTAGAATAAGCGGAAGCATCAACTGATCTAATAAACATCGTGCCCTTCACACCATTCACAAGGAAGTTAATCAAACATCGCTGCTTTCTATCCGTCCAACTATCTGACATTATAGAACATCCATATCGAGACCAACTCTCCACATGATCTTTCATCATTTCTTTCGTCAACTCAACCTCCTTATTCAAGAGTGGTACACGAAGCTCATGATAACTCGGTTTCTTCAAATTTAGACCGTATCGACCAACTGCATCCAACATCTCATCGAAGCTCTTCAACTTGGAAGCATTGAAAGGAACACCGGCCTGATAAAACCATCGGGCTATGGCTTGAACAGTCCAAGCACGAGCTTCTTTATCAACAGCATCCACTATGCTCGTCTGTTTTGTCTTTCCCTTTTGCATTAAGAAGAGATCCATAGGACCCTTACTCCGCGCCGTGTCACTTTTCAATCTTTTTTGAACTGCATCTTCTATCTCAATATCATTATCAATACCCACAGCAGAAAAATCCACAGAGAATGAAGAAGAGTTCGAATTAACACTGATATTCGTCTTTGAGCTCTTTGATTCCGTCAATTGCTTACAAAGCTCTTCTTTCACTTCTTCCGGACATTTACGACATGCTTTTGCATTTTTAAATTTCCCGACTTGATGTTGCTTAGCTCGGTGTATTCCTCCTTTTGACACATATCCGCAAAAACTACATGTCACGGTATTGGGATCTTTGGGATCTTCGAGGAAATTATACTTCCACCCCCAATATCCCTCTTCGAACTTCTTACTTCGGAAGGATCCGCCATTCTTCAATAATCTATTAAAAGGAAATATTTTAAGAATTTGGACCGAAACATCAACAACGAAATGTGTATATAAATGTGTATGTAAATCTGTGAATTTGTCTGTGAACCTCGAGATGGTCATCAACTAAATGTGTATATAAATCTGTGCCTCCCCACCAAATGAATGGATCCACACATCCCACGAGGAACACAAATATTGATTTTTAAGAATGATAGGTTGTCCATATCATCAAACAAAGACATATGAGGAAAAGGAATTTAGGGCAGAAAGGGATGGGGGAGAAAACAAGCCCACAAGACAGCAAATTCCTCTATTAAGGAAGGGATACAAGACAGGGAACAAAATCAACCTGCTCCCTAATCTTACCTAACCACCAATTCTACTCCATCATATCATTCCGTGAAGGAATTCAAAATCATCACCTTCTTCCATGACAGAAAGCAACATTCTTTCTAACATCTTCATCGATAGGGGAAACAAAAAACAGGACAATCCATCGCATACAAGCGAACAATCGAGAAATGCAGGCAGAATCGGCCTAAAAATCGAATTGGGTATCACCATTCGAGGGATCGTCAACCCACCTTTGGGTTAAAAATCCGACCACCTCTTCACCCTCCCCTGCTTCCCTTAGTTTTTCGCTGTCCCTCTCTGTTGCGTGATCTTCTGAAAACGACCATCAAAGCAAAGCTTCTTGTTGTGTTTTCGTTTCTTGAAGAAACTGTCATAAAATAAAATAAAAGTTAAAGCAACAAAACAGAAAGGGGCAAAAGGGAGACAGAGGAGGCCGACGGAAATGTGGAGAAGAATACCGTTTAAGACGGAGGAAGACAGGGGTGGCCGACGGAGGAAGGGGACGAATAGGGCAAAAGGGAGAAGTCTGGCATGAGACGAGGAGGGATGAAGCAATCGAGCATGGGCTGTACACGGGCATGGGCTGTATACGGGCATGGGCTTTAATCGGGCATGGGTTTTAGGCTACCCTAACGCCTAGACGAGAGCCGAGCGCCTAGGCGAGAGCCGAGCGCCTAGCCAAGGCGCTACCTAGGCGAGGGCCTTCTGCATGGCGCCTGCCCTAACTCTACAAAAGTTGAGGCGGCCGCGCCTCGCCATGCCCGAGCGCCTAGGCGAGCGAGGCGCGGCGCCTTGACAACACTGGCCATATGTATCTTCTTAGGTTTTCATATGAATGAATCTTTACACACTTTGTAAATCAGAGAAATTAAACTATGAGAACATTAGGCAAACTGCATCTTCCTTCATGAGTACAAGGTAACAAACTTAATATCCTTTTCTGGGTGATTTTTTTTTTTTGGGGGGGGGAGGGGGGAGGAGTGTTGCTCAACCAGTTCACTGAGCCCCTACTTAGTCGTAATTCTTGCAATTTAAGATGAGTGGAGTTCAAAATCGTAATCAAATAAGATACAAGGAAAGCATTGGGCAATGTTTACCATGATCATGGGAATGTCATTGCCTTTTAAATCAGTATGTGAACCCAATCCCCTTTGCTCTGCTTCTCCCACTTTTCTTGGTCAAACTTTAGCTGGTATGCTTATTTAATTCATCACCCTTACTACTCTTATAGTGGAGAGAAGATGTCCAGACCCTGGGCTTGTCATCCATGGTTTATCTCTTTTATTTTCCTTTCTTTTTTTGTTGATTTGGATTGTTGAATCTATTCGCCCATATAATTTTCTTGGGCTTCTTTGGTTGTGCTGTTGAGATTTAAAATGTGGTGTAATTCAAGTGCGAACTCTTAAAGTGATTATCATGTAACAAGCTTATCCAATTAAAACCCTTACTGGTTCCACCTCTTGGATTTCATTTCCAAATTTTTTTCAAGAACGCTCGCTCCACTGAAGGTGTTTTAATCGAAAGAATGCCCCTTGGACTATGTTAAGTAGTGGTTCTATCAACTCGTTTAGATTCTCATAGTGCTATTCACTTTGATTGCTCTAATATATATATACATTGTTTGATCTTGCCGATATAATTGTGCTGTACTTTTTAATTTTTTTTTTTCTTTTCAGATATGATTTGAATTGTTCTAAAGAAGAAAGGGATTCTGTGAGACTTCATATTGATCACGGAAAATTGAATGTAAATCTGTTAGTGCAACAATCATATTGATCACGGAAAATTGTTTCTAAATAGCGACTGCATTGCGTCTATCGTGTTACCATAGGGAATCAATTGAAGATTGATTGATTTTATCCCCGGCTAGTAACAGATGATTATAAGCTCTGCAGACGTGTTACCTTCTGTAATATGGAGACGAATGTTAGCAACATGAACTTAACAAAGCTTCTATAGCCCACTAAATAAACACAGAGTGTTGAGCTTCAAAGAGATTTCAACTTTAATGAGTTCTCTTTTCCTCAATAAAATTTCTCCCCATTTTCATCACATCAAGAAGAGAAAGGTAGAAGAATCTCGGGGGTAGATATTGTGAAAAAGTTTGGTTTTATTTCGCAATATCAGACAACAATTGTACATAGCACTTGCAGAAGAAAGATAGTAGAAGGTGCCATAGCCTTAATAGAAGGCTCTTGATAGGTTGAGGTTGCAGCGACAGAAGCATTGGCAAGAGGAGGAGCCTTTGCTGCTGCTGCACATTTGCTTCTAGTCCTGGTAGTCAGGACCCTCTATTAATAGTTTATGGTCGAAACTTTTGTTACTGATGTACACTATTCTTTCATGGAAAGTTAATGTACATATTTTGTATAGATATATTTCAATTAACTAAAAACTATACTGAAGGAAACTTCCATTAGTTTACAACGTTTCCAAAAATCACTTTTTTGGAATATTTTAGTATGATTTAATTTGAATTCCAAAAATATCACAATGTAAATATATTCTTAACTAAATCATTGACAATAAAATAAGACTTGAATTGTTAACACCGTACATCTTCTTTTCCTCCTCAGAATCCAGCACAGCTTGGATCGTCGGTATCTTATCAGCCCAGAACCGGAGCTTGTCGGAGATGCCGTGGATCTGGTCATCCCTCACCTCTTAGTATTTATTTTTTTGTTGTTGCAGAGATTAGATCAAATTCACGTGGCCGACCACTTCCTTTTAAAGTCATCCCAGTTGAGTGTCTAAATTCAAATGATTTTTTATTATTTGTAGGATGTTCACGTGAACATCGTACATCTGGTTTTCCTCCGCAGAATTCATCATGGCTCTGCGGAGGAAAACAAGCATTTTGTTTAGTTTGGGTAGATTTTACTAAATTGTTGGTGAAATAGGTGTGAATTATTGTTTCAGCCAAATTTAGACTTTATACACATATTAGAACTCATCAAGCGGAAGGTTTGATTTCTCTTACTCACATAACATTGATTTACAGCTAAATCCTAAGTATGCTGCCTTTAGTCGTGTTTAATCAGCCGAAGCGTGATTTGCAATATGAACTACGGTTATGATAGATTCCCACAGTAGTAAAAGGTTAATTTGAAACCATAAGTATTATGCACTCAAGTATCTGCAATTTGGATAAGCCGAACCGTGATATACAAGATCTACTTCAAATCCTGAATTTTGAGAAGATGTTGCCTCGTGACAAGAAATTAATTTATGAAATCAAGCTGTATTCAGTTAATTTCTGAAACTGAAACTCTATTTCACGCTTCTTCTCTAAAATTAATAGCAAATCCATACCATTCTCCTCGTGACTAATTAATTTAGTTAATATATGGATTGATATATTATGGACGGGATTTGATATAAGAAATTAATTCATATAGTCTGATTCATGTTTTTCAGGTCCTATAAATTTCAGTGCCCCCCAGAAAGAGAGAAACAAAGCAACCACCGATTACCAGATATCCTACATTCAATAGGTAACGTGTGTTTATATGTTTGATTCAGGAATTTTGTATATGTTTGACTTATTAACAAAAGGTTGTGGGATTTATTTTGAAAAGACTCCTTGATAATGATGATAATCACAAAGCTCTACTTTGAGATTCCCAAACTTTGCTGCCACTAATATCAACAAAATCTATATTGGGATTAGCTAACTTTTAAATATTTAATATGTATAGAGCAATTAATATAAAAAAACGATTCGCTAACATTTCTGCCATTAAGAAAGATTTAAATTATTTATATGTTGCTAACCTATCGAAAAACCGGTTATTAATGAGATAATTAATTTAGCTCGTGGAGATTCGACAACAATAAAATATTATTGTGATACTTGCATAATAAATAAGATCTGTTACATTATTTTTATGTGGAAAATTGTATATATATATATAAACGAATCCTGCACACTTCAGATACCGACATCTCACAAAGAAAGCCACAGACAAACAAATCGCTTCCGTAGATATGGCTGTTAAGAGATCGATGCTAGATGTGTGGATCGTAAAGGAACTTCCTACGAATCCTGCTACAATAGATGTGTACGCGCCAGATGAAAGATGCTAACCCTGGACCTTTATTCTTCCTACGTTTCAGTTTCTGATCCGAAGATCCAGTGTGGAGTGGAATGCGTTTCTTCTAAATGCACAAACGGTCGCAGTAAGTTTAAATATTCCCCAAAAAGAAAATCACGAATGGCCGAATTCGTGTCATTTTGAAACTTACAACTTGTTTTCCCCGGACGATTCTAAAGTCTTGCTTTGGCTCTTGTTTTGTAGATGCTGAGTAGACCCATGATTGCGTCAACTCCTACGTTACTAATTGCGATATAATTCACCAGAAGAACTAGTGAATTGTTGTGCAAGATCTATGCTTCAAAATTGAACTTCGACCGAGGCTGAGTAATAATCATCAATGTTTCGTTATAATACCACCTCGTTGACCCCCCTTACTGCATCAATGTTTCTATCGATGTTAGTGTTCAAGCAATCATTTTCCCAAGCTTTTCTCACTTTCACCGTTTCTTCTTCTTCTTCTTCTTCTTCTTCTTGTAAACGTTGTATTCAAGCAACAACGGTTGTTAGTGTTCCCCATCTTTATTCGTTTGTTATCACATTTGTGTTCATTTCATCGGCGAACATATTTTCATCGAAATTCATTTTCAAATCATTCTATTTTTAAGAATAAGAGAGTTACATGTGACCAAACAATCGAATAACTTTAAAAGTCATGCACGTTAAATATATTTATTCGAAACAAACCACAACTCTAATCCCAAACATAAACCAAACCATCGTAAAATGGAGGATATAATCCACACATGACAACAAATTCAACTCTTGGCATCATCCTTCACCGATCAAAATTATCCAACCGAAATCAAAATTGCAAGTCACACAAACAAAATATAAAGCCAAGCACCTAATATTTGTAACAATGTCATTCGACAAGGTTAAGCATAATTATTAATAAATTAGAAGAAAATTAAGTCATGAGAGAAAAATATTCCAAAATTAAGTTATTAAAAAGATATTGATAACAAGTAATAACGAGCATGATTTGGGTGAAATATTCTCAAAATTTCTTAAACATGAGGAAATGACAAAAAAAAACATTCCTTTGCTCCATCATCCGTCATATGTTCCTCTAATTAATTTGAATTCGTGGGATGAGTCGGAGGTGGGAATGCCAATATTCCCCTTCCCCCTTCCTGCATTTCTCCGTCAACAACGGACACAGAAAAATGCCGAGATGTTCCAGGGTGTCAGGGAGTCCATCCTCCGGCAACCACCTCAGCCACTCACAAGAATCAATCACCAAATCTTGAAGGGAGGTGAGGTGGTGTCTGAGTCCCCCACCCACCCTCTCTAACTTCTCCATTCCCCATATAGTCAATTTAACGAGGGATGAAGGGAGGATACCACTCCAGTCTGCATCTGGAGGAGGAAACACTTCCATCTCATCCATCCATTCCATCCTTCCCATAATTTTCAATTCTCGTAAGGCGGTGAGATCCCTCAACCCCCACTCCCCAATTGGTCGATTCAACTTCTGGCATCGGCGAATCTCAAGCAATTCCATATTCGAAGGCAATCCTCCTCTAGGTAGGCTTGTGATGCCTTCACAGCATTCAATAGATAGTTGCTTGATGGATGAGAGGCGATGCATGTCTTGAGGCAAATAATTCACATTTGGACAGCTGTCAAGCTTAAAACTGGACAAGCTGCAGGGGAGATTGGGGAAGCTCGTGATGCCTTCACAGCCCCCAATTGATAGTTGCTTGAGGGAGGTGAGGCGATACATGTCTTGAGGCAATGACTTCACTTTCGGACACTTGTAAAGCCAAAAACTGGACAGGTTGTAGGGGAGTGTAGGGAATATGTCCATCTCTAATTCTGGCAAATCATAGAGGGAAAGGTGGGAGATGGCGGACATGTGTTGCAAGCTGTCCGTCAAAGTCGGGAGGCTTCCGCAATAACCAATATTCAGTTTCCTCAGAGACCGAGAAACGGGACTATCTTTAGAAGCAATATCCCTTAGCGACACGAATCCCTCGAGATCCTCTAGGGTAAGCTCCTCGAGAGAATCTAGAAGTTTAAATAGAGACTGTGGGAGGCTCTGACATTTGGAAAGCTGAAGTTGCCTCAACGAAACCGGTAGTCCCTTGCTTGGGAAGGAAGATAGCTTCCCGCAATTGTGAATACTCATCTCTTTCAAAGATGTAAGCCTAGATAAATCATCCGGCAGCTTCACTATATCTCCACAATCTATCATTTCTAGTTTCTTCAGCTTAGGAGGCAGTTGTTCCTCGCCATCCCCGTCCACGAATGACTTAAATTGAGGACAATTATTGATCGTCATCTCTTCCAGTGAAACCCAAGAGGTCTGGAATCTCCGATCAAAGTGAACAAGGTGGGGAATGTTTTCAATTTCCATCTTGGTCATGGATGTAAGGCCAGCCAGACAATTCAACATTTCCCCATTGCAACCATCAATATCAATCTCGACCAGAGATGGAAGTCTAAGACTGCACCCTCCTTTCAGTTTGGGACAATGAAACACCTGCAACTGGCGGAGACAGGGGAATGGCTGGTCATTCTCGTTTTCTCCATGGAACAACCACTTCTTCCACGATTTCATGGTTGTGAAACTCAAACTCCTTAGTTTTGGAAAATATGGCTTCTCGGTCCCGTAAAACTCGGTACCTATTGAAGCGACATAATCAAGATGGCTTATGCGTAAACTTTCGAGGGAGGGAAGTTGTCCCAAGGGAGGCAGCGAATCTACACTTCCACAGCGTGAAAGGTTTATCCTAATGACATATTTCAAATGGAGAGGATTATCAAACCAGGATGGTAATCGTTTTCCCCCATATTCACTTATGGTGAGGGACTCGATATTTTCCGAAGGTTGCAGATGTTGGAGGAGGAGCTCGAATTGATGGTTATTTTCCCTTGAAACTCCGAAACAAGATCCCCAGTCGAGGCTTAAGTCAAGAACCCCTTCCTTTCCAGGTAGATTAGCAACTCTTGCATCCTTAACGTCATCTACGGCCAGTAAATTACTTATATTCAACCCTCGCTGAAGGCACTTGAGGGGTCCCAGTTGCTTCAAGTCTCGACCGACTTCTTTTCCTACAACAAAGTCGGATAGTATCTCGAGATTGGTCAGATCACCGATACGTGGAGGCATCTCCAACAAACTATTTCTGCCTGTTATGTCGAGATGGAGAAGTTTGGTCAGCTTGTGGATGTTCTTAGGCAACTCCTTGAGCTCATGACACTCTCGAAGTAGTAGAGATTGCAACTCGACCAAGTCACAAATGGACTCTGGCAGCACTTCGATTGTCGTGTGAGAAAGGTCGATGCAACGTAAAAGCTTCAACTCTCCAATTCGGTCGGGCAGCTCACTGACTTGAAAGCCACGTAAGGACAACATCCGTAGTTTCTTCATATTGATTATCAAGTCACATATCACCTCCCCTGAGACGAAGACATATGGCACTTCGTATGTTGAAATTTGGCAGGCCAAAAACGTTCTTAACTTCTTCATTTCGCGGTAGACGTCAAATCTCTTCAAATGAAGACTTTCATATCTTTGTGTGACAATTGATGCATGACGCACTCTACCCAGCGTCTTCTCATGACAGCGGGAACCATCTTTATACTCATCCGAGCTGTAGTATGAGCAATCATCAATCGACTTTGCAAGGTCATTGACCAAATCGTGCATCGAATAATAGGACCCCTTTTGATCCCTCACTTTCTGAAAAAGAGAGACGGCTTCTAACTGAAGGAGATATTCCATCCCTACTTGTTGGTATGTCTGGCTGGTCCCTTTTCGAAGCAAACCATGTATGATCCACATTCGAATTACCTCATCCTGGTCGAACAGGTAATCCTTCGGGAATACCGCGCAAGCCGCAAAGCATCTCCTCAAGTGGCCGGGCAGGTGGAGGAAGCTTAACTTCAATGCGGGTGAAATGTTTCCCTCTTTGCTCCAAATAGAGTGAGTTAACAATCCCTTCCATTCCTTCTCTTCCTTGAAGCGAAGAAGTCTTCCGATCATCTTCACAGAAAGAGGTAACCCCTTACATTTTTCAGCTAATTGAACTGCAATATCACGAAGATGAGGGCGTTGTTCAAAGTTTTTCTCGCCAAGAGAATGATAGGCGAGCAAAGATACACAATCCTCTAATGGCAACAAGTCCAACCTCATCGGAAGAGGGTCTCCAACAGATTTGGCGACTTCGAGGTTTCTTGCAGTGAGCAATATCCTACTTCCTTTTCTTCCAGAATATAGGGGCTTAACCAGTGATTCGAGCTCATTATAGTCGTCGTTCCAGACGTCATCCAACACAATGAGAAACTTTTTCCCAGAAAGTTTTTCTATTAGAGAGTTCTGGAGCTGATTCAGGTCCTTCCTCGCACTGGACGAAGAGGGTGCAACCTGGTCCAGGATGCTCTTCGTGATGGCCGCCATGTCAAAGACGTCAGAAACACAAGCCCAGGCTTTGACTTCAAATCCTGCTTTGTTGTACAGCTCCTGTGCCAGGGTAGTTTTACCGAGTCCGCCCATCCCTACAATCGAAACGACGGTAAAGGGTCTCATGGAGTCGCTGGTTTCTTCGGATCCGGCCAATCGAGCAAGCAACTCCTTGATTTGCTTCTCCCTGCCAACGAATTTGGGCTCAGGCAAGGAAGTGGTGATGAAATGAGGTCTGTCGTTGTGAGGCACGCTCCTCAAATTCTGAACTAATCCGAGGATGGGAATGCTGCTGCAGATTTCTTCTAATCTTCGGCCCACCTCCTCAATCTCATTGGCCATGTGATGATCCGAGAACAGGGTGCACGGGCTGAACCGAGAGCAGCAAGCGATCAGGCAGTAAGGAAGTTTAGTGGACCGCGACAAGGCCTGTACCTTTGTTGTCTCCCGCTTGGCCTCAACAGAGAACTCCTCGAGCAGATCTTCCATGTCGTAGGTAACATCTCTGAGGTCAGAGAACCACGTGGCTGTAGCAGTGTCGCCGTTCATCTGCTTTTCCTCAGCAGAATCCAGCACGGCCCTTATGGTCCGAAGCTTCCCACCCCATGTCTTGAGCTTGTCAGAGATTCCGTTGATCCGGGCATACTCGGTGAGGAGGTGAGAGCCGATCAGGTTGAGGACAGGGGAAAGGAAATCCATTCGCCTTCGTCTTGTTCTTGTTCTTTTTTTTGGGGGAGAGTGGAAGGCTTGTCTTAGTCATTCAGGAAATAATCTTTTAAATAAAAAGGGAGTCACCGTCAAGAGTTCACTTTATATTATTCTTTGCTTTTTCTATACGTCTTTCCTGTTTTTGGGTAAAGTATTTGTGCCCATCTTTTCTTGTGGACAACACTTAGTGATTCGAGAGAATAATCTTTCTTCCAAGGCAATTTATGATCCTTTTCCTTTTTTTTTTAATTTATTTTTACAATTTTGTTCTACAATGAAAATTTTAAAACACTTTGATTTTACTAAAATTTGAAAACATATAATCATAATTTTTTGGCAAAATATACGTTTATGGCCTCAACTTTGAGCCAAATTTTTGTTTTGTCATCAACTTAGTTTTGTATATAATTTTGTCACCAACTTTTGTTTTTATTTTGATTTTGGCCAATCATGAATTTCTACTAGCGAAAGCCAAACAAGACCTTAATATAGTCTAACATGTGTCCTATAATAGTGAACTTTCGACATCTCATTCATTCATCTCATAATGCACTTTATCCGTAATAGTTGCCCCCTAATAGAACATCATCCGACATTCATTAATTTTTCATATTTTTTGAAAAAATTGTCTATTCAGGCCTTATTTGGCTTTCACTTGAAGAAATTCATGATTGGCCAAAATCAAAATAAAAACAAAAGTTGGTGACAAAATTATATAACAAACTAAGTTAATGACAAAACAGAAAGTTGGCTCAAATTGAGGCCATAAATTGATATTTTGCCTAATTTTTTTTAAATCAAATTAATTTCATAATCTGATCAAGTTCCAATATTTTCTTACCAAGGAAAACATTTAGAGATAGCGAAGAAAATCTCTCAAGTCGTTGTGTTGGTTAGTAGATATATAATACGCGAGTTTTGAGCTACCTTTCATCCGGTCCAGTGTCGACTGATCTTGTAACTATGATGCGGAGCGCAATGTCCGACTCGATTAATTCAGGAATAACCACAGGTACTGCGACTTGCTTCGTGATATCCCTTATGCTGTAACACCAAATACTATAACTATGAAAAGAAGGACATGGTTTGGGAAATGGAATTGAGGCATCATCATCTTTGAAACTCCTCTGCAGTCATGTGTGCAGCAGTCACACAGCTATTTTTTGCACAACCAGCTATATTGTAACGAGTAACTGTTCGTGTTCCTATTTCGAAAACCAAACCTACAACAACAGCAAGAGCGACAACAGAATTTGGACGAGTTGCAACAGTGTCTACCACGGAAGCAGCGGTGTAAAATCAAACAAAAATACACAATTCTCTTTAAGCGAAAATCTCCTTTTCATATTGAACAAATGCGCAAAATACAATCTCATTAGAAGCTACACGTCTTAATAAAGAAAATTAGAAAATCAAAACTAGGAAGCCTTCCCCTTCACAATTTCTAGGAATGAGGACATGAATCTTTATTTTCCTCCAACAAACTAGATTTGTCACATTAGCCTTAGGCAAAATCACCAACAAACTCTTCTTAGGATAGGTGCCGATGTATACTCCAATCTTCTCTCGAAGCCATTCAAATTTTGTTCTGACCCTAACTATAGCAGACATGCTCTGTCGGCTAAAAGCTAGTCGAGATGAAGTTCTAGATCACCAACTTCACCCTATTTAATCTCGCTCAATAAAACTCTAGGTTTTGAGATCGTGACGAAGACGACGTCTAAAAGGCTTATGGTTAAGTTTTTTATTGAGGTACATTAAAATACCTCCGTTTTTCACCTTTTTTTCGCTTTTTAAATTCGGTTACGATGATCTTGATTTGAATTAATTTCCTTACATAAGACACTCCTAAAACAATTCTCCATAAAATGATCTTTACTCATTACTCTCTTAGGATGTGCATTGCTGATGTTTAAACCGTAGAACTATATAATATTTGCAAAATAAGCATTTAAAAAAGTTAAATTAAAAATTAAACATTTGTTACAATATTATAAAGATGATAGTTGTTTTTCGGTAAGTACCAATAAATAATTAAGCTGATAGCTGCCAGACATACTATTATGTACTAATTTTTTTGATTTTTCAGTAAAAGTTTACTAAAATTTGAGGATTTTTAATGATTACGTACAATGTACTTAATTTTGGATTATTTTAGTACAAACGTAATAAAATTTGAGGATTTTTAATAAACATACTCTGTACTAAGTTTTGTTTATTTATTTTTTAGTACAAATGTACTAAAATTTTAAGATTTTTAGTATATGTCCTCAATTTTGTGTACCGACGGACCTTTAGGTTTAGTACATTATTACTACCAAAGTGCAGGCGTTTATTAAATTTCGAGTAATGAGCCAGCCGGCAAAATGTACTAAATTTAAACGTTGCTTCTTAGTAATGTACTAAACAGTGATACGTAAAAGTTTAGTACTAAACATGTTAAAAGAAGCTTATTCTCAATCCACATGGAGAGAAGAGTTTGATTCGTTTGTCCATGACCCTGCTTCTTTTTGTGCCTTTGTTGCTTTCGTCTATCTCTGGTTTCTGCCTTCCTATGCATGATTAGGTAAATCTTTATTTATGAGACTGGGATTTTAGGGGTTACCGAATGGCAGGGTCTCGCCTCTTTTTACGATTAGTAGGCTATGGATCAAGACCCACCTCCCTTTCTCCGATGGAGGTCTTAAAAACATCTTTCTATCTAGAATTGGTTGCTCACTACATGTACAATTTCGTGCATTCTTCTGTCATTGAGTGACTGCTACTTGTGTACGAACAAGTGTCAAGTGCTTTGTTTGCTATAACTGTAAAATTAACTCTTCTTGTTTTGCAGCCGTTTGGGTTAATTACGGAGGGCTTCATGAAGTTTCTTTTATCTCATTCCTACCTACTTTATCGCTTAATGTATTTATACGTTTGTGCAACCACATAATTTTCTGTCTGATTGAAATAGTTGTATTATCATATCCTAGACAGCGCAGAGCTGCTTCAAGCCGAAATATCCAACGACATGACCTATGGCACGAAGATACAAGCATTTTCCCCGTGGAGTTCGCATATGAGCATCACTCAAACATTACAACTCCAAGTATCTTTGTTTACCAAAAGGTATTCGTTTATTAAGCACTTATGTAATTATTTTTTCCTTGTTATAATTTCACATTGAGAAAATACTTTTAAGTGAGAAATGAAGAAGAAAAATCTACTCCCAAATACTAATCCTAAATAGACGAGTGTAAATACTGAGATGACGTTATTGGATGAAATCAAGCAAAGCTGGGATAAAGATTCCGAGCTGAGTTCAATCCGAGCGAGATTGCAGCAAGGGCCTGTTCCCCATTATGAGTTCAAGCACGGTTTACTTACCAGGAAGGGGAAGTTGGTTGTGGGCAGTGATCCGTCGTTGCGCGAACTTATAATTCACACGTTCCATGCGTCTGCAGCCGGAGGGCATTCTGGAGTTCAGGCGACGCATTTTCCGAAGCCTAAATGATCCCCAAATGCTTCCCAAACTATTTAAAATTGGAGTCCATTCGTTAACACAGACTTCGTACCGGACAAGGAACTCATTGAAAGATGTTTTGCCCGAGATAAGATCTAACGCTCCTTTTCTAACTCACACACACTTTTTTTTTAAGTAATATTTATTTGTTGATTAAAGAATTAAATACATTTTAGCATCCAACATGACATGTATGGTAAATAAGCGTTCTCACCATTATGCCCTCCGAATCAAACAAAGCGAGAGACTCTTAAATAAACAAAGCGAGGCTGACCACCACCTCCGCCTCCCGCAGCAACACTTGTGCACCCAACCGGCGACGCAGTCACAGCCACCGCCACCGCCACCGCCACCTCCCCCTCTCCCTCCCTTGTCTTTTGATGCTCCAGCCGGCCGCCAGCGTCGGCGGCGGCCCCATCGTTACAGGGATCTCCGTCGTCGAGGCTAGCACTGGCGGCGGCGGGGCCGGCAGAGGAGGAGGTTTCTGGTCTTCGTCGGCCGGTTCCATTGTCGGTCTAGCCGTCGCCGTCACGGCCATAGCTGGGATTGCCTTGGCCGCTACCCTCGTCTACCCTCGTAGGTAAAGAACATCTCTTCGATCAAAAGAAGATGTTGGTTGTTTGATTCCTCGGTGCTGTTGTTGGTGTTGATGTCGAATCGGTTTGAGAAGTAAACCCTAGTGGAATTAGGGAGAGGAGAGTGTGCTTGTGTGTGTACTTGCTTCTGGATGCTGACCGAACAAAGGAAGGAACAATCCTTAATGGGATCTTTAAGGAGAACCAATACATGTCTAATTCTTTAACATCGACGTCATTGTCGAGTAATTCTAGTTCATAGTCACCATCGAGTAATTCTGTAAGTAATTATGCTGTATCCTGAGTTGGTTGTAGCAGAGAGATAAAGAGAGTATTAAATCCGATTGTAGGCTGAATTTGTGATGTCTGTTTATCCATGTTGGCATTTCCACTGCTCTCCGGTGATGATAATTATGTTCCTTAGTATTTTCTTGTCATGTATTTTGTTTCTGACATCATTGCGTGTGTACAAGACCATGCTTTTTTATTCATTTTTCTTTATCAAATGCATCCCTTTTTCTACCACACTAGCCAGGATTGGTTGATATGATATGATGTGAATTCTCCTTTCATTTTCTTATTTTTTTTTCTGACTCTCGCAATTTGTTTTCCTCTTTCAGAGGAAGTCTGAAATCTCCCTGGTCACGTGGAAGAAGAAAATATGCCCTCTTGCCTAAACAGTGGAGGAGTCTGTTTGGACCAGATGGTAAACTCTCTGATGGTGGTTTTAAGTTTTTGAAGAAAGTTCGAAACGGAGTAAGACATCAGTCTTACACTAAGTTAGTGATCGATATATTTAAGAGTATTTTTCATGGAAGGTGATGCATCTTATTTTTGGTTTAGGGAGTTGATCCGAGTATAAGAGCGGAAGTTTGGCCATTTCTACTTGGTAGTTCTCTGCAGTTCTTCTTGGTAGTTCTGGATTGCCTTTCTAGAGTGCTTTTCTTGTTATAGAAAAGGGATTCATTCTTCCTTTATGATTACAAGCCTTTGGAACGATAATCATCTCCCCTGGCCGATTAATGCAAATATTTTGCTATCAGGCCTTGAACTGTTAATGTAGTTTATCATAGAAGCACTTTTTCCTGCTCAATGCTTGCCCTTTGATCGATTGATCTGAAACTCAGTGGAGATGGTAAATTAGTATAATTAGAGGTACTGTTGAGGTGGATCCATCAACATCGGAGTTAAACACTGTTAGAAGGTGTGGCTATCCCCAAAATATAGTACGTAAATCACAATGTGGATGAAATTCCTTGGAAACTTTTTCACATAACGAACAACCCATGATACAATAAAACTTTCAAAAGATGCAGTGTCATTATCGGAGACACTGTGTCCATTTCTTTCCAGATTGGCCACCAAATTCAAAATGGTGAGGCTTTACAAAGCTTCTACTCAATTAATTTCGAAGACCAAGGTTCTGCTAGATCTATTCAACCATTATTTTGGAATAACTATGAGGAGTTCGCCTACTTTTCAGGACCAGTGAGGATAGCAAGATAGTTTGATGATAAACTTAGCATCTCTTGTAACTCTTTATGTGCCTTCCTGCTAGTATTTTGAGAGCGTGGCTTCCCAGATTTTAATAATGAGTTATCTCCTTGTGAAACTGCTGCTCAGTAACTTATGATATCACCGTGCCATATGTATCTTCTTAGGTTTTCATATGAATCTTTACACACTTTGTAAATCAGAGAAATTAAACTATGAGAACATTAGGCAAACTGCATCTTCCTTCATGAGTACAAAGTAACAAACTTAATAACCTTTTTTGGGTGAATTTTTTTTTTTGGGGGGGGGGTTGCTCAACCAGTTCACTGAGCCCCTACTTAGTCGTAATTCTTGCATGAGTGGAGTTCAAAATCGTAATCAAATAAGATACAAGGAAAGCATTGGGGAATGTTTACCATGATCATGGGAATGTCATTGCTTTTTAAATCAGTATGAGAACCCAATCCCCTTTGCTCTGCTTCTCCCACTTTTCTTGGTCAAACTTTAGCTGGTATTCTTATCTAATTCATCTCCCTTACTACTCTTATATTGGAGAGAAAATGTCCAGACCCTGGGCTTGTCATCCGTGGTTTGTCTCTTTTATTTTCCTTTTTTTTTTGTGTTGATTTGGATTGTTGAATCTATTCGCCCATATAATTTTCTTGGGCTTCTTTGGTTGTGCTGTTGAGATTTAAAATGTGGTTTAATTCAAGTGTGAACTCTTAAAGTGATTATCATGTAACATGCTTATCCAATTCAAACCCTTACTGGTTCCACCTCTTTGATTTCATTTCCAAATTTGTTTCAAGAATGCTCCACTGAAGGTGTTTTAATCGGAAGAATGCCCCTTGGACTATGTTGCGTAGTGTTTCTATCAACTCATTTAGATTCTCATATTGCTTTTCACTTTGATTGCTCTAATATATATATATATAATTGTGCTGTAGCTTGTTAATTCTTTGGTTGTTTTGTTCCCTTTCAGATATGATTTGAATAGTTCTAAAGAAGAAAGGGATTCTGTGAGACTTCAAAATAGGTATTACTTTTGTTGCTTTTCATTTCTTAGTCAGTGTCGGCGTTATGTTGGAATTGACTAATGTTCATCATGTGCCTTGCCCTTTTGACAAGAGTACGAAGATTTGAGGAAAGAATGTCAGAAACTTCTTAGACTATGCGAGAAGAACTCGAATCCGAAAGAGGATCGTGGAGATAACAGCATGGAAGGCAATAACGATTTTAGTCAGGTTTTGAATTCTATCATGGAGGAAGACGATGCAAGTTCAAGAAGATCTTGTTCATTGGAGAAGGAAGCTCTGTCATCCTTTCAAACAAAGGGTCAGGCTTGTTATGAGGTCCTCCAGTCCTCCAATACAGTAGGCAATGACAACTGGAGTAAGGATTCAGTCCTTCAGTGCGCCAACACGGGGCATGCAGCTGTGGCAGACATACCTGGAGATCACAAATTGGATACTTCGGCGAACAATACAGGGGAGCATTTGCAAAAGAATGGGAATCAGGATTTTCAGAGAGAAGATATGATGGTGGAAAGAAATACGGAGAAGCCTGAAAATCAGGCATGTCAACCTGTAAGTACAGGTACTGATATGGCATGTGGACTAAAAGAAAGTGTGAAGCAACTCACGCTCCTCATATGGTGCGGAAAGAACACAAACGACAAACTCAAAGCAAAATTAACTAAATGTGATTGTCTCGCCACTATTCTACTTTTATACACTATTACTCTAACTAACAATGTCGAGTTTTATTTGTAATTATTCAAATGAACCTAAATTAGGATAGTAGTTTAATGGACATGGTACTACGGTAGATGGAAAGTATCTTGACGTAGAGCAATTAATGTAATCTGTTAGTGCAACAATCATATTAATCACAGAAAATTTTTTCCAAATTGCGGCAGTTTTGCATACGTGTAACCTTCTGTAAAAGAAAATAATCCTCGATCTATTTACTAATCAAGTTGATTTCATCCAAATGTCATTACATATGTACCTGGACGTTATCACTATTGAAAAGGTTTAAAGAGGTTCGTTCTTATCATATTACAAATGAATGATGACATTCTTTAACCTACAGAAGGTCATTATAGAACATTCCAAGGTGAGAAATATATTGTCCCAAAAATGAAAAGATATGATCTCACCATTTATTTTGGTTAGAAATTCATGTCTAATTAACACTAATATTATTGATAATGTCCCCCTTCTTATTGATGACAAAACCTCCTCTTGAGGGAAATTATTTTTACAAAGTAATATTTAACTCCCCCTAAATAGATGCGAGTATAAGTCTTACTCCTTCGATCAGAGCCTTCAGATTCATGGTCAAGGCTTGAAGCACTATAGCTCCTGTGCCTAGACATAGAGTCTTTAGGCAATATATGAGCATAAAAACATCCTTACAAAACCATATTTTGTTCTATGCTAAAGACCTTATGGCTTCTGTATTTAACCCGTTAGAAGATGATAATATTTCAAATTCTGCACTCTAGGCAAAAGTGAAACCCTTGCATAATCGGGAGAAGAATGTTAGCAACATGAACTTAACAAAGCTTCTATAACCCACTAAATAAACACAAAGCATTGAGCTTCAAAGAGTATTCAACTTCAATGTGTTCTCTCTTCCTCAATAAAATCTCTCCCCCTTTCCATCACATCAAGAAGAGAAAGGTAGAAGAATTTCGGGGGTAGATATTGTGAAAAATTTTGGTTTTATTTAGCAATATCAAACAACAGTTGTAGATTGCACTTGCAGAAGAGAGATAGTAGAACTTGGCGTTAAAGCTCAGTCATGCGTGACAACAATGTGTGGAAGGAAGCTCCTTCCCTAGCTGGGGTAGATGCCTTAATAGAAGGTTCCGGATAGGTTAAGGTTGCAGCAACATAAGCATTGGCAAGAGGAGGAGCCTTCGCTGGTGCAGGACCTCTGTTTCTAGTCCTGGTAGTCAGGATCCTCTATTGATAGTTTATGGTCGAAACTTTTGTTAATGATATACACTATTCTTTCTTGGAAAGTTACTGTACATATTTTGTATCGATGTATTTCAATTAACTGAAAACTGTACTAGAGGAAACTTCCATTAGTTTACAACGCTTCCATAAATCACATTTTTGGAATATTTTAGTATGATTTAATTTGATATTCTGAAATTATCACAATGTAAATATATCCTTAACTAAATCATTTACAATAAGATAAGAGTTGAATCGTTAATTTTAAAATATATTTTGAAAATAACGCTCGTGTTCACGTGAACATCGTACTTACATCTGCTTTTCCTCCGTTGAATCTGGCACGGCTTGGATTGTCAGTATCTTGTCGGAGATGCCGGGCGTACTCACCGGAGGAGTTGAGAGCAGATGAGTTTGAGGAAATTCATTTCTTCTCTTTGGAAGTTATATTCGCAATGGCCAAAGTCAAAATGATGGATATGATGGGAGGATGGCTCATCCCTCACCTCTTAATATTTATCTTTTTGTTGTTGCAGAGATTAGATCAAGTTCACGTGGCCGACCACTTCCTTTTAAAGTCATCCCAGTTGAATGTCTAAATTCAATTGATTTTTTTATGATTTGTACGAAATTATTTCACTTTAGATATTAGTCTGATTTGATTTAAATTTTTTCATTTAGATATAAACTCACACCCTTATCAGCTAGACGAGCTTAGCTCTTATTTCTTTTATTTTTTTATAGGTTTTACAATTTCGCCTTTAATAATTCCAGATAATAAAACCTTTATGGTTCTAAATTTCACGTTTATCTTCTGTAATCTAATTGCTTCTTCTCCATTTTTAGTTGTTTCAGTTTTTGTTAGTAATTATCACCACGTAATAAAATTTTAGAGCAAATTTTCATTCCCTTCCAAATTTTTTAATCAAATTTATTTATATTTTAAACGTCATAATTTTTTATTTAAATAGAAAAACGTAGAATCATTTTAAATTGGGTATGGTCCTCGATCAGAAGTCGATGAAAAATAAGGAGATGCATATTTTACATGGTTCGGCCAAATCGACCTGTATTCATTGACGGAGTAGAATCCGATAAGAAATAAGCCGGTATTTATCAATGCACACCCGTTCTTTAACGAAACACTCTTCCAACTTTTGTATCCTATTCTCCATGCTCTCGCAATTTGTTCCATGATTGTTGTAGTATCATTGGCCTTAAAGATGAAATAATATACTAGCTTAATAATCTAATATTACCTGAAAAATATATTCCGACTTCTTCCATATATTTCTCCAACGAATCAAATTATCAATATAATTACAAATTTGACTTTGGGGGATAAATCCTAACAAAACACATGACCTTTCAATATGATAACCGCTGGAAACATAGGAAAGGGAACACATGATCTATCCAAAAAAAGATTAAATCCTACTTTTCTTCTTAGCATTAAGTGATTTCGCAGTTATAAATTGTTTTTGACATTTTAAATTGATAAATGACCTTTTCTTGACATGTTTATATCTCAGAAATTCAAAATATGGAACCCAAGTAGGACTTGTTTTTAGAAGACATCTTATATAAGTTACTACGACACAAGCATTTTGTTTAGTTTGGGTAGATTTTACTAAATTGTTGATGAAATAGGTGTGAATTATTGTTTCAGCCAAATCTAGACTTTATTCATTTATTAGAACTCATCAAGCGGAAGGTTTGATTTCTCTTACTCACATGACATTGATTTACAGCTAAATCCTAAGTATGTTGCCTTTAATCGTGTTTGATCAGTCGAAACGCGATCTGCAATATGAACTACGGTTATGATAGATTCGCACAGTAGTAAAAGGTTAATTTGAAACCTTAAGTATTATGCACTCAAGTATCTGCAATTTGGTTAGTGATATAAAAGATCTGCTTCAAATCCTGTATCTTGAGAAGATATCGTCTCGTGATAAGAAATCAATTTATGAAATTCAATTAATTTATGAAACTACCCCACCATTCTCCTCGTGACTCGTTAATTTAGTTAATATACGGAATGATATACCATGTGGTAGGCAACCGTCCCAGAGGTCAGAGAGCCACGTGCTCCTTATTGTGTGAACGTACAGAGATGGCAACTCCATGTTTTAGATCAAATGCCTACTACTACCCACTATGACTTTCATTACAAAAGAAATGGAATGTCAGTTCCCAGCTGTATGGCGTCGATCGAATAAACAATAATAATCTCAGGGTTGTCCAAACATGTTTTGTTAAGATTTAGAATATATTTTTAGCCCACTCAGTCCGTAAAATAATGATATATCAACACTTATTTAAGTTGACCTTATTTAAGTTCAACACATGCTCCCCGCCCAATCTAACTTTTGCCCATAATTAATATATTTCTTTAATTATATCAAACTCAATTCGAACCCCGACTTCATTTCGATCGTGGGTAGTCAGTCTACATTTTATGGAATGAATCCCAATAATCTGAAGCAGATTTTCAGGAAAAGTGGACAACTCTTCTTCCCCAGAGAAGGTCTTCATCCTACTTGTCCATTCCTACAGGTTTTCCCCATAAGACCTACAGAGAAATTTCCTATCGAGTTAAAATGGTTTTTCTGGTATCTCCTTCATGCACATACTATTGCCTTTGAATTCCCAGCCATGGAAATGCTTCAATATTTGGAACAGTTTGGGGACTTATTCTTATACTCCCCAGCAACATACCCACATGCTCACCTTGCAGATATCTTAACCTGGTTTGCCCATTTATTCACATGGAAAGTTTGGTTTGAAGAACAGGCATATCGATATCAGAAATGGCCAGGAACTACCGTATACTCTACATACCTTCTACGTAGAGCATGGCACTATGATGACCAAGTTACTTCCTTGGTATCCATCAATACGGTCGATAATTTTTCATGCCTCCCTCATTCAATGGCTATCCATTACGGACATTTTGAGGTAGATGATGACATCCCAGAGCCATGGTCCATACCACCAACATACGATGTCAAAGATCTAGAATACAGAGAAGTTTTGTACAACAGACAATGCCTCACGGAGAAGCTTTACCAACAGAATGCAATTTTGCCCCTATCAGAAGAAGATCTTATTCTTGAAAAGATTGCAAAACTTGATGCTACCCATGTTTGGAACTTATCCCAGGCCCTTGAAACCTTTGTCCAAGAACAAATCCAACATCAACAGGATTGGGACTTCATAGCAGAAGACATGCATCAAAATTTCTCCCTGACAGGCCCAACATTAGGCCCAGGACCATCATCATCAAGATCCAGAAAACTGTCGGCAAGAAGACGAACCCCACATGAAAAGCATGGAAAGCGACCAAAGCAAAATGAAGACTAGCAGCAGGACCATGAAGACTAAGAACAGCACCCCATGTGCTGAAAGGACGAAAAGATTCCTAAGAGATAAGATGATGACTCATCACGCACATCTTTTAGGAAAACAGCTGTAAAGAGATAAGATTGTAACGTGGCTTAACCACGACCTAGTATTACTTTCAGCTTGTTGTATAAATAGCTCTCCCTTGTAAGATGAAAAACAAGGAGCTTCCAGACGAAAAAACACCACAGAAATAAAACTCCCAAGTTTTCTTCAAAATCCATGAGCAGCTAAACACCCCTCTGGGCAATAACAAAGGCAAGGCGGTACTAGTTCTCTAACTCCTCTCAACTAAAACTCTATACCTTCGATAAACCCAAAAACATTTGAAAAAACAAAAATCCAAAAATATTTTCTTATGGTTTATTCCGACGCCCTTAGGTTTATGTTCTTTTGTTTCATTATCATCTATTTCTGTTATTCCCAGTTTTCTACTGTTTATGTATTATGTTTCATCTGGTCTCTTTATCTCCTCCAGTAAACTAGAAATTTCCAGCATTTATTATCGATAAGAATTTTCCAGGAGTCTCTCAAGAAGGTAGGTCCGTAAAGCTTTCGCAGTCGTATTGCCATCGGCTAAGGGTTGAGAGCCACAGGGCACAGACAGCTTGAAAGTGGGAAAACCGATGAAACCTCCTAGAAAATATCTTAAAGATGATAAGCCATGGTTTCCCCCATGTGGAATTCTCCAAGCTCATTTTCGACGACTCAAGCTCGATCGGATAGAGTATGGAGAACCCAGATGGAAGTGTCCTCGTTTTCTTAAAAGAATCGGTCGTGTCCTAAACTATTTAAAATACTATTGTGAAAGAAAAACCCAAAAAATGATTTTGTACTCCATAGATTGTGAGCTTGTTTTTGCAGTTTCCACAGACCCAGAGAAAGGTTGGTACATAGATCCTAGTGATCTTTGTCGAAAAGGCTGGACTAAACTCCGGAATTACGACATGTACCGAAAGTTTCTGGTCTGGTACTCTAAACGGTTTTTGTATTATAATACTATGTAATGATGTCCCTTTATGTATATTACATTTTAGAGTATGACCCCTAAATGCTTTATGTATATTACCTTTTAGAGTATGACCCCTAAAATGAGGGGTGTTAAGCTTTTGATCATCCTGCGGAAAAATACTTAGCAACCTTTTTTTTATTTCTTTTTTTCTTTTGGCTAGTCACTTCAAGATTAGCAACTAAGAAGAGTTGGTTGAATCAGACGGAATTGTTAGGGCCGATGTTCCCTTTAGAAGGGCAGAATCGAAATATAGTATCGAACAAGTCGGTGTAACTGTTGAGTTCTATGGTGGTGAACTTAATTGGTATCAGAGCCCGTACTATGTTTCGGTCACCTGTAAATTGCCTCCAAAATTTTTTTCCTTCTTTTCAGAGATAGAGAGAAGTAGAAACTAATGCCCCTGCCTGCCGTTATTGCCCTTCTACATAATCATGGATAACAATAACACTCCTCCTGTCTTAAATGCTCCTGTCTCACTTGAACCAAGTTCTTCCTTCCGACGATCCACTTCTAGCCCTGAGTCACTTTATGAAATTTCTTATGAGGACTGTGACACTAATCAAGTGGTTAATACTAAGCTACCATTGCTTAGTCCATACACTGCCTTTCATAAACCATCAGCAGGACCAATCAGACGAATAAGGACATTAATCAGACAGCCTGCCTCATCTGCCCTTGAATATGTTCAGACAAGCAAATTCAGCCAGCACCCTATTTTGGGGACACAAAAGGAACAATTTGTTTCCTTGCAACTGCCTGCAGAATTCCCTGGACAATGGACTGAAAAAGGATACACACATCTCCATTTTGGAGCCATAAGACTTGCCTTGACATACCATGGACGAAAAGGACTGCCTGTGATAGCCAGAATGGCTTTATTGGACACCAGATACATGGAATATCAACATGCCGTAATTGGGACAATTGAAACAACACTAAATGCTGGAACAATTTTTGTGACACTTTATCCTAACTTATGCATGTCTCTCCAAGACCCAAAGGTCTTGACAGCTTTGCAGGTCCAGCTTCAGCTTTGTGGTGCCACTATGGAATCAGAATCCATCGAGGCTACTCTGCACTATCAGATGGCGTATCGAGTCCAGAACCATGCCCTGGATATCAGCATGCCAAATGATTCGCATGATGCCCTGCTCATCGTGGCAGACTACCACAACCAGAAAGCACCTACCTGCATACACATTCCAAGACAGATTCCAAGAGTGGAACTCTTGAAGTTACTCCCAGAAAGATGGGTAACAAATTATGAGCAAATCAAGAAGCAGACCGCACCAGTTGCTCCAATCCAATCTACATCTCCCACGTTCACAAGGAACAGAGAGGGAACGGTGACTATCAAGTTTGATAGATCACAGGAGAAAGAACCAGCGACTCCACCAATCTTTCCTACAATGTTTATGGTTCAACCAGTTCCAAAAAGGAAAAGGCCGGACTCCCTCAACAAAATCATCCATTCATTTGATGGTCATGGAAACCCGACTTTCTTCTTTCGGGATCCTCAGTCACGACACTGCTATTGGGATATTGGAAAATGCCCAACAAACTGCGACTGTGATGACTGCGAGGAACCAGACTATTCTAGGCACAAGAACAAAACAAGTTGCCAGGAAAGGAGAAACCTCCCAGAATCAGATAGTGACTCTGACTCTGACGATGATAACTCCTACCAGCCACCTGTGACAAACAAAACTGGAAAAAAGATGGTGATAAAGTCTACCCTACACCAACGATATAAGTCAGGTGATTCTACAGTTGGAACCTTAGGACAACCTTCTGGAAAGTTCGATTACATTGTGAACTACGGGATATCACAACCCAAGCCAGAATCCAGACCGATCATCCCAACAGGATGGGAAAATGAGTTTATTGATAAAGACCCGTCAGTACCAGTCTTAACCCACCAGCATCAAGCGTGGCAAGAATTGGCTGATTTAGCTAAAAATACCAGACGACCGTTGAAAAAGAAGCAAACGGTTCTACCCTGCTATAAGCCAATCCTCAGATGGGAAAGGAAAAAGGCTTCCATCCAGGCAGCCCAGCCAACAGCGGCCCAGGCAACAATGGTACAGTCGTTATCACAGGATAACACACCAACAAAGATAGCTCCACCCCCAAGGCCTTACATCACCTGTACCCAAGAAGCCCTACATGTTTCATTGGACATTACATGTTTCATGTTTCAAAAGATCCAAGCCCCTGCATCAGTCATGATGATGCAACCAGAACACTCAGAAACAGATCTGAGATTTCCACCTCTTGAGGAATTCACTCACAACAATGTGAGGTATGCACCCAAAATACCTGTACCTACAGCAGTAGACCAGGCCGGAAACCCAATGAGAAACAGCCTGGCAGAGACAGTGCTTAATTGGCAAAGTCAGAATGCTATTGCACAAAATACTGCCCTCACCACTATTCACAAAAAGGTACAAAAGGTAGAACATCATTTGGAAAAAGTAGAATCATGTCTCCACCAACAAGGTGCTCGGCTCTCAGAAAAGATGGATCAACATCATACCCAAACACATGAAGTGCTGCGAGTTTTACTACACTCCTTGGACAATTTTGAACAAGGAAGATATCCATCTTACTTCAGATCAGATCCAGATGAAGAAATTGCCAAGTTAAAACGACAAATCAAGGCAATCCAAGACAATCCAAATCCAGTCTCAAGAGGATCAGACTTCTTCAATTTTGGAAGATCTAGCTCTTACTCCCCTCTTCAAGAGCATGTCAAAGGACATAATCTCTTCGGTAATCCAGAAAAAAGAGATATTGCGGACATCAGAGAAATTGTTCGTAAACAGAAAAATGAAGAACGCAGAAAAGAGGACATCAGAACAGGAAAGAAAAAACTTCCCAGTTCCTCAAAACCAAGGCGTTCTCCAAGTCCTACAGACTCTTCTAGTCCCATGCCGACTCAACAGTTGTTGATCAGAGAAGATGGATTGAGGAATGATCCTCAGATTTCCATCCCACATTGGTTGAAACCTGCTTCCCAACAAAAACACTATAATAGTGATTCCTCAACTGCTAGCTCCATATCATGGCCAAGCAGATTAGACCTGGTTAATGAATACCAGCTCAATCAACATTTGGACGACAGCCCATACATGTTTCTCACAAGGATACCAGAAGGAGTAGTTTCATCAGAAACTTCTGAAAATTCTACAGAAGAAGAATCAAGCCCTGATGAGACAATCTCAGAATCCTCTTCCGAATTATCATTACCCAAGGATCCACAAATACTCATGGCAAATAATCCATATGTGGATGTACCAGAAAGTTCTTCTGATCAATCCTTAGAAGAAAATCAAGATCGACATCCTATTAAGGAACAAGGATCCTTAAAGTTCACCCTGGATGACATCGACTTGGACAAATGGCCCCAGAGATTCAAAGATTTCTATGCGTGGTGCCTCCAGAAAAGATTAACCGTTCCATCCTCTGCAGATATTCTATCTGAATTAACAGCCAGATTCACTGGAATGTTACAAACATGGTGGAACCAGTTACCAGAGCAAATACAAGTTCAGCTCATCAGCTTACAGTTCCAAGACTTCCTTACTCAACTCTATACAAACTTTATTGGAAGTCCAGAAAATTTGATTGATGACCAAAGGAAAGAATTCTTCAACAGAAGATGCTGTTCCTATAGAAAAAAAGACATCAACCGTCATTTCAAACGGATGGTGACATTGTTCATCAACCTCGGTGCTAACAATGCCCTCAAGCCAGTCTTTTTGTCCTCCTTGACAGAACCAGTTTCCTCACTGGTAGAAAAGGAATTAGCCGCCAAAAACTTAAAGATCATGGACTTGACAGCCGGACAGATCATTCAAGCAGTTCACTTTGCTATAAGTGAATTATGTCAACGACGAGAAGTCATCAGAGACTTCCTCGAGCATGATAAGAGGTTAGACAACGCCTGCAAGCCAGCTAGATATCTTATCAAGTGCACCAAAACTGATTTATGCAAATGCCCAAGTTTCCCTGAACGACGAATTTCCAAGAAGAAAAATTTTGGGAAAAGGCTTAAGCATAAGAAGGATACTCAGCATTATCCGCCCAGAATGCCCAAGAAAAGGTTCTCTAAAAGACTGCCTTATAAAGGAACAAAGCGGTATCTACGCTTCAAGCGACGGCGGTCTCCAGACAAAAAATCCTCTAAATGTTTTGTCTGCAACAAGCAAGGACACTTTGCTAAAGACTGTCCGAAGAAACAAAGAAGATTTGTGGCTCAGTTAGAAAAGGTTACTGGGATTTCCCTACAAGACAATGATGTTGAATCAATCTTATCCTTGGATGACGAATCATCTGCCCAAACCATATGCTGTTTGGAAAGCCAGCTGCCATTTCAGGCCTTAAGAAATTTTGACTCCTCCTCTGAGGATGAAGACATTCATGGCATTTACACCTTCACCATAGTAACCAGATACCCTCCGCCTTGGACACCACACATCAACACCATGACTAGGAGAATTCCATCTTGTGAGTCATTCACAAACTTGGTAGTTCAACTTACAACTTCTGAACCAGAAGCCTCTGAATCAGAAGAATCCCAAGAACACCAGATTCCTCTCCTAGCAACTACAAGTATTTTGCCCCATGTCAAGATACAAGTACTTTTCAAAGTATCACCGCCCAGTACAAGCTATAGCCTTTATTGACACTGGAGCAGCAGAGAGCATGATAAATCCAGCAATGGTACTAGCAGATCTCTTAGTCCCAGAAGTCAACACTTATAAAGCAGCATCTGGAAAAACTTTCCAGACATATCTCCGGACTAAACCAATCCAGCTAATGCTCTTCCCAACTTGCTCCATAAAAGCCAAGATTGTTGCTACGGATCTCCTCGGCAAAGATATAGTCTTAGGATGGGACTTGATCCAACAGCTTCCACATCTCAGACTACTGGCAACAGGAATAAGACATAAATCCAGCTTCCAGCCATTTACTCATGAGAACATGATTTATTCCACACAGCCAGTTGAAAGAATAATTGAGTTATTCCGCCCGTCATTTGCAGCGGACCACAAGGAATTTCTGACTAAATGCTCATCTCCATTATGGACCAATCCAGAGTTCTTTGTCAGACTTCCTTTCAAGCAGAACGAAGATATCAATCCCACCAAAGCAAGCCATCCAGGAATGCAACCTGAAGATTCCAAACAGGCTGCTAAAGAATGCGAAGAACTTCTACAACAAGGATTGATTGAATATTCAACTTCCTCATGGGCTTGTGAAGCTTTCTACGTCAACAAAAGGTCAGAACAAAACAAAGGAAAGAAAAGGTTGGTTATAAATTATCAACCTCTGAATCATTTTCTGCAAGATATCAAGTTTCCTCTTCCCAACAGAACAGCCTTATTCACCTCGCTTTCCCAAGCTAAGGTCTTTTCAAAGTTTGACCTTAAGAGTGGTTTTTGGCAATTGGGGATACATCCAGAAGACAGATGGAAAACTGCCTTCTGCATCCCAAATGGACATTATCAGTGGAAAGTCCTTCCTTTTGGTCTGAAGACAGCACCCTCCTTATTTCAAGAAGCCATGACCAGAATATTCACGCCACTCCAATCCTCAGCACTGATATATATTGACGATATACTTCTTTTCAGTCAAGATCTGAGCTCCCATGAGAAACTCCTGCAACAGTTTGCCCAGATACTGCAGCAATATGGTATTATGTTAGCAGAAAAGAAAGTCCAGTTATGCACCTCTTCTATTGACTTCCTAGGAATGCACCTAGCCAATGGTCAATATTATCTTGGACCACACATCGCACAAGAGTTACTCAAATTCCCAGACTCCCTCCTTACAAAGAAACAGGTACAACAATTTTTGGGAATTGTGAATTATTTACGAGATTTTGTTCCAGGCATCAGCAAATATACCAGCCCATTAGAAGCCCAACTCAAAAAGAATGCAGCCCCATGGACTTCTGAACAAACCAGCGCGGTCCAATATCTGAAGAAGACTCTACAGAATTTGCCCCCTCTACAGATTCCCTCTGATGGAATCAGAGTCTTGCAAACAGATGCTAGCAATGAATTTTGGGCAGCCATCCTTATTGAAGAAAAAAATGGAACCAGAAAGATCTGTGCATACAAATCAGGAAAGTTCAGTCAACCTGAACAACACTATCACTTAAGCATCAAAGAAATCCTAGCGGTGAAGTATGGAGTCAAACGGTTTGAATTTCACCTAGCAGGATACCATTTTCTGGTAGAAACAGATTTCAAGTCATTCGACTTAATAATGAACATCAAAGCAAAAAGGATACCAAATCCTCAACTCCTACGACTGTCTCAGTGGTTGTCATAACCCAATTTTTTCTTCAAAAATCAAAAAAATAATAAAAAATTGAAAATCTTCAAAAATGATAGAAAATCTTCACAAAACACTAAAAAATTGAAAATCTTCAAAAATCATACAAAATCAATAAAGGTCATCTAAAATCACCTAAAATCCCACAAAAATCACAAAAAAATCTAATCAAAAAAATAATAATAAAGCCACTAACTATTCCCCATTAATAGCTAGACCTAGGAACACACATACAAGCGTGGGGAGAAGAGACAGAAAAAGAAAAACATCGTTGTCAAAGGAAAACGTGGGATCACAACATTCCTGGTTCAGCCGATGCTTTGACCCTAGCAAGCTTCTCCCGGCGATCCCTAACTCCGACGACGTTCCCTGGCTGTTCTCACCAACATGCAGCCAGCCGGAGAAATTGGCAATTCCTCCGCACGACAGTGAAAATCCCTCCTCATCTCCCTGATCTTGACAAACCTGTGCAAAATCCAGCAACTGCACCGTTTCCCTCCATCTGACCCGTCGGCCTGGCATCCAAGGCGTCTCCTGCATCATCGATATATGTCCTCTCTTCGACTTTCACGTCCTCCTAACAGCCCTCCTCGCCGCCGTCGCCGACCAGCCCTCCTCGTCGTAGTCGCCGACCAGTCCTCCTCGCCGCCGTTGCCGACCAGCCCTCCTCGTCGCCGTCGTCGGCCAGCCCCTTTCTGCTGTTGCCATCCCTGCCTTCACAGGACCAGAGGCGACCCACCATCGACTTGCCTCTGACCTTCATCTCGACGTTCTCGACCGCCAAGAACGCCGCACTCCAAATCGCCCATGACCAGTGGCGTCTCCTCGCTCCAGTCGTCAACCCCATCACTACCGATGGAAGAATCGGCCCTCAATACCACTCCCAACGCCGCCCCCTATCCTGGCCCCATCACCTTCAGCATATGGCAGCCCTCGCAACGCACGACGATGAGGCCTTGGAGTCCGCTCACGCCATTGAGAAGGAGGCCTTCAATGTCGCCGGGGTAGCATCTATAACCATCACCCATTGTGGCACTTTCCCGCAGATGAGAATCCCTGGCAGCCACGGTTCTGGTTTTGAACCCTCGTTCGTTTTAGTAAAGGTAACTTTTTTTTAATTTTTTTAATCTGCGAATATATCTGGAGGAGAAATATGTTTGTCTAATATTTAAAATAATTTTAATCAGTTTGCAGAATGCTTTGTCGGTATGGCGTTTTTATTTAATTGCATTTACTCTCGCATGCCTTGGATCTTAATTGGACACACTCCGTTTTGTCCGATCATGTTAACTTAGTCATGCGGGTGTTCACGGTATTTCTTTAAACTTTGCTTGTAGAGGGCTGTCTTTTGTAATGAAAGAGAAAACATTTCCCGTTAAAAGCAATTTGATTATTGTTATTATTAATCTAACGTGGGTTGGTTTTTTCCGAGTCTAATTTTACTTAATTTTAACAATTGTGGGTAAACCTCATGAGGTCTCGATCCAAATTTTTTTTACAATCTGTGCGTGTGATGAAATTTTTTTAGGGTTGTTAACTTAATTTATCATGTTAACTTATCTTAATAAACATTTTAATTATTCCATATTTTCAAAGTTCTTTTTGATATTTTTAAAGCTCATTTTCTTAAAGAAGTTTTTTTAATCTCTTATAACATGACTTTAACCGTTATTTATCAAGAATTCGTATTATTGCAATTATCCTGTTTCAAAAATTTTCTCGAACGGTTTACTTCGTTTATTCGATACTTATGCAGGTATCTTGGGGCGTACCTTGCGGACAACCAAGTCACGCACCCCATTCGACGCGTTCAAGATAACGAAGTATTCGAGGGATTATTTGGATTCTCGAAGATCAAGACCCTCTGAAGACGGCTTCGCACTCACCAACGTTACGGCATCAGCGGCTCGCCAGGTTCACCGTAAACCTATTTTAAAAACGGCACCGTGAGGTATAAACGCTAACGGGAGCGTTCTATATATATAACAAGAAGTGGTACAACACCCGGTTCTCCCTTGAATTTATTTTTTGGCTTAAAAACTGTTAAGGGCATTAATCAATCTATGATTGTCTGCATTTTTGCCCCAAAAAATCAACTTTTAAGAAATATTTTCTAAAAAATGAGTCACGTAGACATTTTAAGCACTAATGAGCTCGAGATCATTTTTTTTATATATGTCAAACAATGTCTTCTTCCAAAACCGAGCTCAAATAAATCGGACATCGAAAACACATGACAAAAGCCTCCCTTTTCTTTGTGATGCTTGCGATTTAGTAATCCCTAATTCCCGAACCTTAACGAATCTCTATAGTTTTTTCTAACTTGAACTTAAAATAAGTTAGTGGCGACTCCTTTACATTTTCAAAATTCGAAGCCTTATCGTCAAGGGAGGATATCCATTTTAGATGGAACCGGAAACGGGATCACCCCCGACAGATTTGGCGACTCCGCTGGGGACACTTGGGTAATTTTCTAGAGGATTAGGGTCGAAAAATCGATTTCAAAAATGGGGGGCAGCCTAGCTTTGTGTGGAGTGTGTTTGTGCTTTACTTTTCCGATTGTCTCTGCTAGGCATATAGTGAGTCGTCCTAAAACCCAGGGACACCTAAGTTTAGGGGTATACCTGCCATATGAGAGAGGTTGTCTACCTCTTTACCTGCGGCATATACCAACTCACCTTTTGTCCGAAGGTGAGTCAAAAGCCAGTCTAGATAGGCATGTGTTTGAAAGCCATACAAACGTTTATGACTCTAACAATTAATTTTTGTGCATGCATTGTTTGATATCACATGATCGATATTTTTTAATGCTTGATTTTTCCTGTTACATGAGCCTTCATCCCGGGCGCCATAAGATTAGTTCGGGTATACCATATGCCGACGGGTATTGGCCGTTTGCCTCTACCCTGTAGGTGGGTACCCACCTGTTTACCGGCGGATGAATATCCGAGTCCTTTCATTTAAATTGGACCCAAACTCGGATTTCTCCGTTTACGGTTAATGAACGGGTCCAAGCCACATCCAAGACGGTAGATAAAAAATTTCATACTTATCTACATTTTTTTTTTGTCCATATGGTCTGAATTGATGCTTCTTGTTATATTAACCACCATTTTTCTCTTACTTTCAATTTCGCTAACATGCCTTTTGTTCAAAGAGCGAATACAAGGGAAGTGATTTCTACACCGAATTTCCTTTTTATGCTCGCATTTGTCACTTATGCCTGCATATTTTCGAACTTGATCATTCTACATATATTCAAAACTTTCGTGTCATGATATTTTAGAAAAATGCCTACTCATATGCATAACATTGATGCATGTCTAAGAAAAAAAAAACATTCTTTCTAGACCTTTATGAAGATACACATAGATTTTTTTTCGTCATTTTACCATCACCTGGCTTCGACAATTTTTCTTAAAAGAAAAAAAACTTCGCCTTATTTTTTTTAAGTTAAAGGGCATATAAGTGTTCATTGAGCATTGACACATATCTTGCATCCACAAACATAACTTTCTTTATCCAGTCTAATACATGATTTTTATTTTTGTTTGAGTTGCCCCGTATCTATCAAAGTTGGACTACTCATCAGCCACGAAAGCTTTGGATGCCATCTCTCCTCAAAGAGTTCAACTGTGCAACAACATCATTCCAGCTCGACTTTATCACACACATGTCATTTCCAATTTATTGGTTAAGGTGTATTCCTTCCAATCTTGCTTGTTGTTTAAACCAATCAAAGCATGTCATCTACCATCTAGATTTTGTTTTTTTTTATGCAGGCAGACCGAGGCATCCGATGAACATTCAATTAAACAAAATATTAAAGTCAAAGATGCAAAATTCATTCAACCGGTTTCATAACACCAATGCTAGGTCTACAATCACCATCATCATTCGAAGAACAAACGGGGAAAGATCGTCACAAAGCAACATCATGGAGTTTGTTCAACACCAATGTCAAGAGAATACAACATTATTCTCCCAACCATCGAATTCAGAAAAGGAGAGCATGACCCCGTCAAACCAAGCTGGGCCAACATTATTCTCAAAGCATATGCTGGGGCAAACTTCATCCCATGGGAATCAACATGCCTTCAAGAGTGCAAGGGAAGTATCATTCTAATCTTTAACATTCAAAATTGAACATTAATTACGTTTGTTTTCTCTTCTTACAGGTATTAGAATCGGGGCAATTCAATGATAGTTCGCCAATGGATCACTGTTACTTACACTTGCGGCCTTGCCAACAAGGACTTCCATTTCTCTTTTCAATCACTTTAAAATCAAAGAATAATGCATATTTTAATATTTTTTACACAGGTTCAGTTTCACTACAACATTGATTGGGAGCTCAGACTATGATAAACTCATCATAAGGGAGTGACATTCCAATTTTCTTTCAGATAACCTCATTGTCAAACATTCATACTATCCTTTTATGTTTCTTTGCAGAATCTCCAGATCCTTAAATCAGAACAAGCACATCATCAAGCTTAGGAACTACTATTAGTTCAAGCTCATCAACTTACTAAGCTGGGGCCGTGCATCCATGTCAAGTCAATCACGAAATGCTCTCATCTACCGAAAGACAACACATTTCAACTGAGGCAACTCTTTTCGAATGCGTCTATGAGGCACAAACAGTTTTACCAATCGAGCAACAATCCGCTGCACATCAGATGCATGTCAAGAGCTTTCTAAAAAAAGTTACGTCGATGCATGCAAGCTTAGTGACACAATTCTAAAGAGGATTCTTTCGAATGTCAAGGATTCCCGAGGAAAGTTCTTTCGTAACTACGACAGTCCATATGTTTTCAAGCAAATACGCACAAGAGGCACTCTCATCCTAACAAAGATAGACGGAGCTGTTCCATTCCAATCGGATTGATGAACTAGAAAAATCAACCTAAAAGACTCAACCTATGGGGCTCGCAACCCATCGGTGAAAGCAAGTATCGTTCTAATTTAAATCACAATAAATTAGAAACTAATCAATGTTATCTTTCTTTGTAGATACTTTAACTGGGGCAAGAACCAATCGCCGGGTAATCAGTAAAGGAAGTATCGTTCCAACTCATATATTACAAAATCAAAAACTAATCAATGTTTCATTTCTTTTGCAGAGGCTTTTACTGGGGCAACGAGCACGCGTCGTCAGGGAACCGGTAAAGAAAAGTATCGTTCCAAGTTTAAAATTTTTTCTCACATTGAACTTGATTGTACATCCTCTCTTTCCCTATAGGGCATCAAGTCGAGGCGAACATCATAGGTAAAATTATCATTTCATAAAACATGGGTTATGTTCATTTGTCATGCATTCTCACTAAACGATTTTATTCAAAAATTTGAAACACTTTCCCTAGCGGAACATTTGTGTGCTAGAGATAGAAAGGCAAGCTATCCCCAAACACATACCCTTTTCGAGAGTTGAGTGCAAACACTTGTGAGAAATCCAGACATGATAGCATCAGAGTGGGAAGGAAATCCCTTTGACGGAAAATGCTCTAGCTAGGATGACATCGAGCATTCTTTCTTATCCCCAAACACTTTATCATTGCTAGCCATTCTTAGCCAAAGTGGAGATTTTTCGAAACACAATTCCCCTTTCAAGTCAAAGAGTCGCTTCACATCGAAGTAAAAGGAGTTCTGTAGTCTAGATTTCCGGATAGGACTCAGGTGGAGATGCGTTACTTCCTCAAGTTTGAGTGTGAAGTACATCCCTATGGATCTCGCTAGTCGGCACAATACTCTACCATCTTTTAATCATTCGAATGCATCCATGAACAATTCCAGAAAACCGAGTCTGTGGAATATTCAATGAAAAAAAAGGAATTTGAAATGAAACAGGGGCAAGCAAAAAAAGAAGAAGAAGAAAAGAGAGCCCTTCAATATCATTCAAAGAAAAAGCAAATTTTGACACAAGGGCCAAAAGACGGTCGCAAAAGCAAAGTGTCAAGAGAGAGCCCTTCAATATCATTCAAAGAAAAAGCAAATTTTGACACAAGGGCCAAAAGACGGTCGCAAAAGCAAAGTGTCAAGAGAAAAGGGACAAAAGTTTTAGAACCCTTATCCCGACTTGCCAATTTTAAAAGTCTCGTTCCCTGTGGGAAAAGATAAAGAAAATCTTTTTTCTATAACATTTCTCCACAAATTTACACTCGCATATGCCATACTACCCATACCCTCGAGTGTTGTGTCGATGAACGAGTCTACATTGGGAAAACCGCACTTAAAGGTGACACCCTCACATCTCGAGTCTTCTTCGATGAGACTCTTTGACTTGCTTTCTTTCCAAAAAGGTTAAGCATTCTATAAACATGGTCTTACACCAAGCCTACATTACAACCAAAATCAAAGTCTCTTTTGACTAGCCTCTGAGCATTCATTTCAAAGGAATCGAACTTTCCACTCTGATAGCATAGAAACATACTTTGAGTGAGCCTTGAGAGATGTAAGAAAGACCTCTTGTCATTCTCTATCACACAAGTGTTTCTATTTTATAGAAAAAAACGAAGTTTTTGGGCATGCATATAGAACATCTAGCGTTCATATCATCTGCAGTCAATATTTTAGCAAGAAGTGCACATGGAAGACGCAAACAATCCAAGCATACTTCATGATTTCAAAACTCAAGCCTTTAAGCTAAGGTACGATACTCTTCACTATTGTTAAACACTCTTGTGGTGTGATAATACATCAAAGTCAAGTTATCCATTTCTCAATTCTGCTCGACTGAGCGTTTATTTACAAACGCGATGTCAATTTTCAATTCGGTAAAGCGCGAACAAACGCTATACCATCTGGCTAAGCGCGAACAAACGCTATGCCGCTCGACTGAGCGTTTATTTACAAACGCGATGTCAATTTTCAATTTGGTAAAGCGCGAACAAACGCTATACCATCTGGCTAAGCGCGAACAAACGCTATGCCACTCGACTTAGCGTTTATCTACAAACGCGATGTCAATTTTCAATTCGGTAAAGCGCGAACAAACGCTATACCTTCTGGCTAAGCGCGAACAAACGCATTGCCACTCGACTGAGCGTTTACTAACAAACGCAATGTCATTTCAATTTGGTTAAGCATTTACTAACAAATGCGACACCATTCGGTTAAGCGCTTACTAACAAGCGCGATACCTTCCAGTCGGTTAAACGTTTACTAACAAACGTTATACCACTTCCAGTCGGCTAAGCGTTTACTAACAAACGCGATGCCATTCGACTAAGCGTTTACTAACAAACGCTACGTCGCATTCTTTTCGGTTAAGCGTTCGTACAAACGCGACACCACCTTCTTTTTGGTTAAGCGTTCGTACAAATGCGACACCATCTTCAATTCGGTTAAGCGTTCGTACAAACGCGATACCATTTTCAATTCATTTAGATTAAGCGATCGTACAAACGCGACACCACCTTCTTTTCGGTTAAGCGTTCGTACAAACGCGACACCATTTTCAATTCGGTTAAGCGTTCGTACAAACGCGACACCACCTTCAATTCGGTTAAGCGTTCGTACAAACGCGACACCACCTTCTTTTCGGTTAAGCGTTCGTACAAACGCGACACCACCTTCTTTTTGGTTAAGCGTTCGTACAAACGCGACACCACCTTCAATTCGGTTAAGCGTTCGTACAAACGCGACATCACCTTCAATTCGGTTATGCGTTCGTACAAACGCAACACCACCTTCAATTCGGTTATGCGTTCGTACAAACGCGACACCACATTCTTTTCGGTTACGCGTTCGTACAAACGCGACACCATTTTCAATTTTCCTAGTTAAGCTTTCATACAAACGTTACACTTTTTTTCACCAGCTTGTGATTATGCATTTTCTAACAAGTGCGACGTCATTTCTGGTCAAGCGTTTATTAACAAACGCCATGCCCTGGCAATCCTTTCCTAAAAATTGGGTTCTGAATAAATCTTTGTTCGAACGTTTTACCAAACATTCTCACAAAGAGGGGCAACTGTCATAACCTAATTTTTTCTTCAAAAATCAAAAAAATAATAAAAAATTGAAAATCTTCAAAAATGATAGAAAATCTTCACAAAACACTAAAAAATTGAAAATCTTCAAAAATCATACAAAATCAATAAAAGTCATCTAAAATCACCTAAAATCCCACAAAAATCACAAAAAAATCTAATCAAAAAAATAATAATAAAGCCACTAACTATTCCCCATTAATAGCTAGACCTAGGAACACACATACAAGCGTGGGGAGAAGAGACAGAAAAAGAAAAACATCGTTGTCAAAGGAAAACGTGGGATCACAACATTCCTGGATTCCTGGTTCAGCCGATGCTTTGACCCTAGCAAGCTTCTCCCGGCGATCCCTAACTCCGACGACGTTCCCTGGCTGTTCTCACCAACATGCAGCCAGCCGGAGAAATTGGCAATTCCTCCGCACGACAGTGAAAATCCCTCCTCATCTCCCTGATCTTGACAAACCTGTGCAAAATCCAGCAACTGCACCGTTTCCCTCCATCTGACCCGTCGGCCTGGCATCCAAGGCGTCTCCTGCATCATCGATATATGTCCTCTCTTCGACTTTCACGTCCTCCTAACAGCCCTCCTCGCCGCCGTCGCCGACCAGCCCTCCTCGTCGTAGTCGCCGACCAGTCCTCCTCGCCGCCGTTGCCGACCAGCCCTCCTCGTCGCCGTCGTCGGCCAGCCCCTTTCTGCTGTTGCCATCCCTGCCTTCACAGGACCAGAGGCGACCCACCATCGACTTGCCTCTGACCTTCATCTCGACGTTCTCGACCGCCAAGAACGCCGCACTCCAAATCGCCCATGACCAGTGGCGTCTCCTCGCTCCAGTCGTCAACCCCATCACTACCGATGGAAGAATCGGCCCTCAATACCACTCCCAACGCCGCCCCCTATCCTGGCCCCATCACCTTCAGCATATGGCAGCCCTCGCAACGCACGACGATGAGGCCTTGGAGTCCGCTCACGCCATTGAGAAGGAGGCCTTCAATGTCGCCGGGGTAGCATCTATAACCATCACCCATTGTGGCACTTTCCCGCAGATGAGAATCCCTGGCAGCCACGGTTCTGGTTTTGAACCCTCGTTCGTTTTAGTAAAGGTAACTTTTTTTTAATTTTTTTAATCTGCGAATATATCTGGAGGAGAAATATGTTTGTCTAATATTTAAAATAATTTTAATCAGTTTGCAGAATGCTTTGTCGGTATGGCGTTTTTATTTAATTGCATTTACTCTCGCATGCCTTGGATCTTAATTGGACACACTCCGTTTTGTCCGATCATGTTAACTTAGTCATGCGGGTGTTCACGGTATTTCTTTAAACTTTGCTTGTAGAGGGCTGTCTTTTGTAATGAAAGAGAAAACATTTCCCGTTAAAAGCAATTTGATTATTGTTATTATTAATCTAACGTGGGTTGGTTTTTTCCGAGTCTAATTTTACTTAATTTTAACAATTGTGGGTAAACCTCATGAGGTCTCGATCCAAATTTTTTTTACAATCTGTGCGTGTGATGAAATTTTTTTAGGGTTGTTAACTTAATTTATCATGTTAACTTATCTTAATAAACATTTTAATTATTCCATATTTTCAAAGTTCTTTTTGATATTTTTAAAGCTCATTTTCTTAAAGAAGTTTTTTTAATCTCTTATAACATGACTTTAACCGTTATTTATCAAGAATTCGTATTATTGCAATTATCCTGTTTCAAAAATTTTCTCGAACGGTTTACTTCGTTTATTCGATACTTATGCAGGTATCTTGGGGCGTACCTTGCGGACAACCAAGTCACGCACCCCATTCGACGCGTTCAAGATAACGAAGTATTCGAGGGATTATTTGGATTCTCGAAGATCAAGACCCTCTGAAGACGGCTTCGCACTCACCAACGTTACGGCATCAGCGGCTCGCCAGGTTCACCGTAAACCTATTTTAAAAACGGCACCGTGAGGTATAAACGCTAACGGGAGCGTTCTATATATATAACAAGAAGTGGTACAACACCCGGTTCTCCCTTGAATTTATTTTTTGGCTTAAAAACTGTTAAGGGCATTAATCAATCTATGATTGTCTGCATTTTTGCCCCAAAAAATCAACTTTTAAGAAATATTTTCTAAAAAATGAGTCACGTAGACATTTTAAGCACTAATGAGCTCGAGATCATTTTTTTTATATATGTCAAACAATGTCTTCTTCCAAAACCGAGCTCAAATAAATCGGACATCGAAAACACATGACAAAAGCCTCCCTTTTCTTTGTGATGCTTGCGATTTAGTAATCCCTAATTCCCGAACCTTAACGAATCTCTATAGTTTTTTCTAACTTGAACTTAAAATAAGTTAGTGGCGACTCCTTTACATTTTCAAAATTCGAAGCCTTATCGTCAAGGGAGGATATCCATTTTAGATGGAACCGGAAACGGGATCACCCCCGACAGTGGTTCTCACAGTATTCTTTTTCAGTGAGACATATCAAAGGAAAGATTAATGTGATTGCAGATTTCCTATCCAGACCCTTTGATACAGTCAACCCGCATCTCCTGGAATATCCAAAGCTACAAGCAATGTTCACTACTCATATTCAAGCACAATAAAATTATTCAAGTTTAATTACTATATAACAGATAATTTTATTGTAATTTGAAAATCAATTGCTACGAACTTATGTTCTCATTTAAAATTCAATACTTAGAAAGAAGAGAATTTCAGATAATTATAAGTTTTGTTTCATTCTAAGCTTCTTACACCAAATAAAGAAATCTTAAGAAAAATTGGCATATCTAACAAAATTTGGTTAATATTTCTATTGTATTTGAAATTCATATTGGCATTTGGCATAACATTTTACGAAAATAATCTTTGCTCTTTAAAAAAAATTAATTTAACATTTTGACCATTTTTTGTGTTTAGAAGAAAAGGTAACTCTTAAAAGAAGTAAATATTTAATATTTTAAAAATAATTATATACACCCTTTACAGAAAAAACTCATTTGGAATATGTTTATTACACCCTTTAAGGTTAAGAATTGATGTAGTGTAGGTATAATCAGGAATTTGGTACTTAAGTAAGTTACCAAACCCTGCGAAATGTATAACATGTTCTATCTTCGAATCAGAAAGACGATAAAGAACGTGATAACATGATGCAACTACACGTTAATGATCGAGAGCATGATCAGTTTTGCAAAACCTCGTTTCGATGCAACATCGGCAACCAAGGCTTCCAAATATTGTATACTCCTTTAATATTAAAATTAATCATCTCTTTTTGTTTGAACAGTTAATTACTACATATATCTAATCTAATTTAAATTCAATGCGATATTGTGAAAGAGGTAGTATCACTTTTTAGCATGTGATAATACAACTTTTCTTGATCATTAATATCCACAAAAATCTTGATCAGCAAGCTCTACATAGAACTTTTCTGCCATTAATATCAGCAAAATCTATGTAGAACTTTTCATGTCATTTTAAATATTTTTATATGGAAAATTGTATCTATATAAACTAATCGTCCGCCCTTTAGGTACCAACATCTCACAAAGAAGGCCACAATACAAACAAGTTGTTCGCGTCAAAACGAATCACGTAGGAAATATTTGGCACAAGCACTCACAGGGATTCGGATGTGGTCGCCAGTAAGTAAAAGATGAATTGAACTGATCAAATAAAGTCTTACAATAAGAGTGAAAAGCTTATAGCCATAAAAATAAAGTAAAGATGACGATAAGTATAGTGGTGACGCCATAGACTTGTTGCTGGGCGTTGTAGACTTGCGAACTTGGATGGCGGTGACGTCGTAGACTTGCTGTTGGGCACTGTAGAATTGCGAACTTGAATGGTGGAATCTGATCGCTAGGGCTTGGTGGACGGAGTGTGGTCGAAGGTAGCGGCAGATGTGGATACGAAGGCTACGGTTGCTCACCCTGGTGGCAGAACGAAGGCGGAATTGGTTGCTGGGACTGAGGTTGCTTGTCCCGATGGTGGAGTGCTGACGGAGTTTGGTTACCAGAGCTACGGTTGCTCACTCTGGTGGTAGAAGTGAGGACCAAAGAACTCTCGCGAGTTCACCCACGCCGGGGTATCTAACAACTACGGGGTGACGAGCAAAGCAAAGCTTCTGTTTGTTTGATTGATCGTGCCTTGTTCAAGGAAGATCTTCTCCCTTTTATACTGAATCTTATGGTGCGTGACACGTTCTAAGAGAATCTCCTCAGGTCGTAGCTCTCTCAACTAACCTCCAGAAATCTGGAATTGGTTTAATCCCAGCAGACACGTCCTTATCTTCATTTTTTTACTCCATATTTGGGTTCGTGTAGACATGGATCGTAGACTTACTACAAGTTGCCCGTATTTTCCTGCCAGACTTAATGGACTATAACACAGCTCTTCGTGGGCTAAGATCAATTTAAGCCCAAAATTAGCTATCCTGTCAACATATGCTTAGGATGTATGCCACGTTCTTAGGATATTTTGTCAGGTCGTGGCCCTTTCAATCAACTTCCTAGAATCTTTGTAACAACCTGATCCTCGTAGACGTGGCTCTTATCTACGTCGTAGACTTAACAATTTCTTTTTCTGATATTAAATCGGATAAATTAGAGATGTGTCTCGATTTTTCTCCACCTGAAGATCTTTTCAAATCATGGGAAAGTGGCTCCGTAATCTTTTACCCGAAAATCTCGGAGCCAGATCTTTTCTGATCTTCGTAGACTTACCCGACGATCCTTCGTAAACTTAACGCTTTCTTTGGCGAGTTCTCATAATAGTGGGTTTGTAAACACCCTTACAACCCCTAGACTTATGGGCTTCGTAAAATAGGCCCGAAATTTATGTCATGGCTCTGTGTGTTTCTCAAACAATGAGCCTGAATTTATGAATTCTTATAATTAAGTCAAAGATTTTTGCCATGCCAACACAAGTCTCTTCCGTTGATATGGCTTTTAAGAAATTGATGCTAATATCGGCACTTTTGATGATTTTGTACCTGGTAGCGATGCACTCGATGGATGTAGCCTTCGCGACAAAGTGCGAGGAACATTGTCGCAAGAAATGTGAAACACGTAAAGGAGATGCCCGTAAAACCTGCTAAGGTAAATGCATACGCAAATATTGCAGGATGCAAACCCCGGATCTCGATTCTTCTTACTTCCCAGTTTTTGATCCGAAGATCCAATGCGAAGCGGAGTGCGTTTCTAAATGCATGAAAGGTCGCACTGGTAAGTTTCAAAACGTCCCCAAAAAGGAATCTTGAATGATTTTTCTTTTTTGCTGGATGATTTTAACTTCTTTGTTGGGTCTTGCATTGCAGATGCTGAGAAGACCCTGGGTTGTGTTAACTCCTGCGTGACTAATTGTGATATAATTCGCCGGAAGAACTAGCGAAATGTTGGGACTTTGTGTAGCATCGGTGTTTCGAAATAAGACGTCCGCCCGTGATAGGAGTAATATCAATGTTGGTTATCTAATACCACCTCGTTTAGGCCCGTCCTTTTTGCATTCATTAACGTCTCTATCGAGATGTCCCGGGAGAGAAAACTTAATTGAAATTTAATTTAATAAAACATTTGTGGAATAAAAAAAATAGTTAAGCAGTATGAATCAAAGAGTGAGATAATATTTCTCGAAGACCAATTAATTATAATATTTAATGTATATTGGTAAAAGAGAAAATGAAGAGACTCACTAATATTTCTTCAATTAAAATATTTGAGAAAGATTGATGGCAATTGAGCCAAAAAAAAGCTCAGCAAGACGAATGACAGGTGATTTATCATTCACTAGTAATTTAATGCATGAAAACATTATTATATTATCGTGACTATTATGAATATTTGTGAATGCCATTATGACTCCGAGTAGTAATTGTCTGCCCGAGACTTTTCATCTACTAATGACCTTAAATATACCGAGCCGTTTCATTTAGTTATACTATAAATAGAGGGCCTTGTAAGAAGTAATTTGTACCTTTGATCGCAATAATTAAAGAAACCCTTTCCTCCTTTTTACGTTATTTCTCTTGTATATTCTCTCAACCTTCTTCATTCTTGTTACGTTGTTTTTGCAATACGTTATCAGCACGAAGCTCTACCGAAAAGTATGGAAAGAAAAAAAAAACGACGATCGTCTGCAGGATTCTTTTCGGATTGAAAGGGCGCTAAATCAACAATTTTACAGAGTTTGTAAACGGTAATTCTACACGCTATCTCATTTTTTTATTATATTTATTAAAAAGTTTATACGTACCAAATCTCAGTCCCTCGAAGCGGATCCACAATTCCCAGAAATAAATCCACGATTCTCAGAAGAGAATCCTCATTTTTCTCGATCCCCAGAAGGGCAAGACACTGTGCGCAATTATTCAGCAAAATAGAATTCCCGGAAGCAAATCCTCGATCAATGAAAAATGTATGTCTCGTAGACAACGGATCAACACATACTATTTTAAAAAGCAAGAAATTCTTTATCATCTTCGTAATGAACGAAATAAGTGTGAATACAATATCTGGAAGTATGAAAAGTTCATTGAGGGCTCCGGAAGAGCAAATATATTATTACCTAGAGGAACAAATATTTGTATCGATAATGCGCTATATTCCTCTAAGTCTTAAAGAAATTTATTGAGTTTTAAAGATGTCCGTAGAAATGAATATCACATTGAAACTTCAAATGAAAATAAAAAAGAGTATTTGTGTATTACAAATATCATCTCGGGTTTGTATATTAGAAAAACTACCCGCAGTTTTTCTCAACCTTCTTCCTTCTTGTTTCATTGCTTTACAACGGTGATAATTTTCTCATTTGGTGTTGTTTAAACGTATGAGAAACACTTAAATATAATAGAATAATATATTTTTAGATTAAAAAAATTGTGTATATAAATTGACATCCCTCGGATACCACCAACCTCCGACAAAGGATGACACAATACAAACAAATTGCTTCGGTGGATATGGCCGGCCGTTAATGACGGAGTCTATGGATGTGACCTTTGCAGGAAAATGCGATTTCCTTTATTAACAATATAATTTTCTTAATTAGCAAAAATATATTGCTTTCGACTTTTAATGGTATAATATGTTTTCATTAAGTTAAATAATATTCAATGAAATATTTATATTTGAATTAATAACATAATTAAAAATTATTTAATCGTTGAAATTCTAGATATAGAATCATTGACAAATAATAATACCTTTCCATCCTAATGATTAGATGATGTACAAAATATTTATGTTATAGTTTTCTTGTTTTAAAAAACATATCTTAATTAGAGAAGTTTGGTGTCAGGCTTAACTCTGAAGTTTGATGTACTATTGATGTACAGTGGGCTTCTTTGGCCTTAAGGGTAGGCTTCTGTGAGCTTTGTCTCTGATAATAATATTTTACAGTAGCCAACGCTAATTGTTTAATAATCTCAAATTTTTAGGTGAAAGCGTGACATATTATATATTTTCATTTTCAACACCTATTACATATCATCAAAACCAAGAACAATCACTTTTTAGCATGTGATAAACAAAAAGGTCGTGCATAGCTTTGTTCCATATTAATATTAGGCAGTAAAAAATTTTGCAAAATAGGATAGATAGTTTCGAACTTCTAAAAATAATAGTCAAAATTTGAATTTTATAAGTTCGACATGTTCTTAAAGAAGTTAAACTTATATTTCATAAATTTGTCCCACCTAGTATTGGGACATAACAACATTTATTTCTTGCTCATTAATATCAACAAAAATCTTGAATATAAAGCCCTACATTGAGATTCCCAAACTTGGCTGCCAGTAATATCAACAAAATCTATGGTGGGATTCGTTAACTTTTCTGCCATTAAGGAAAAAATAGTGATTTAAATTATTTATATGATGCTAATCTATCAAAAAACCGGTTATTAATGAAATAACTTTTCTTAATTATTTAGCTCGCCGAGATTCAACAACAATAAAATATTATTTTGAAGCCATTTGTCATGTCGTTTTAAACATTTAAATCTGTTACATTATTTTTATATAAAATGTATATTAATTTCAATTCGTGGGATGAGTCGGAGGTGGGAATACCAATATTCCCCTTCCCCCTTCCTGCATTGCTCCATCAACAGCGGACACCTAGAAATGCGGAGATATTCCAGGGAGTCAGAAAGTCCGTCGTCAGGTAAACACCTTAGCCTCGGACAATCAGAAATTTCCAGATACTGAAGGGAGGTGAGGTGGTGTCTGAGTCCCCTACCCACCTTCTCCAACTTCTTCATTCGTCCAATAGTCAATCTATATAGGGATGAAGGGAGGAGACTACTCCAGTCTGAATCTGGAGGAGGAGGAAACACTTTCATCTCATCCACGCATGTCATCCCACCCGCAATCCTCAAATTCTGTAAGGCCGTGAGACCCCTTAACCCCCACTCCTCAATTGGTTGACTTAGATATTTGCATCCTGCAATATCAAGTGATTCTAGGTACAGAGGCATTCCTTTTCTAGGCAAGCTCGTGATGCCTCCGCAGTTCCAAATGGATAGTTCCTTGAGGGAGGTGAGGCGATGCATGTCTTGAGGCAATGACTTCACTTTTGGACAGCTGTCAAGCACAAAACAGGACAGGTTGCAGGGTAGTATAGGGAATATGTCCATCTCTAATTTTGGGCAATTTTCGAGAGTAAGGTTAGAGAGGGTGGACAGGTGTTGCAAGCTGTCAGTCAAAGTCGTGAAGTTTGTGCAATTCATAATAGTCAATTTTCGTAGAGACCGAGAGACGGGACTACCTTCAGGAGCTACATCTCTTAACAACACGAGTCCCTGGTGATCCTCTAGAGTAAGCTCCTCGAGTGAATCTGGAAGTTTAAGCTGAGACTGCGGCAGGCTCTTACAACTGTAAAGACAAAGTGTTCTCAACGAAACAGGCAGTCCCTCGCTTGGGAAGGAAGAGAGTCTTTCGCAAACACATATAGTCATCTCTTTCAGAGATGTAAGTCTAGATAAATCATCCGGCAGCTTCACTATGTCTCCACAACCAAGTAGTGCCAGATACTTCAGCTTAGGAGGCAGTTGTTCCTCACCATCCCCGTCCACGAATGACTTAAATTGAGAACAACCATTGATCATAATGTCTTCCAACGAAACCCAAGAGGTATGGAATCTCCTATCAAAGTGAACCAGCTGGGGAATGTTACTAATTTTCATCTCGGTCATGGATATAAGGCCAGCCAGACAATTCAAAAATCCCCCATCGCAACCATTAATATCAATCTTGACCAGAGATGGAAGGCTAAGACTGCACCCTCCTTTCAGTTTGGTACAATTAAACACCTTTAGTTGGCAGAGACAAGGGAATGGCTGGTCATTCTCGTTTTCTTCTTGGAACAACCATTTCTCCCAAGATATCATATCCTCAAAACTCAAACTCCTCAATTTCGGAAAAGATGGCTTTTTGGTCCCATGAAACTCGGTACCTATCGAAGAGACTGAAACAAGACAACTTATGAGCAAACTTTTAAGGGAGGGAAGCTGTCCCAAGGGAGGCAGCGAATCTACACTTTCACAATCTGAAAGGGTTATCCTAACGACATATTTCAAACGGAGAGGATTATCAAACCAGGATGGGAATCGTTTCGCCCCATAGCCACATATGGTGAGGGACTTGATATTTTCCGAAGGTTGCAGATGTTGGAGGAGCTTGAATTGATGGTCATTTCCCTTTGAAACTCTGAAATAAGATGTCCAATCGAGGCTTAAGTCCAGAACCCCTTCCTTTCCAGGTAGATTAGCAACAATTGCATCCTTAACGTCATTTACAGCCAGCAAATTCCTTATATTCAACCCTCGCTGAAGGCATTTGAGGGGTCCCAGTTGCTTCAAGTCTCGACCGACCTCTTTACCTACAACAAAGTCGGAAAGTATTTCGAGATTGGTCAGATCACCGATATGTGGTGGCATCTTCAGCGAATAACCTGTGCCTGTTATGTCGAGGTGGAGAAGTTTGGTCAGCTTGTGGATGTTCTCAGGCAACTCCTTGAGCTCACGACACTCTCGAAGTAGTAGAGATTGCAAATCGACCAAGTCACAGATTGACTCTGGTAGCACTTCGATTGTTGTGTGAGAAAGGTCGATGCAACGTAAAAGCTTCAACTCTCTAATTCCGTCGGGCAGCTTGCTGACTCGAAAGCTACGTAAGCACAACATCCGTAGTTTCTTCATATTGATTATCAAGTCACATATCACCTCCCCTGAGACGAAGACATTTGGCCATCGGTCTGTTGAAATTTGGAAAGCCGAAAACGTTCTTAACTTCTTCATTTCGCGATACACATCAAATCTCTTCGAATGAAGGCTTTCATCACTTTGTGTGACCATTGAAGCATGGCGCACTTTGCCTGGTGACTTCCCATGACAGCTGGAACCATCTTTACACTCATAGGAGCAGAAATATGAGCCATCATCAATCGACTTTGCGAGGTCATTGACCAAATCATGCATCGAATAATAAGACTCATCATCCCTCACTTTCTGAAAAAGAGAGAAGGCTTCTAACCATTGGAGATTTTCCATACCCACATTTTGGTATGTTTGGCCGGTCCCTTTTTGAAGCAAACCATGTATGATCCATAGTCGAATTACCTCATCCTGGTCGAACATGTAATCCTTAGGGAATACCGCGCAAGCCGTGAAGCATCTCCTCAAGTGGACGGGGAGGTGGAGGTAACTTAGCTTCAATGCGGATGGAATGTTTCCCTCTTTGCTCCAAATATCGTGAGTCAATAATCCCTTCCATTTCTTATCATCAATTTCGAAGCGAAGGAGTCTTCCAATCATCTTCACAGAAAGAGGCAACCCTTTGCACTTTTCCGCTAATTGCTTTGCAATATCCCGAAGATGAGGATGTCGTTCAAAATTTTTCTCATCGAGAGAGTGATAGGCGAGCAAAGATACGCAATCCTCCAATGGCAGCAAGTCCAACCTCATCGGATGAGGGTCTCCTACAGATTTGGCGACTTCGAGGTTTCTTGTAGTGAGCAATATCCTACTTCCTTTTCTCCCAGAATATAGGGGCTTAACCAGTGATTCGAGCTCATTATAGTCGTCGTTCCAGACGTCATCCAACACAATGAGAAACTTTTTCCCAGAAAGTTTTTCTATTAGAGAGTTCTGGAGTTGATTCAGGTCCTTCCCCGCACTGGACGAAGAGGGCGCAACCTGGTCCAGGATGCTCTTCGTGATGGCCGCCATGTCAAAGACGTCAGAAACACAAGCCCAGGCTTTGACTTCAAATCCTGCTATGTTGTACAGCTCCTGTGCCAGGGTAGTTTTACCGAGTCCGCCCATCCCAAAGATCGAAACGACGGTAAAGGGTCGGAAGGAATTGCTGGTTTCTTCGGATCCGGCCAATCGAGTGAGCAGCTCCATGATTTGCTTCTCCCTGCCAACGAATTTGGGCTCAGGCAAGGAAGTGGTGATGAAATGAGGTCTGTCCTTGTTAGGCACGCTCCTCAAATTCTGAACTAATCCGAGGATGGGAATGCTGCTGCAGATTTCTTCTAATCTTCGGCTCACCTCCTCGATCTCGTTGGCCATGTGATGATCCGAGAACATGGTGCACGGGCTGAACCGAGAGCAGCAAGCGATCAGGCAGTAAGGAAGCTTAGTCGACCGCGAGAAGGCCTGTACCTTTGTTGTCTCCCGCTTGGCCTCAACAGAGAACTCCTCGAGCAGATCTTCCATGTCGTAGGTAACATCCCTGAGGTCAGAGAACCACGTGGCTGTAGCAGCGTCCCCGTTCATCTGCTTTTCCTCAGCAGAATCCAGCACGGCTCGGATGGTACGAAGCTTCACACCCCATGTCTTGAGCTTGTCAGAGATTCCGTTGATCCGGGCATACTCGGTGAGGAGGCGAGAGCCGATCAGGTTGAGGACAGGGGAAAGGAAATCCATTCGGCTTCTTCTTTTTGTTTTTTTGGAGAGGAAGGCTTGTTTTAGTCCATTCAAATGCTGGAAGGAAATAATCCTTTCAATGAAAAGGAAGTCACCGTCAAGAGTTCACTTTATATTATTCTTTTCCTTTTTAATACGTCTTTCTTGTTTTTGGGTAAAGAATTTGTGCCTATCCTTTCTTACTGGACAACACTCAATTATTCCAAGGCACTTTATGGTCCTTTTCCTTTTTTATTTATTTTAAAATTTTATATTAAAATGAAAATTTCAAAACACTTTCATCTTTTACCTAAATGTGAAAACATATAATAATAATTTTTTACATCAAATTAATTTTAAAGTAATTTAAAATTTCAGTTTATCAACATTTTCTTAATTAGATAAAGATTCAGAAATAGCGAAAAATATTTCTCCAGCTCCATCGGTTAATGGATGTACCATTTCTAAGGAATTATTTGCCCCAACTATCAAATTGCAGAAGAAAAAAATGAGCAGATATCCCTCTAGTAGTAATGAAGAATGAACAAACATGTCGACATGACAAAACTCGAGTTTGTAGCTTAGTGCACCACGATTGAAGCATCCTCTACATTGAAGAATGCATTCTTCTTGGTTATGTAGAGAGGCTCCGTTTTTCTTGATTTTGCAATTCACAGGATATTCAAGAACGCATCCTTTTTAGTTTTGTGATTTACAATGCACTGAAGGACGCGTAAGTCTATTTATAGTACATGTCCTTTTTGGTTATGTAATTCTCAGTGCACCGATGGATTATTTTTTCTGAGTGCACCGATGGATTCCCTACTACTTCCTTCTCTATTCTATACAAGTCATGCCATCGGACAAGGCATGCCAACGGTACTAATGATGTTGATGTTGCTTGTGGAACAATCACTGGGAACGGCAGAAGTCATCAACAATTGCCAACTCTCTTGCCTCGTTGGATGTATGGGTCGTTTGCCTTACACCCCATCTGTGCAGTAGTTTGCCTCCTTACGGTCCGGAAAAGCGACTTCTTCGGCATCTGAAAGCACCTTGATGCAGTACAAAAGCGGTTGCGTCATGTCAAGAAGATGCCTGCACCCGAATCACAGTAATTGCCCATGACCCTTTATTCTGCAAACAAGGCTTGCCAGGCATATAATTTTAAATTTCTCTAACGCTTTAATTTCGTGATAAGTGCCGATGATGAGAGCAGCAAGCGATGCGTTATACCTTTCTTGGACATCTGTGATAAGGAATACGGGATGTCCCTACAGATTGAAGAATCTGTCATATGTGAATAATAAAAGAAAATGTCATATGTGAATAGTAAGGAACAGTTAGCAATGACTAATGTTGATATGAGAAATAATCTTCATGCATGCACGTGTGATACGAAACTTAAGATTCCTTTGTTGAAACGACACTTTTTTAGTCGGTACGACCTCTCGATAAAAACACAATATATGATGCATCACTCAAACAATAGAAAGAATATCGAGTCACTAAATGGTCCATAGCACGACGACGGTGTTAAAAAAATCAATCGAATCCAGAATCACTTCCCCTTTGCACTTATTAGCTCGGATCCATTGATGGCTCCACTGGTAGAATGAGCACGAATAATACGAACACGAATCTCAAAGTTTGCGTTAACAATATAATCTTCGGCCAACACCACAAATACGCATTTTGAGATTAGAACATGGGAACTTCAATTAAATCATCAATGCCTTAAAGACTTTCGTAATTATTGGAATCAATCCCAGCAATTTGGTCGGTCACTTAGTTCATATTTATATTGAAATCTAAATTATTGGCATTTCGGCATAACATTTCATGAAAATAATCTTTCTTTTTAAAAAAAACAATTTAACATTTTGACCGTTTGCATATTTAGAAGAAAAGGTACTTCTAAAAAGAGGTAATTATTTAATATTTTTGAAAATTAGTCAAATAAACTCTTTTTGAAAACAAAAACTCATTCGAATGTGTTTGTTACTCTTCAAATTTAAAAAATTGAAGAAGAGTAGATATAATCAGGAATTTGATGCTGAAGTAGACGACCAACCATGTCGGATGTTTAACATGTTCGACCTAGGAATTTGTATACTTTTTTCTTTTGCGGAGTTGTCTTGTTCGTTTGTGAATTTTGTGTCGTGCATTTTTTTTATGTCCAAGTGATGCGATCATTTTTTGTGTAATTTGGTTTCAATATATCAGTAATCAAGCAAGACTTATTATTAATTTTATAGTCCTTTAATAGTAAAATTAATCATCTTCTTTTATTTGAAAAATTAATTCCTACAAATATGAATTTTAATTTAATTAAAGGGGACCCTTTTAGCAAATTCATTTTATTCAGGACTTTCTTATAATGATTATTGCCGAGATTTATTTCCCAGAAAGTTCGTTATGTTCAGAAAAATTCGTATGACATGATCGTGGAACAAATTTTCCTGTGATGATTATAAGAGAACAAACTTTTTCGTTTACGGTCGACCGTAAAATGGGTCGCAGTCGATCGAAATCTCAATAAAATGAGAAAAAAGCAGCTCACGACATGGCATATTTGCGGCTTCCTTTATGTCTTGGTCATATTTCTTTGTTTGTAAAAGGTTGGCTTCTTGTCGTAACGTTAAAGGATGAAGTCTTAACAAGAATCCAAATTCTCGCAAAAGATAAAGTTCATCTCATATATAAATATTTGACACCAAGCTGAGATTGCCAAACTTTTTGCCAGTAAAATCAACAACACCCATATATATATATATATTATTCATTGCTTTTTCTATACGTCTTTCTTGTTTTTGGGTAAAGATTTGTGCCCATCTTTTCTTATGGACAACACTCAATGATTCGAGAGAATGATCTTTTTTCCCAGGCATTTTATGATCCTTTTCCTTTTTTTATTTATTTTTGCAATTTTGTTCTAAAATGAAAACTTTAAAACACTTTATTTTTTACTAAAATTATAATCATAATATTTTTACATCAAACTAATTTCATAATCTAATCAAGTTCCAATATTTTCTTACCAAGAAAAACATTTAGAGATAGCGAAGAAAATCTCTCAAGCCGCTGTGTTGGTTAGAAGATGTATAATACGCCAGTTTTTAGCTACCATTCATCCGGTCCAATGCCGACCGATCTTGTAACTATGATATGGAGCGCAATGTCCGACTCGATTAATTCAGGAATAACCACAAGTACCGCGACTTGCTTCGTGATATCCCTCATGCTGTAATACCAAATACTATAACTATGAAAAGAAGTACATGGTCTGGGAAAAGGAATTGAGGCATCATCATCTCTGAAACTCCTCCGCAGTCATGTATGCAGCAGCCACACAGCTACACGTCTTAATAAAGAAAATTAGAAAATCAAAACTAGGAAGCCTTCCCCTTCACAATTTCTAGGTACGAGGACATGAATCTTTATTTTCCTCCGACAAACTAGATTTGTCACATTAGCCTTAGGCAAAATCACCAACAAACTCTTCTAGGACAGGTGCCAATGTATACTCCAATCTTCTCTCGAAGCCACTCAAATTTTGTTCTAGTCCGAACTATAGCAGACATGCTCCGTCGGCTAAAAGCAAGTCAGGGAGATGAAGTTCTAGATCACCAACTTCACCTTACTTAATCTCGCTCAATAAAGCTCTAGGTTTTGAGATCGTGATGAAGACGACGTCTAAAAGGCTTATAGTCAAGTTTTTTTATTGAGGTACATTAGAACACCTCCGTTTTTCATATTTTATTTCGCTTTCTAAATTTAGCTACGATAATCTTGATTTTGAGTAATTTCCGTACATAAGACACTTCTAAAAGAATTCTCCGTCTTTACTTATTACTCTCTCAGCATTTGCATTGATGATGTTTAAACCGTAGAACTATATAATATGTGCAAAATAAGCATTTAAAAATTCTAGAAAAACTTAAATTAAAAAATTAAATATTTGTTACAATATTATAACGATGATAGTTGTTTTTCTGTAAGTACCAATAAATAATTAAGCTGACAGCTGCCATACACATATTATTGTGTACTAATTTTTTGGATTTTTCAGTAAAATTTACTAAAATTTGAGGATATTTAATGACTACTTACAATGTACTTAATTTTTAATTATTTCAGTACAAACGTACTAAATTTTGAGGATTTTTAATAAACATACTCTGTACTAAGTTTTATTTGATTTATTTTTTAGTACAAATATACTAAACTTTTAAGATTTTTAGTATATGTCCTCAATTTTGTATACGGACGGATCTTTAGGCTTAGTACATTATTACTACCAAAGTGCGGGCGTTTATTAAATTTCGAGTAATGAGCCGGAAAAATGTACTAAATTTGAACGTTGCTTCTCAGTCATGTACTAAACAGTGATAAGTACAAGTTTGCTTTCCTCTATCTCTGGTTTCTGTCTTCCTATGCATTACTAGGTAAATCTTTATTCCTGAGACTAGGATTTTAACGGTTACCGAACGGTAGAGCCACGCCGCTTTTTACGGTTAGTAGTCTATGGATCAGGACCCACCTCCCTTTCTCCGAGGGAGGTCTTAGAAACATTTTTTTATCTAGAATTGCTTGCTCACTACATGTACATGACGTTGCTCGTGCATTTGTCTGTTATTAAGTGATTGCTACATATGCACGAACAAGTGTCAAGTGCTTTCTTTTATCTCATTCATACCTACTCTATCGCTTAATGTATTTATACATTTGCACAACTACATAATTTTCTGTTTGATTGAAGTAGTTGTATTATCATATCCTAGATAGCGGCGGAATTGCTTCAAGCCGAAATATCGAAGGACATGGCCTATGGCACGAAGGTACAAGCATTTCCCCATGGAGTTCGCATATGAGCATCACTCAAACATTACAACTCCAAGTATCTTTGTTTACCAAATGTATTCATTTATTAAGTATTTATGTAATTATTTGCCTTGTTATAATTTCACATTAAAAAAGTACTTCTAAGCGAGAAATGAAGAAGAAAAATCTACTCCCAAACACTCATCCAAAATAAACGAGCGTAAACATCGACATAATTCATTCACACAAACTTTCGGCCCAAAAAGTAACTATGTTTTGTCAGAGATAAAATTTAACACTCCTTTTCTAACTTAAACACACTTTTTTTTAAGTAATATTATAAATTTTTAAAGTGATTATTTAGTTGTTTTTTTGTTGATTAAATACATTTTAACACCCAACCGGCGACGCAGCCGCAGCCACCGCCACCGCCACCACCCCCTCTCCCTCCCTTGTCTTTTGATGCTCCCGCCGGCCGCCAGAGTCGGCGGCGGCCTCATCGTTACATGGATCTCCGTCGTCGAGGCTAGCACTGGCGGCGGCGGGGCCGGCGGAGGAGGAGGTTTCTGGCCTTCGTCGGCCGGTTCCAATGTCGGCCATGGCTGGGATCGCCATGACCGGTACCCTCGTCTACTCTCGTAGGTAACGAACATCTCTTCGATCAAAAGAAGATGTTGGTTGTTTGATTCCTCGGTGCTGTTGTTGGTGTTGATGTCGAATCGGTTTGAGAAGTAAACCCTAGTGGAATTAGGGAGAGGAGAGTGTGCTTGTGTGTGTACTTGTGTCCAGATGCTGACCGAGCAAAGGAAGGAACAATCCTTAATGGATCTTTAAGGAGAACCAATACATGTCTAATTCTTTAACATCGACGCCATTGTCGAGTAATTCTAGGTCATAGTTACCATCTGAGTAATTCTGTAAGTAATTATGCTGTTTACTGGGTTGGTTGTAGCAGAGAGATAAAGAGAGTTTTAAATCCAATTGTAGGCTGAAATTGTGATGTTTGATTATCCATGTTGGCATTTCCACTGCTCTCCGGTGTTCCTTAGTATTTTCTTGTCATGTATTTTGTTTCTGACATCATTGCGTGTGTACAAGACCATGCTTTTTTATTCATTTTTCTTTATCAAATGCATACCTTTTTCTACCACACTAGCCAGGATAAGTTGATATGATATGATGTGAATTCTCCTTTCATTTTCTTGTTTTTTTTTTTTTCTGACTCTCGCAATTGGTTTTCCTCTTTCAGAGGAAGTCTGAAATCTCCCTGGTCACGTGGAAGAAGAAAACATGCCCTCTTGCCTAAAAGTGGAGGAGTCTGTTTGGACCAGATGGTAAACTCTCTGATGGTGGTGTTAAATTTTTGAAGAAAGTTCGAAACGGTGTAAGACATCAGTCTTACACTAAGTTAGTGATCGATATATTTAAGAGTATTTTTCATGGGAGTTGATGCATCTTATTTTTGGTTTAGGGAGTTGATCCGAGTATAAGAGCGGAAGTTTGGCCATTTCTACTTGGAGTGTGAGTATTTATTCTGTGTTTCTCCTGGTGATAATTCTTTGCAGTTCTTCTTGGTAGTTCTGGATTGCCTTTCTAGAGTGCTTTTCTTGTTATAGAAAAGGGATTCATTCTTCCTTTATGATTACAAGCCTTTGGAACGATAATCATCTCCCCTGGCCGATTAATGCAAATATTTTGCTATCAGGCCTTGAACTGTTAATGTAGTTTATTATAGAAGCACTTTTTCCTGCTCAATGCTTCTTGCCCTTTGATCGATTGATCTGAAACTCGGTGGAGATGGTAAATTAGTATAATTAGAGGTACTGTTGAGGTGGTATCCATTAACATCGGAGTTAAACACTGTTAGAAGGTGTTTCTATCCCCAAACTATAGTACGTAAATCACAATGTGGATGAAATTCCTTGGAAACATTTTCACATAATGAACAACCCATGATACAATCAAACTTCAAAAGATGCAGTGTCATTATCGGAGACACTGTGTCCATTTCTTTCCAGATTGGCCACCAAATTCAATATGGTGAGGCTTTACCATGCTTCTACTCAATGAATTCAGATAATTTCGAAGACCAAGGTTCTGCTGGATCTATTCAACCATTATTTTGGAATAACTATGAGGAGTTCGCCTAGTTGCCAGGACCAGTGAGATAGTAAGATAGTTTGATGATAAACTTAGCATCTCTTGTAAATCTTTATGTGACTTCCTGCTAGTATTTTGAGAGCGTGGCTTCCCAGATTTTAATAATGGGTTATCTCCTTGTGAAACTGCTGCCCAGTAACTTATGATATCACCGTGCCATATGTATCTTCTTAGGTTTTCATATGAATCTTTACACACTTTGTAAATCAGATAAATTAAACTATGAGAACATTAGGCAAACTGCATCTTCCTTCATGAGTACAAAGTAACAAACTTAATATCCTTTTCTGGGTGATTTTCTTTTTTTTTTGGGGTGGGGGGGGGAGGAGTGTTGCTCAACCAGTTCACTGAGCCCCTACTTAGTCGTAATTCTTGCAATTTGAGATGAGTGGAGTTCAAAATCGTAATCAAATAAGATACAAGGAAAACATTGGGCAATGTTTACCATGATCATGGGAATGTCATTGCTTTTTAAATCAGAATGAGAACCCAATCCCCTTTGCTCTGCTTCTCCCACTTTTCTTGGTCAAACTTTAGCTGGTATGCTTATCTAATTCATCTCCCTTACTACTCTTATATTGGAGAGAAGATGTCCAGACCCTGGGCTTGTCATCCGTAGTTTATCTCTTTTATTTTCCTTTTTTTTTGTGTTGATTTGGATGGTTGAATCTATTCGCGCATATGATTTTCTTGGGCTTCTTTGGTTGTGCTGTAGAGATTTAAAATGGGGTGTAATTCAAGTGTGAACTCTTAAAGTGATTATCATGTAACGATCTTATCCAATTCAAACCCGTACTGATTCCACCTCTTTGATTTCATTTCCAAATTTTTTTCAAGAACGCTCCACTGAAGGTGTTTTAATCGAAAGAATGCCCCTTGGACTATGTTGCGTAGTGTTTCTATCAACTCGTTTACATCTTTTCACTTTGATTGCTCTATATATATATATACATATTGATATATAATATAATTGGCTGATATAATTATGCTGTAGCTTGTTAATTCTTTGGTTGTTTTGTTCCTTTTCAGATTTGATTTGAATAGTTCTAAAGAAGAAAGGGATTCTGTGAGACTCAAAATAGGTATTACTTTTGTTGCTTTTCATTTCTTAGTCAGTGTCGGCGTTATGTAGGAATTGACTAATGTTCATCATGTGCCTTGCCTTTTAGACAAGAGTACGAAGATTTGAGGAAAGAATGTCAGAAACTTCTTAGACTATGCGAGAAGAACTCGAATCGGAAAGAGGATCGTGGAGATAACAGCATGGAAGGCAGTAACGATTTTAGTCAGGTTTTGAATTCTATCGTGGAGGAAGACGATGCAAGTTCAAGAAGATCTTGTTCATTGGAGAAGGAAGCTCTGTCATCCTTTCAAACAAAGGGTCAGGCTTGCTATGAGGTCCTCCAGTCCTCTAGTACAGTAGGTGATGACAACTGGAGTAAGGATTCAGTCCTTCAGTGCGCTAACACAGGGCCTGCAGGTGTGGCAGAGATACCTGGAGATCACAAATTGGATACTTCGGTGAACAATACAGGGGAGCATTTGCAAAAGAATGGGAATCAAGATTTTCAGAGGGAAGATATGGTGGTGGAAAGAAATATGGAGAAGCCTGAAAATCAGGCATGTCAACCTGTAGGTACAGGTTGATACAACAGTTTTAATGTCTTTCAGAAAGAGATACAGAGGATCACTCTACCTCTATGATAGGAACCGTCAACACATTCTTGCAGCAGCTTCTCCTATCGATTGTTGGAGCGAATGAGGTCGGTCATCTGGTTCTGCATCATGCGAAACTCTTTGGAGAGTGTATCAACTTGGCGTTAAAGCTCAGTCATGCGTGACAACAATGTGTGGGAGGAAGCTCCTTGTCTAGCAAGGGTAGATGCCTTAATAGAAGGCTCTGGATAGGTTGAGGTTGAAGCATTGGCAAGAGGAGAAGCCTTTGCTGCTGCAGCACATTTGCTTCTAGTCCTGGTAGTCAGGAACCCTCTATTGATAGTTTATGGTTGAAACTTTTGTTAATGATATACACTATTCTTTCTTGGAAAGTTACTGTACATATTTTGTATAGGTATATTTCAATTAACTGAAAACTATACTAAAGGAAACTTCCATTAGTTTACAACGTTTTCAAAAATCACATTTTTGGAATATTTTAGTATGATTTATTGAATTCCGAAATTATCACAATGGAAATATATCCATAACTAAATCATTGACAATAAGATAAGAGTTTGAATGGTTAATTTTAAAATATATTTTGAAAGTAACGTTCGTGTTCACGTGAACATCGTACATCTGGTTTTCCTCCGCAGATTCCATCACGGCTTGGATCATCCATCGGTAGTTCTCAGCCCACACCCGGAGCTTGTCGGAGATGCCGGGCATACTCAGCGGAGGAGTTGAGAGCAGATGAGTTTGAGGAAATCCGTTTCTTCTCTCTGGAAGTTATTCGCAATGGCCAAAGCCAAAATGATGGATATGATGGGAGGATGGCTCATCCCTCATCTCTTATTATTTTGTTTTGTTTGCAGAGATTAGATCAATTTCACGTGGCCGACCACTTCCTTTTAAAGTCATCCCAATTGAATGTCTAAAGTCAAATGACGGAATCATTTTTTATTTTGATTTGTATGAAATTACTTCACTTATCAGCCAGACGAGCTTACCTCTTATTTCTTTTATTTTTTTACAGGTTTTACAATTTCGCCTTTAATAAATCCAGATAATAAAACCTTTATGGTTATAAATTCCACGTTTATCTTCTTTAACATAATTGCTTATTCTCCATTTTTATATGTTTCAATTTTTATTAGTAATTATCACCACGTAATAAAATTTCATAGCAAATTTCCATTCCCATCCAAATTTTTTAATCAAATTTATTGAAATTTTAAAAGTCACGATTTTTTATTTAAATAAGAAGACATAGAATCATTTTAAACTGGGTAAGTCCATGAAAAATAACGAGATACATATTTTACATGATTCGGCCAAATTGACCTATATTCATTGACGAAGAAGAATCCGATAAAAAAAATAAGCCAGTGTATATCAATACACACCCTTTCTTTAATGAAACACTCTTTTCACCTTTGCATCCTATTCTCCATGCTCTCGCAATTTGTTCCATGATTGTTGTAGTATCATTGGCCTTAAAGATGAAATAATATACTAGCTTAATAATCTAATATTACCTGAAAAATATATTCCGACTTCTTCCATATATTTCTCCAACGAATCAAATTATCAATATAATTACAAATTTGACTTTGGGGGATAAATCCTAACAAAACACATGACCTTTCAATATGATAACCGCTGGAAACATAGGAAAGGGAACACATGATCTATCCAAAAAAAGATTAAATCCTACTTTTCTTCTTAGCATTAAGTGATTTCGCAGTTATAAATTGTTTTTGACATTTTAAATTGATAAATGACCTTTTCTTGACATGTTTATATCTCAGAAATTCAAAATATGGAACCCAAGTAGGACTTGTTTTTAGAAGACATCTTATATAAGTTACTACGACACAAGCATTTTGTTTAGTTTGGGTAGATTTTACTAAATTGTTGATGAAATAGGTGTGAATTATTGTTTCAGCCAAATCTAGACTTTATTCATTTATTAGAACTCATCAAGCGGAAGGTTTGATTTCTCTTACTCACATGACATTGATTTACAGCTAAATCCTAAGTATGTTGCCTTTAATCGTGTTTGATCAGTCGAAACGCGATCTGCAATATGAACTACGGTTATGATAGATTCGCACAGTAGTAAAAGGTTAATTTGAAACCTTAAGTATTATGCACTCAAGTATCTGCAATTTGGTTAGTGATATAAAAGATCTGCTTCAAATCCTGTATCTTGAGAAGATATCGTCTCGTGATAAGAAATCAATTTATGAAATTCAATTAATTTATGAAACTACCCCACCATTCTCCTCGTGACTCGTTAATTTAGTTAATATACGGAATGATATACCATGTGGTAGGCAACCGTCCCAGAGGTCAGAGAGCCACGTGCTCCTTATTGTGTGAACGTACAGAGATGGCAACTCCATGTTTTAGATCAAATGCCTACTACTACCCACTATGACTTTCATTACAAAAGAAATGGAATGTCAGTTCCCAGCTGTATGGCGTCGATCGAATAAACAATAATAATCTCAGGGTTGTCCAAACATGTTTTGTTAAGATTTAGAATATATTTTAGCCCACTCAGTCCGTAAAATAATGATATATCAAACAATAAGTATCTATGCGTGTGCATAAGTTGACCTTATTTAAGTTCAACTCAATTCGAACCCCGACTTCATTTCGATCGTGGGTAGTCAGTTTACATTGCTTTGACCTCCCGCGGCAACTGGCAAGGCACAGTGACACAGGTTGCATATTCTTGTTTCGGTACTTGAACGATGCATCTCATGAAGCGTCTGGCCTGGCACAAGCTAATTCCGAGGTGACGGGTCTCGTCACGAGAAGCATCATCGTGACGACCGTGGCGATGATTTCTTCTGTGTCCATGAATCGATGCTACTCTTGTCGACACAGTCGTTGATTTTGATCCTGGTAACGGCGGAGTTGATGGATGTGGCCTTTGCAGGGAAATGCGATTTCCTTGTAACAATATAATTTTCATAATTAGTAAAAATATATTATTTTCTACTTTTAATGGTTAGATAATATATTTTATTAATTTAAATAATATTCTATGAAATATTCTACATTTGAATTAATAACATAATTAAAAATTAATTAATCATTAAAATATCTAGATATAGAATCATTGACAAATAATAATACCTTTCCATCATAATGATTAGATGATGTACAAAATATTTTTGTTATAGTTTTCCTATTTTAAAAACATATCTTAATTAGAGAAGTTTGGTGTCAGGCTTAGCTACTATTGTATAGCGGGTTTCTTTGGCCCTAGGGTGGGCTTCTCTGGCTCTAATAATACTATTGTACAGTAGTCAACGTCATTTGTCGTAAAAGCTCAATCTTTTAGGCGAAAGCGTGATATATTATATATTTTCATTTTTAACAAATATGACACATCATTGAAACCAGGTATGATCACTTTTTCGCATGTGATAAACAAAAAGGTCGTGCAAAATATGATAGATGGTTTCGAACATGTATAAATAATACGCAAAATTTGAGTTTTAGAAGTTCGACTTTGTTGATAAAGAAGTTAAACTTATATTTCATAAATTTTTTCCCACCTATTATTTGGACATAACAACACTTATTTCTTGCTCATTAATAATAACAAAAATCTTGAATCCCAAGCTCTACATTGAGATTCCAAAACTTTGCTGCCATTAATATCAACAAAATCTATGTTGGGATTAGCTAACTTTTAAATATTATAATAAAATATTATCTGAAATTGAAGTAAACAAAAAATATGAATAGAGCAATTAATATAAAAAAACGATTCGCTAACATTTCTTCCATTAAGAAAACAAATACCGATTTAAATTATTTATATGTTGCTAACCTATCGAAAAACCGGTTATTAATGAAATAATTAATTTAGCTCGTCAAGATTCGACAACAATAAAATATTATTTTGATACTTGCATAAAATAAATAAGAAACCATTTTTCATGTCGTTTTAAACATTTAAATCTATTACATTATTTTTATATGGAAAATTGTATCTATATAAACTAATCCTGCGCCGACATCTCACAAAGAAAGCCACAATAAGAACAAATCGCTTCCGTAGATGTGGCTGTTAAAGAAATCGATGCTAGCGTCGACGCTGTTGATGATTGCGATTCTGGTAACGATGCACTCTATCGATGCGGCCTTCGCGGAGACTGCGAGCGAAGATGTCACTTCAATTGTGTGTGGATCGTAAAGGAAGTGCCTAGGAATCCTGCTACAATAGATGTGTACGTGCCAGATGCAAGATGCCAACCCTGGATCTCGATTCTTCTTACGTTCCAGTTTCTGATCCGAAGATCCAGTGTCAAGCGGAATGCGTCGATCGCACCGGTACGTTTCATTATTCCCAAAAAGAAAATCACGAATGGCCGAATTCGTGTCATTTTGAAGCTTACACTTTGTTTTTGCCGGACGATTTTAAAGTCTTTCTTTGGCTCTTGTTTCGCAGATGCTGAGAAGCCCCATGATTGCGTCAACTCCTACGTTACTAACTGCGATATAATTCACCAGAAGAACTAGTGAATTGTCGTGCAATATCTATGTTTCAAAACAAAACTTCGCCCCGAGACTGAGTAATATCATCAATGTTTCATTATAATACCACTTTGTTGAGGCCCCCGTTAATGCATCAACGTTTCTATCGAAATTTATTTTCAAATCTTTCTATTTTTAAGAATGAGAGAGTTACATATTAAGCCAAGCACCAAACATTTGTATCAATGTCATTCGACAAGGTATTAATAAAATAGGAGAAAATTAAGTCATGATCTTCCAAAATTAAGTTACTAAGATATTGATAACAAGTAATAACGAGCTTGATTTGGATGAAATATTTCTCATAATTTCTTAAACATGATGAAACGACAATAAAACATTCCTTTGCTCCATCATCCGTCATATGTTCCTGTTATCAATTTCAATTCGTGGGATGAGTCGGAGGTGGGAATGCCAATATTCCCCTTCCCCCTTCCTACATTTTTCCGTCAACAGCGGACACTCAGAAATGCTGCAATGTTCTAGGGAGTCGAGAGTCCGTCCTCCGGCAACCACCTCATCCTCCTACAAGAATAAATATACAAAGATTGAAGGGAGGTGAGGTGGTGTCTGAGTCCCTCACCCACCCTCTCCAACTTCTCCATTCCTCCAATAGTCAATCTATATAGGGATGAAGGGAGGATGCCACTCCAGTCTGCATCTGGAGGAGGAAACACTTCCATCTCATCCATCCATTTCATCCTTCCCTTAATGGTCAACTCTCGTAAGGCGGTGAGATCCCTCAGCCCCCACTCCCCAATTGATTGATTCAGCTTTCTGCATTCCCAAATCACAAGCGATTCCAGATACGGAGGCAATCCTCCTCTAGGTAGGCTTGTGATGCCTTCACAGTATTGAATAGATAGTTCCTTGAGGGAGGTGAGGCGATGCATGTCTTGGGGCAAATAATTCACATTTACACATATGTTAAGTCGAAAACTGGACAGGTTGCAGGGGAGAGCAGGGAAGCTCCTGATGCCTTCACAGTCCCCAATAGATAGTTCTTTGAGGGATGAGAGGCGATGCATGTCTTGCGGCAAATTATTCACATTTGGACAGTTGTTAAGCCAAAAACTGGACAGGTTGCTGGGCAGATCAGGGAAGCTCGTGATGCCTTGGCAGTTCGTAATAAATAGTTTCTTGAGGGAGGTGAGGCGATGCATGTCTCGAGGCAATGACTTCACTTTTGGATAGTTGTCAAGCTCATAAGAAAAGCTCCTCGAGTGAATCCGGAAGTTTAAACAGAGACTGCGGCAGGCTCTGACAATTGTGAAGACTAAGTTTTCTCAAAGAAACAGGCAGTCCCTCGCTTGGGAAGGAAGATAGCTTCTCACAATTGAGAATACTCATCTCTTTCAGAGATGTAAGACCCGATAAATCGTCCGGCAGTTTCACTATATCTCCACAACCTCTTATTTGAAGTATCTTTAGCTAAGGAGGCACTTGTTCCTCGCCATTCCCGTCCACGAATGACTTAAATTGAGGACATCTCTTAATCGTCATCTCTTCCAACGAAACCCAAGAGGTCTGGAATCTCCGATCAAAGTGAACCAGCTGGGGAATGTCATTAATTTCCATCTTGGTCATTGATGTAAGGCCAACCAGACAATTCAACAATCCCCCATCGCAACCATTAATATAAATCTTGACCAGAGATGGAAGGCTAACACTGCACCCTCCTTTCAGTTTGGTACAATTCACCCCCTCTTAGTACCATTGTTACACCAACACCTACCAATAAAGAAATCAGTTCGCACATGTTTAGAACTTGTTGTAATCACTTGTTATTATAAGAAATATATATTACGATCGGTAATGTATGTTGTCATGAGGAATACAATAATTTCACAATTATTCGAGGTTGTTCAGATATGCTTGGCCGGCAACTCCACATGTTCGTTTACAAATGTCTATTATTTGGTTTTTGAATAACGTTCAAATTCATATTGTTTTATCGTCCCATTACTCTGTTTCTCTATGGTGAATTTCATGAAAGTATTTCCACATTTTAATTTTATTAGCTTCTTTTAGTTTCATTTATAAGAGAACTCCCCGACTCCACTACCCCAAAAGACTACTGCAAATGGTTTTTCATTTTTTTTTAAATAATTATAGACACTAAAATTTTATCAATGTCGAAATATTATCATTCGCTCCGGATCGATATGATTTAAAATGTTTTGCACTAATGTCTCCGTATAGAATTACTAAAGTTGGGACCTCATATGAAACTTTGAAATTTCGAAATGTCCTCGAAGTTTTGTAAAAAAGTATGAACTTTTATGAACGGGTACGAACGGAAGTATGAATAGGTTCGTAAAACTTTTGTACTTTTTTTACGAAACTTCGAGAATATTTCGTAAAAAAGTACGAAACTTAACGGTGGTAGCTTCCACCCGTGAAAGAATAGCCTCAGTCTAGAGGATCCGTAAGATTCATCTCTGACCTCACATAGTTTATAGACATAGCTCCATTTAACAGCTGGTTCACAAAATTATGACGTACGTGCCTTTGGTTTCCATTATAACACCCGAAATATCACCGCGTAATTTCAATAAACACATTTGTCAGAAACCATTTGCTTTGTAACCTTCAAAAGGATATTACTTTATCAAATTTTTTATGCCATTGTTAGGAGCTTGTTTTCGTCCGTATATAAAGATTTAAACGTTATTTTCACTTCCTGAAACAATAAAAACTTATAAAATATTCATAAAATTTCATCCTCTAAATCTCCATTTAAAATAATTTTTTTTTTCTACATCCGTTTGGTTTATTAATAAAATATACACAGATGCCGAAGCTATTTTTACTCTAACAGAAGAAATTCTGGCTACCAGTGACTAAGTATCAAAATAATATGAATATTTTTTTGCCTGTAAAGCCTTTTGCTATCTATCTATCTTTATATTATAAAAAATTTCACTCTATTCCAATGTCTTCGGTTCCATTAAAATTCCGTGGAGGTAATTTTTTTTTCTCTCTTCTAATAGTTGTTGTCGTCTTCATTTGCAAATTATTTTTTTTCATTTGAGCTAAAACATTAAGAATAAGTCTTAATATTTACAAATAAAAAAAAAGTCGGGTTTATAAACCTGACCTCCTTAAAGTGCGAGGCTTTTTCAGTAGATGATGATCCAGTTACTTATAAAGAGGCGATATCTTCCCCAGATGGTCGACTTTGGAAGAAAAGCAATAAACAGTAAGATTTGATCAATTTTAAATAATTGCACATGGGAAATAGTTGATTTACCCAAAAGGGAAACAATAGGCTGTAAATGGATTTATCAGGAATTTGGTACTTCAGTAAATTACCAATCCCTGTCGAATGTATAAGATGTTCGACCATCGGATAAGAAAGACGATAAAAAACGTGATAACATGATGCAGCTACACGTTAATGAGTCGAGAGCACAATCAGTTTTGCTTAACCTCGTTCAACATCTGCAACCAAGGCTTTCAAATATATGTAAAAATTAATCATCTTCTTTAGTTCGAAAAGTTCATTACTACATAGATGTATTCTAATTTAAATTCAAGGCGATATTGTGAAAAGGGTACAATCACTTTTTAGCTTGTGATAATAGAAATTTTCGTGATGATTAATATCCACAAAAATCATGATCACCAAGCTCTCTCTCTACATACAACTTTTCTGCCATTAATATCAACAAAATCTATTTAGGGATCCCTGTCATTTTAAACATTTTAATCTATTACATTATTTTACATGGGAAATTGTGTTTATGTAAACGAATCCTGCGCACTTCAGATATCAACATCTCACAAAGAAGTCCACAATACAAGCAAATCGCTTCCGATGATATGGCTTATAAGAAATCGATGCTAGTATCGACACTGTTGATGATTTTGTTCCTGGTAGCGATGCTGCACTCAATGGATGTGGCCTTTGCAACAAAGTGCGAGGAAAGCTGTCGCTCCAAATGTGCAAGTCGTAAAGGACTTGCACATAGAGTTGAGAATAGATCAAATTTGATGTGGCGAAATGGCTATTTATATATGAAATCCAGCTATACTCAATTAATTTTTGAAACTAAAACTCTATTTCACACTTCTCTTTTTAAAATTAATAGTAAATCCATACCATTCTACTCGTGACTCATTAATTTAGTTAATATAAGGAATGATATAAGAAATTAATTCATATAATCTGATTCATGTTTTTCAGGTCCTATAAATTTCAAAGCTCCCCAGAAAGAGAGAAACAAAGCAACCGATTACCAGATATCCCACATTCAATAGGTAACGTGTGTTGATATGTTTGATTCAGGATGGAATTTTGTATATGTTTGATTTATTAACAAAAGGTTGTGGGATTTATTTTGAGAAAGACTGCCTTCATGATGATGATGATGATAACAAGGCAGATTATTGATTTCTATCAATCACCTTTTCTCGATCTTTTGTTTATAGCTGGAACTTTAAAATAACTATTTTATAGCCTTAGATCGATATTTTAAATCCTTTATGACCTTATTCAAACATCGCTAGTCGAATCTATAATTTGCCGTCACAGCATATCGCAACTTCCGAAAAAATATCTATTTGCGGCCCCAACCTTACCCACTTCCTTTCGTGGCCTAAACTTTGAAATCTTTCTTTTGTAGCCTCAAACCAATATTTTGAATCATTTATGACATTATTGTAATGGTATTACCCGAATCTACTCATCGGAGCAGAAATATGAGCCATCATCAATCGACTTTGCGAGGTCATTGACCAAATCATGCATAGAATAACAAGACTCCCCAAACCGATCCCTCACTTTCTGAAAAAGAGAGACGGCTTCTAACCATTGGAGATTTTCCATACCCACATTTTGGTATGTTTGGCCGGTCCCTTTTTGAAGCAAACCATGTACGATCCATGGTCGAATTACCTCGTCCTGGTCGAACAAGTAATCCTTAGGGAATACCGCGCAAGCCGTGAAGCATCTCCTCAAGTGGACGGGGAGGTGGAGGTAACTTAACTTCAATGAGGATGGTATTTTTCCCTCTTTGCTCCAAATATCGTGAGATAACGATTGTTTCCATTCCTTCTCATCAAATTTGAATCGAAGCATGCCTCCTAACAATTTAATAGAAAGTGGCAACCCCTTACACTTTCCTGCTAATTGCTCTGCAATATCCCGAAGATGAGGGTGTTGTTCAAAGCTTTCCTCACCAATGGAGTGATAGGCGAGCAAAGATACGCAATCCTCCAATTTCAGGATGTCCAACCTCACTGGATCAGGATCTCCAACCAATCTGGCAACCTCGAGGCTTCTTGTAGTGAGTAGTATCCTGCTTCCTTTACTCCCAGAATATAAGGGCTTAAGCATAGATTCCAGCTCTTCATTCCTATCGTTCCATACGTCATCCAACACAATGAGGAACTTCTTTCCTGAAAGTTTTTCGTGGAGAGAGTTCTGAAGTTGATTCAGATCCTTCTCCACACTAGATGAAGAGGGTGCAACATGGTCTAGGATGCTCTTTGTGATGGCGGCCAAGTCAAAGACCTCAGAAACACAAGCCCATGCTCTGACTTCAAATCCCGATTTGTGGTATAGCTCCTGTGCCAGGGTAGTTTTACCCAGTCCGCCCATCCCCACGATCGAAACAACAAGAAATGGTCGGAAGGAGCTGCTGGCTTCTTTGGATCTGGTCAATCGAGCGAGCAACACCTTGATTTCCTTCTCCCTGCCAACAAACTTGGGCTCGGGCAAGGAAGTGGTGAGGAAACGAGGCCCGTTGTTGGGAGGCTTGCCCAATAGATTCTGGACTAATCCGAGCATGGTTATGCCGCTGTGGATTTCATCCAGTCTTTGGCCCACCTCCTCGATCTCTCCGGCCATGTGATGATCCGAGATCAGGGTGGATGGGCTGAACCGAGAGCAGCAAGCGATCAGGCAGTGGGGAAGTCTAGTGGACTTTGACAGGGCCTGTACCTTTGGTGCCTCCCGCTTGGCTTCAAAAGAGAACTCCTCTAGCAGGTCTTCCATATCGTAGGCAACGTCCCTGAGGTCAGAGAGCCACGTGGAAGTAGCTGTGTCGCCTTTCATCGAGCTTTGTACCTTTTTACCTAAGGTTCTGAAACTATTTTGACTTTTACGGCTGCGAGTTTCAATATTACGGATTTACGGCAGTTTCACTATTCACTTCCTTTTTCTCTCAATTTTGCCCAAAGACTTTCATGTTTCTTTCAACTTAGTCCTTCAAGACAATTTTATGAAAAATAAATCTTAAGCCGGCTCTGATACCAATAAAATGTTACAGGAATCGAACTTAAGATGATTTTCCCAATTGTCTTTGTCGTCGGCGTTCTACCAACCTCGAATACTCGTTCGAGTACCTCGAACTTGCCGCAAACCCAAGATTGGATTTACCTTCAAGGAAATACTCCTCAAATTCACTCTGCAAGAGAGTCAGCTCTTCTAATTTCTTAGAATAGCTATCCACAAGTTCAGTCAGCTGCGTTATTTGTGCTGAGATACTTGTCAGTCGATCTACTACAGTGTTTAGTAGTCCAGTAGTAGAATCCTTGCCAACCCCGTGATCCAAATGAAGCAACTCTGGGTTAGGACAATCAGTCATACGAATGACTCGTGCACTTGCACTTCTCTCAGATTCTCTTTTCAAGAAAGAAAAACATAAACAACACAAAGGATGTTTATCATACCTTAACCGATAGGATGGCTCAGAGGGTTCACCAAGCTTCCGCACTATAGACCTTCAAGAGTGAAGAATTCCTCAAATTTGGGGAATTGAGTGGAGAGGCTCTTCTGTGTCACACTGAATGCCCTTACCTCGAGGGTCTTATATAGACACTCCTCATCCAAAGGTTTCGACCCTAAGGCTTCAATCCTTTCAAGGTTCTGATCTAGAGATCTGACCTTCCGTTAGTCTTTAACCTGAGTTTGGTTAATTCTAACCACCTTACTCTTGATTCCTTAAGGTATTATTCGGATTACCTATTGGTGTTCCCGGAGGACGATCAAAGAATTTCTAACTCAGAGAGATGTGAGAGAAAATTCTCTATTCAGATCGCCTCCCCAAATGAGGTAGAGGGCTTGTGAATATATACACAAAGGAGCTGGTGCCTATGCACTGTTTGCCAGCTCAAAAGTAAAAGGAATCTAACTATTGCAAAAGTTAGTGGGGTCTTAATGACCGACAAAATGTCCTAGTCTAACTTTATACAATTGTCTTCTCCCGTCTGCATTGGCTCGCTGTTCTGGGAGACTCCTTCACTGTCGTTGGCTCCTAAAGTTCCGCCAACTCCTTCTTTTTCTGAGAGTCCTGGTGGGTCTTGGACAGCATTAAGAATTTGCTGGACTCTCTCTGCATTATGCTCGATTTGCTGATTTAGGGTCTTGTCTGTGAAATCAGCAATCTTACTCCAAACCTCGAAGGTGTCGGTTCGGAGATGCAACTCAGAGTTCTCTCGCCTCCAGAAACTATCTAGAAGATCGAGCATTCTCTGCCATCCTCGGTCTCCTGCTTGTTCATCGATGAAGCTTAAATTTGACCGAAGAATCGTGACGGTGACTATACCATCACAGAGCACGTAATATTCGTCCTTGCGGGCTAACACATGCTCCAGCACGTCTTTAAGGAACTCAACTTTTATGGCTTTTCGGACAGTCTTGTCCTTGTAATATTTCCGCCATAACCCTCTCTGATCGAGGTCTTGTTTATGAGGTTCCGTCATACGTCTACTCTCACACGGATGGATGTCCCATACTTGCAGATTTTGAAGTATTACCTTCCCATACTGCGGATGGTCTTCTTCCTCCATCATTGTGCTAGTAATCAACGCCGTGGCATACTTTGGTCCGTAGCCTAGGCATCCGAGTATATACCTTACTAACGTAGGCAGGGGTTCCATACATTCTGGTTCTGATCTGTCGATCTCCAGTATGTCCACAAACCCAGCATACACATAAGGCGCTGCTACTCCCACCATATCTGAGTGTATTCTCAGAGACGGCCACTTCCCCGATATCCAGTGTAGATACGGTTGAAGCACAGTGTTTTCCTCAAGAGAGGATTCACTCATGTCTACTGTTACCCTTGGGACGTCATATTCTCTAACTTCCCCCGGTATTATAGACATCGTTGTGGAGAATATCTGCTGTCTTTCTTTTTCAAAACGAGACAACTCCTCCTCACCTGAAGCCATAATTGATAGCTTATACTCCAGATCTTTGATGTACTCAACTGTTTTTCTAGCGAAAAACTCAATCTGGCGTTTGTCATCATGTTTGATGCCACCTATGAGTCCTCCACAGACTACGGCCGCATCCCAACTTAGGGATTCGTCCTCAAACGAGTCTTCATCAAAAAACCAGGATCCTTCCAGATCCTCTTGGGTTTTTCCAACATGGCCTTTGCCATCGTGGTTCTTACCACCGTGACTGCTTTCACCAGACTCTTTTACTGAGTCTTTTTCAGGAATTATTTCCTCAAGGCTTTCCTTCTTTTCAAGGTTACCTTCCAATGCTGCGTAAGCACTTCCGAAGTCGAAGTATTGCTCACACTCCATTACAGCCGCTTCCTCTGGTTCTCCCCTTGGTTCAGGGTCTACCACTTGGATTGGCTCGCCTATTATGGCCTTAAACTTAGCCTCTTCCTCAGCATACTGTGTTTCCATATTTTCCTTCTGTTCCTCCTTGCTTTGTAACAAAGCCTTGTAGGATTTCACAGCCTGATTAATGGAAATTTTCTGCTCTTTGGCTAAGTGGTTTCGGCAGTAGTTGAACTGCTCCATGGTCAACGGAGACCACCAAGGTTCTTCAACCTTTCCGTCCTTCTTAGGACCATCTTTTGCAGAATCATCCTCTTTTGGACCAGAAGACCCAAGCCTCTTGGCTTTCCTCTTCTTCCTGGCTTTTTCCTTTGATTCGGCTCTTGCCTTGTCTTTCAGATCTGCCATTTCCACATCTCCTCTGGAGCTTTCCTCCTTTGGATCCGTCACCTTCTTCTGAAGATCTTTCTTAACATTTCTTTCGGAGTTGGTGTTACCCTTCTCCTTCAGATCTGTCTTCCCCTCCTGGGAAACTTTCGCTTTCTCCTTGGGATTGGTTATTACCTTTCCCTTAGATCTAGCCTTCCCTTTCAAGGATTCTTTCGCCTTTCCCCTAGATCTGGCCTCAGCCTCTTTGGGATTAGCCATCTCCTTCTGGAGATCTGGTTTCGCCTTACTTTCGGAGTCAGCTTTTGCTTTCTCCTTAAGTTCAGCCTTCCCCTTCTGGGAATCCGCAGTTTTCAGCTTCTTAGGACACTCATAAGAGCGATGCCCGAGTTGCTTACACTGCCAGCAAAGCACTGCCGCTTTCGTTCCTGAAACGGAACCAGCATCACTATGCTCACCATCTCCCTTGTTAGGACATACCTTTCGGGAGTGTCCCTCTTTCTTGCATCCCCAGCATATCTTTCTCTTTGCAGCAGGATCCATCTGCAGAGTTTTTGGAAAGAGAGGTGTTTGCAAGTTCTCTAGAGAGAGAGTCAGCTATTATGTTGTGGTCAGACTTAATGTATTCGACCTCGTATTTATAATAGCTAAACCATTCCTGCAACCTTAAGAGTCTCGTTTGCCTAGCTTCCTTAAGGTCCAGACTCATAAACCTTTTTACATAGGTCGAGTCAGATCGCACTAAAAATGCTTTCGGTGCCAAAAAGATGTAAAAAGCCTTTATTCCATATTTTAAGGCTAATACTTCTTTTTCATGTATCGGGTACCTTAGTTCGTACCCCTTGAAGCTTCCCGACCAGTATTTGCATACCGGTTCTGGTTTTCTTCCTCTAATTTTGAGGACTGCTCCCCAAAATTCTTCAGAAGCATCAACTTCCAAAACTAACTCGTCTTTATCAGATGGTAAAGCTAATTGTGGTAAATTCTTCACTTTTGCTTTAATCCTTCTAATGGACTGAGTGTCTTCATCTTCCCATTTCCAAGGATTTGTAGAAGAGGTTTTCTTTGAAATCCTACTCAGGTCTTGGGAAAGATTTTTCACAAACTTTCTTGCATAGTTAGCGCATCCACAAAATCTTTGGACTTGCTTCCTATCCTCAAGTCTGTCAGGAAAATTAACTATTTTCTCAGCAATATGATTTTGCAGTTTGATTTTTCCCTGCTCAATCTCCATGCCTAGAAAGTTAACTGATTCCTTAAACCACTCTATCTTCTTTTCTGATAGAATCATACCTTCCCGTCGAAAGATATCAGTCACCTGATCAAGGTGCTCCATGTGTTCATCTTGAGACTGACTGTAGATTAGCACATCGTCAATATAGACCGCACAAAATTTTCGGATTTGCTTAAAAGCATTATCCATTTTGCGCTGAAACACGCCTGGAGCGTTCTTCAGACCGAATGGCATAACCAACCATTCAAACATTCCTCGCGGAGCATTGAAGGCAGTTAGAGGAACCGACTCTTCTTCCATTTTGACTTGCCAGTATCCACTTTTCAAGTCAAATTTAGAAAAGTATTTTGGTTGACTCAAACTAATCCTATCAATAAGATCTCCCGCAGTTGGAATCTTATAGCCATCGTCCTTTGTAGCTTTGTTAAGCTGACGATAATCTATAACCATTCGTGCTTTACCTCGCACCTGCTCTGCATGGTTAATTACCATAAAGGCCGGACTAGAATGCGGACTATAACTGTCCCTAATCAAACCCTTTTCAAGCAACTCAGGAATTTGTTTATCAAACTCCTCAACCATCTCAGCCGTATATGTAATATTTCTGGCTCTTATAATGGTTCCGGGATCTTTCAACTCTAATCTAGCCCTGAGGCTATTTCGAGTCCATAACTTTAGTGGATCTTCACTAAAATTATCGGCCAGTTTTATTAGGAACTTATCCCATTTCATTCCTGTTAACTTGACAGCCATACACACTTCTTGTTTTGGAAACAAGTCGTCATACCAGCTAGAACTTCTGGTATTCGTTGGAGAAAACAGGGTTTGTTCCCATGAATCATTCTCATCCAACCGTATATCACCACGTTGAGCTCGCACTCTGAAAGCTCTTTCACATGGGATATCACCACAGTATTCTGTCCGTTTTACCGGGTAAAAGCCAAATTTTAACCGCAGTCTAGGCTCTTGTAGAATACTTATTTTTACCCCACCTATGGAAACATCATTTTCATTCTGCACAAAAGGAAGGTTTTCCTTCTGTCCCTTCAAAAAGGCATTTCCAATAATGATGTCGGCCTCTAGTAAAGGATGTGCAAGAATCTCTTTAATGATGAACTTTTGTCCACCAATAAAAACAGGCACGTTACTTGCCTTATGGCCAACCATTGTGGCCATACCATCGACGTTTACCATGTGGATGGGTTTTTGCAGTGGTTCCCACCACTCATCTGGCAGAGCATTGAGTCTAGCACAAGTTGTGCTACACCCTGTGTCTATTAAAGTATCCAGGGAATACTCATAGTATCCAGGAAATTTGAAAGTTAGAGCCACATATGTGCTCATTTCTTCCTTCCTAACACTAAACCCAATATTCTCAGGTACCTTCTGGGATGGTTCTATCATCTTCCAGATATCGTCTATCGCAATAGACCTCTGCTTGGCTATCTGCTCGATAACCTCACAAATTTCAGGAATTTCAGATAAAGAGCTACTAGTATTAGTTACTCTTAACATCCGTATAGACTCCTCTCTCGGTTGATCTACAGGGTCCTCATAGACTGGTAATGAAACCTGTCTATACCCTACTATTCTTCCCGTATGTTGCGACGGGGTTCTTGAATCAACAGACCTTCGAGACATCTCTTCTATTAGCGGGGGTGCACTTGCAACCTCTGGTCGAGAGACTATTACGTCTTCTCCCACATCACTAGCTCTTGAAGAGACTTCAGAGGGCGTTCTATTGAACGGCTCTCTCAGGATTGGCATCCTCATAGGCAGATGCCTTTCAGCTCTTTCGCTAAGCATAGGCAATTGCCTATCAGCTCTAAAACTGTCCCTAGACGGTTCTCCCAACATCAAAGTAATCTCGTTACCTCTTTGTCGGATATTGGCCGCACTAATCGGCCTAGAGCTAGTACCAGGTTCAGTCATAACCCAGTTTCTTGGCCAGGTTAACTCCAATGGGTTTACCTCTCGCCTATGGAACTGTTGGTAGTTGTTATGACCTTCTTCGAACAACTCTGTAAGTCTAGAGATGTTCCTCACACCAGGACTAGTGGTGTTTACCAATCGGTAAATTACCCTAGTGTGATACGCCAAAAACTTGGCTTGGGGATTCATACGATCCATATTCATCGACTTTATTCTTAAAGTTAATGAAGTCCCCAAACAGCGATCGTTCAAAGCCATCATAAAGTTTGGATGGACTTGGAACCATACAGGGCCATGTGCTAGGTTGGCCTGTACTCCTGATATCAGCTGATCTCTAAACTCTCGCCAACGTTTATCGATCACTGCTGCTACCACAGGACTATCCGCTGGTAAGTGAAACAGCGGGACTAATCCTATCTGGATCAACCCAATGTGTATATAGTTATATACACCTCTCGCGTTACGCATGGTATCTCTTATGCGTTGTACATTCAAGAGTGGGATATCCAAAGTCTCAAGCTCAGTGCTCGTGACTTGTGCCGTTGCTTCTGTCTGCGAGATATCTATGGTGGATCGAAACCGAAATCTCGACACTTCATAAATTTCTCTTGCATTGACATTTGGCAACCTCCATTCCAGGATTGACTGGGATGGATCTTCGTACTGGTGGGTTTCTTCCAATACCTGATTCGTTGTTTCCAAAGGAACCAACTCATCACCATCTCCTTCTCTTTCTGCTCTCATCATGAACAGATGTTCGGTCCAGAGATCAGAATCATTATCTGAGTCTGTATCATAATTTGACACAATCTCATAAATTGATTCTACTTCCGAGTCTAAGTCGGAAATCTCTTGCTCATCTATTGGTTCATAAGCAAGGATTTCTTCCTCTCGACTCCTGTCATCCAGGAAGACCATACGGAGTCTTTCTCTCCTTTGGTTCTTCTTCGGACAACTATCCGCTTTATGGTCTTTTGAACCACAAAACCAGCAGCAATTACAACTGCTCAAAGGTTTTCCTTTAGGACACTTAGGCTCTCTGCCATGCTTTCTTTTGAAAGCTTCGATCCTGTCTTTATCCTTTAGGTTATCCCTTCTCCTTACAAACCTTCTTGGTTTGTAAGCAGGACCCCCTTTTTGTTTATGCTGGAAGTCCTTCTTGGGCCAAACTTTCCTTTTGTTGTACCCAACAAACTTCCTCTTACGAGGAAAGTTCCTTCTCTTTATAGAGTCTCCTGGAGTACTGCGTGTATCGCATCCATACCTTCCAGGCACATACTCTATCTGAGAACAACAGCTCTTATTTAGGTAAGGTAGCTTCTTAGCTGCCTCCTTTACCTGGAGCTCAGTACATGCTTTACGCATTGCGTACTTCACCGCCTGAATTTTTCCTCCGAGTCCAGAGACAATCTTCTCCTCACTCAGAAGTAATTCATAGGCCTTTTGCGCAACTTCCGGCCAAGGTTCAGGAAGTTTTGCAAAAAAGGTGCCTAATATGAACTGTTGAGATACTACATCCAGATTGTAATAATACTTCTGGAATTCACACACGTAGTTATCAAAATAGCACATATCACAGATCTGTAGCTTAACCAGAGCGGTCAAGGACTGCTCCTTTTCCACAGTTTCAGTGGATAATGAGAAACCACAGAACTCACGTTTCAGGGCATCAGCGATTATTGCCAATACTCCATCAACCGTCAGCGCTTGATCTATCTTTTCCTTAATGTCTGTGTGCGCCACTAAGGTTTTCCAGTATTTCTGCGCTGTACCCATGAGGGCTGCTACACATAATTCGTAGACTGCTCCAGGAGGTACTCCTCCTGCCGATGCCGTCATCCGAATAAGTGATAACCACTCATCTATCTTTTCAGATACGTGCTTTTCACAATCAATGTCCAGAAAAGCACCAGGGGTTATTATTGGCTTTAAAATATTATCCCTAGGGACAAACTCTTGTTTAGTCCGGTGAGGATAGTCGGGCCTGTAAATTTCCCTCTTCGCAGTTACCAGTTCGTTAAACGTTCTGTTGTCTAAGTGAACTGGGGTATCTTCTGCCAGACCTAAGGCTTTCCTTAAGTCCTTTGCCAACTCCCCACTCTGGGAGTTCAAGTTTGCACTTCGCTTTTGTGAGTCTGAAATGAAAGGAGCTACTGACTCCCTATACATTTCATCTACACTCTTGCCTTGATTCTGTTTGGAATTTCTTCCTCCCAGATTCAACCTTTCGACTGGTTTTCCAGTTGTACTTTCCAGTCCAGAGGTCGCCTCGGCTTCAGGCCTTTTTAAACCTCTCTCTCTTTCCAGAGCGTCTAACATTGTATTTACAATGGAGCCTACTTCCTTTGCCATTTGGTTTCGGCTTTCTAGACTTTCATTACTCCCCTGAATGGTTAGCTGAGTTAAAATATCATTTATACTCCTGCTAACTCCAAAGGGAGATAATCTAGACTCTGGAACGAACTCCAATCTTGATGGAGTCCCAGAAGGATTTCCTGAGGATTTTCCTTCTCCAGCCATTTCAAGGACTTAATTGACGAATTTGTCAAATTCTTGGGCTAAATTGATTTTTTGGAGAAAGACAAAAATAGGAGGTGCCGTAAATTGGGAATTTCCCAAACTCACACCCTAAAAGACAAAATATTTTCTTCACCACCGGTAAAAAGGAATTTGACTCGCCTTTCATCATCATTTCCTCTGCAGAATCCAGCAAGAGTTGGATGGTGGGTAGCTTATCTTGCCACGCCTTGAGCTTGTCGGAGATGCCGGTGATCCGGGCATACTCGTCAGCGACGAGGGAGCCGATCAGGTTGAGGACAGGGGAGAGGAAATCCATTATTCTCTCTTTAGTGGAATACTTGTTGTTTGTGGGGTGGATGTAAAAAGTATTGGAGGGGTTTTAACTCTACACTCTCTCGTGAGGAGATTGTAACCCACCTGCCAAATCTTTGTCGTTTTTGTTGTGATTTTTCCACTTATTATTCCTTGTTTTTCACTTCCGTTTCTGTTTATCTTTTTTTTTGGGTACAGTCCAGCAAGGAAATAACTCCAATTCTCTTATGTTCGTCTGATTTACTTTTTCTTTTTTATAAAAATTAGAAACTATATGAGAAATTGATTGTGGGTGAATTAAGCTCTTTCCCTTAATCAACAATTATCTCGAGAAAATTTGAAAAATTTCGAGAGCTGGAAATGAACAATTGTCAAAATTATTCGAATGAAAATAAGATATTTTATGAAGACGGGCAGCATCATTACTAAATATTTGTAAAATATCTCATTTTTCACGTAGGATTAGTATAGTATAAATAGGACTTTTACTTAGATACATTTTTACAGGCAAACAAATATAATCTCTTATATTTTACTTTCTAGAATTTTTGCGAAACATTCTCTAAGTGTTTCTATTAGGGCGTTATTCGTTAGTCTTTTTCTTCTTCATTCAATGATGACTATAAATATTCAAGAACTTTTTAAGTACCAGTTACTTGTAATGTCAAATATTTTCGACTTGTTCGAAATAGGTTGTTGTAGCCATCACTTCCTGCATGTCCGGTTGTCTTGGCCTTAATTCATGTAGAATAGGGTGGTAATTCCATTCCTTTCCTAACCTCATTCTGTAAACCAAACACACCATTAGGAACAAGCGGCAAAAAAATTGTTAAGTGATTTATAATCGAGAAGTGAGGTTGGGAATTGTTGTAAGTCTTCTCCGCTCAAACTCAATAATGGAGCAAGGAATTGACAACAATAGAAAAGACTTTCCGCGTGACAATAACAGACAGCTAGCCCTCATGGAATAGTCAAAATCATAGAAGAAACAAAAACCCAACATCATGACAAAAAGAAAAAGAGGACAAAAGCTGCAGACTTACTACTTGTTTCGCTACTACCCTAACAATTATTTTGATAGGCCCTTCTTGCTTTTACCTCTCTGTCTCTCTATCCATCAATCACACAACCTAATTTTCTTTTCAAATATAAAAAAAATAAATATTAATTTTATTCACTTTTCAGAATAAACAATTAAAAGAAAAATAAAAGACAGTAAAGAGAGATATGAGATAATCATGATATGAGATATTTTGATTGTGGGTCAAGTCCTTTCCCAATAAATAAATAATGTCTTTAAGCAAATCATGAAGTTATTATGTTGACATAAATCAAGCAAAAAGCAAATACGTGGACGGTGATAGATTAGTGCGAGCATATCCCATATGTGATGTTCTTAAACTAATTTGCTTCTTAAGACGATCCAGATATGACCTGATCTTTACTAACAGCTAATCTCTCTACTAATAATATTAGTGTCTGTAATATGAAATAAACAAAAGCATAAACAAAGGTTTCATCTCCTTGGGATACTATTAAAAAAACCTCTGGAAAGATATAGACTTTTGGAACGCTATTATTAAAAGATGAGTTGTTAATTTATTATTAATTTATTAGTTATTGCAATGACATGGTATCATTAAAAAAATCCACTATTATTTATTTTTTGTTTGGTTGGTGGTAGACGGAAAGGAAGGGTAGACAGCCTTTACACTTTCGATAGTGGATTATATTTATGAATTTCTGATTATTGTTATTAACCTTAATAAAATTACCTGTAAGGAATGTTAACTTGTGTTTGAATAACCTGTGTCAATGGAAAACATCGAGTAATTAACGGCATATCTATTATTTTCGTAAAATAAATGTTGTTTTTGACGACCCAAGATGATATATGTTCAGGAAATAAATCACAAGGAGGGAGGAGAAGAAGGAGGAGGATCAAACCGGATAAAGGAGACATCGGAGATGGTGACGAATCGAAAATAGTCGAGGGTGCTGAAGTTCCCGACCACCGATGCAAACTGAGGGTTCCAATCTATGACAGGGTACTCTGACTTAACCAACGTTGTGATGCCCGTGTTCATCCTTCACCGGACAGCCAGTCGGATCGAATCGGACCGTCTTCCTCAAGGGGCCTAAGCCTTGTCTCCAAAGGAATGGATATGGACCAAAGCGACAGTGTCTCGACTTCCCCGCACGATTATTCAGCAGGTTGCCGCATGTCTCGAACTAGGCCACGACCAACTCTGAGGATGTGCTTACTGTTAGTATGGTTTTGATGATACCATACAGAAGGTAAGCTTCTGCTGTATAGAAGGTAAACTTCTACTATTAATAAATGTTGTTTAACTGATAAGTAAACAAATGTTCTTTCCGAGCTAACCTCCACCATATATGCTTCCACATGGAACTAAGTCAGTCAGAAGACTATAGATGAGCAAATATCGCAATCAACTAGACAATTGCGATGCAACCAAGCACAGATATTATCGATTCGAGAAATGTTGTTCTACCATGCAGTTCTTTATCCAGGAATATCACTATTTAGAACAAGCAAAATATAGATCAGGCTTGCAACAGTTTGCAAGTTATTTGTGATTTAGCAATTGATAGACAATAAGTATTATTTTGCATCCCAAGATCCATAGCACATTCTACCCATGGGATTGGTAAGACAATATAACTTAAAAACATCAATGCAACATGCAATGTCCCCGTAGCCACATTGGGTTTCTATTTACAGGAAAGGATAACCATTAAACCCTTGGTAATATATACTCTTAAGTCAAACAGACCTAAGGGCCTGGTCATCAGGATTGCCTGTCAATTTTCCTGCTTAGTTACTGATTGTTTCATTGACAACGATACAATGCATGATCGTAGTTGTATGACAGGAATGACCTTGCTAGACATGCCACAAGACAATACCACATCTCTCTAGTGATAGCAACCCTGTTTAAAAAGATAATACTCATATAAGAAAGGATTCCTTCATTAAAGGTGAGAGAGAAACAACTAGGACTTTGTTAATGATGCAATCAAGACAGATTGCGTTAAACAAGGATTTTACTGCTTGCTCAATCCTCATATTGCCGGGGAATGTAAAGACGAAAGTGACTCAAGAGTTTGTATGCAACCACCAAAAACACAGATGAAATGATTATTAGCTGTCCAGATATCAGACCTGTATGCAGAGCAAAGGCATGCAAACATTTCTAATAGAATCTGAACTGCTTGAATGAGAATAATAGTCATCAGCCGACTTGAAACCGAAAGAAACTGCAAAAACAAGGGGTGGGTAGCTGTTCAGTTTCCTCATCACAATGAAATGGTCCATTATTTGGTCCAGTGTAAGCACATAGGGAGCACTGCACGAGCATAGGTATTGTAATACAATTGATGAGGATACCTCGAGTCAGTCCTTAATCAAAATCTTTCACAGTTTTCGCATTAACTGCTAATGGTATGTTATATTCACCACCCATGTCTTCAAAGAGAAGGAGATGCCTGGAAAGATGAAAATTGTTGGAATGGCATCATAGAGTTTCATGCAATTAAGGTTGGCTTTTTTATCGCAAGGAACGGTAATATTCTAGATTCTAACATAGTACCTTTTGAAAATACTTCGTAGTCCTTTTGCAAGAGCTTTATCATAGATATTGTTAAAACCATTGCGAAAATCCTCGTCTGCAATGATTAAGTTGAATGGATTACACAGTGACACAGCGCCAGACAGAGTACAGCGATGAGATTCCTGAAAGAAGTCAAACATCAATACGTGACCCTCATCAAAAGAAGTGATCTCATAACCTTTCAAACATTGCAAATCCTTGCACCAAATTCAACTCAACTTTTCTGAACCACGTTATAAACCAAATGGATATCCAGTACGCGAGTAAATGACAGGAATGAAGCTTATGCGTCAAGAACGTACAAACAGAATGCAAGCTGAAAACGATTACTTATCAGATTATCAATAGAATGCACAGATAAAATGATTTGACGATGAAAGGAAGCCTATACTTCAACAAATCAAGAACATGCGAGTTGCATTAGCCGGATCCGTGACTCAAATGAGAAGTAACTTCAAAGATGCGTCAGCTCAGTCCCATTTTGACAAAGGAAATAATTAGTTCACTTTTCTATAATGAAATGCAAGTCAAAAGTGAAAAAAAAAATCAAGCGGCTAACTTTCTTGAAATGCTGAGAACTGAAAGGTCTTTTGCGTTTTCCTTCATAATCTCTAACTTGACACATAAAAAAAAGTATAAGATATTTACCTCACCTCACCAAGATAGCGAACAAGGATGAGGATGTTTGCACCGAGAGACCACCCAACCGCATATATATTGGCTTTAGGGTACCGTGTCGACACATGTCTTAACTAAATACAGAGAAAAACAAGCTCCCAGCAGGCCACAGTTCTAAATGCAGAATTAAATTAAAATGTCATTTTGTAAATTGCTGCACCTTAATTAGCCAACAAGAAAAACAACACGAACTGTAAGAAACAAACGACACTTCATGCTGTCATATGCAGTATGGCCGCAGTATGGCCAGGATGAAAAATAGAAGTAGCGATTCATCCACCTGAGGTGTAGTGACGGGACTGTCTGCACAGCTTCTACTGTTAAAAACTACAACACACCATCCTTTATTTCGAGCTCTAATCAGCATATGCCTCACGTAGGTATCGTCACTACCTCCATTCAAACCTGGCTGCGACATTTCAAGTGTAGAGAAATTGCATTAAGCACATTAAGACCTCACAAACCTATCAAGCATCAGAAGCCATAACTTCAAAAGCTACCTATCAAGCATCGACTCCTGAAAAAGAAATGATAAAGCATCCAATGTGATTTGATAGAAGGATCTTTTCAGGCAGCTCCAAATTTTGAAAACAATCAAATCAACAGGATTCTGAACTCAATTTCATTTTCCTACCAGAAGCTCAAAGACTTGGCCTTGTCATCCCAAATCTCTAGCTGCATTCTATTATTAAATCCAATCCCGACATCATCTAAAAGAACACATGACATTGCGAAATGCCAGGAGAACCAAGAGGGGAGAATCCAGCGGCAGACGGCGGTCATCGCCGGAGACCCAATCAAGAGTGACAGATTCATCGACGGGGACCTCGAGGGAAGGGTTGGAGCGAGGGGTGGCGGACATGGCTGTGGAGAAGTGGCGGAGGGGTTTAGGGTTTAGGTGGGGTTGCAGAGGGGCCGCCGCCTCTGCAACAGCACAGCCTTAGCATTGGTGGGGAAAAGTCAGGGAGTTCATTGGTGGTTGGAAATAATATTTTAAAGTGACGTTGCAAGCTAATATTCCTCTGTTCAATCATCTTCACATGTCAATTCGTGGGATGAGTCGGAGGTGGGAACGCCAATATTCCCCTACACCCTCCCTGCATTTCTCAAACAACAGCGGACATCCAGAAATGCGGAGATGTTCCAGGGAGTCAGGGAGTCCGTCCTCTGGTAACCACCTCATCCTCTCACATTTATAAATATCCAAAGATTGAAGGGAGGTGAGGTGGTCTCTGAGCCCCTCACCCACCCTCTCCAACTTTTCCATTTTTCCAATTTCCAAATAAACGAGGGATGAAGGGAGGATGCCACTCCAGTCTGCATCTGAACGAGGAGGAGGAAACACTTTCATCGCATCCATCCATTCCATCCTTCCATGAATGGTCAATCCTCGTAAGGTGGGGAGATCCCTCAACCCCCACTCCCCAATTGGTTGATTCAGCTTTCGGCATCGCTCAATCACAAGAGATTCCATATTCGGAGGCAATCCTCCTCTAGGTAGGCTTGTGATGCCTTGACAGTCCTCAATATATAGTTGCTTGAGGGAGGAGAGGCGATGCATGTCTTGAGGCAAATTATTCACATTTGGACAGCTTTCAAGCTCAAAACTGGACAGGTTGCAGGGGAGATCAGGGAAGCTTGTGATGCCTTGACAGTCCACAATAGATAGTTCCTTGAGGGAGGAGAGGCGATGCATGTCTTGAGGCAAATTATTCACATTTGGACAGCTTTTAAGCACAAAACTGGACAGGTTGAAGGGGAGATTAGGGATGCTCCTGATGCCTTGACAGTCTTCAATAGATAGTTGCTTGAGGGAGGTGAGGCAATGCATATCTTGAGGCAATGACTTCACCTTTGGACACTTGTTAAGCAAAAGAATGGACATGTTGCAGGGGATTGTAGGGAATATGTCCATCTCTAATTCTGGGCAATCAGAGAGGAAAAGGTCGGAGAGGGCGGACAGATGTTGCAAGCTGTCAGTAAAAGTCGTAAGGCTTGTGCAATGATAAATTTCCAATTCTCGCAGAGACCGAGAGACGTGACTACCTTCAGGAGCTATATCCCTTATCGACATAAGTCCCTCGATATACCTTAGGATAAGCACCTCGAGAGAATCCGGAAGTTCAAATAGAGACTGCGGCAAACTCCGACAATTTTCAAGCCAAAGCGTTCTCAACGAAACAGGCAGTCCCTCACTTGGGAAGGAAGATAGCTTCCTACAATCACGAATAGTCATCTCTTTCAGATATGTAAGCCCAGATAAATCATCCGGCAGCTTCACTATTTCTTCGTAACCACTTATTCGTAAATTCTTCAGCTTAGGAGGCAGTTGTTCCTCGCCATTCCCGTCCGCGAATGACTTAAATTGAGGACAATTCTCAATTTTCATCTCTTCCAGCGAAACCCAAGAGGTCCGGAATCTCCGATCAAAGTGAACCAGCTGGGGTATGTTTTCAATTTCCATCTTGGTCATGGATGTAAGTCCAGCCAGACAATTCAACAATCCCCCATTGCAACCTTTAATATCAATCTCAACCAGAGATGGAAGGCTAAGACTGCACCCTCCTTTCAGTTTGGGACAATTCAACACCCGCAATCGGCAGAGACGGGGGAATGGCTGGTCTTTCTCGTTTTCTCCATTGGATGACCACTTCTCCCAAGATTTCATGAATGCGAAACTCAAACTCCTCAGTTTCAAGAAAGATGGCTTTTCGGTCCCATAAAACTCGGTACCTATCGAAGAGACTGAATCAAGACCGCTTATGTCCAAACTTTCAAGGAAGGGGAGTTGTCCCAAGGCAGGCAGCAAATCTACACTTCCACAATTTAAAAGGGTTATACTAATGACACATTTCAAACAGAGAGGATTATCAAACCAGGATGGGAATCGTTTCGCCCCATAATCACATATGGTGAAGGACTCGATATTTTCCGAAGGTTGCAGATTTTGGAGCAGCTTGAATTGATGGTCACTTTCCCTTGAAATTCCAGAACAAGATCTCAAGTTGAGGCTTAAGTCCATAACCCCTTCCTTTCCAGGTAGATTAGCAACTCTTGCATCCTTAACGTCATCAACGTCAATCAGATTACGTATGTGTAACCCTCGGTGAAGGCACTTGAGGGGTCTCAGTTGCTTCAAGTCTCGACCAACTTCTTTACCTACAATAAAGTCGGATAGTATTTCGAGATTGGTCAGATCACCGATACGTGAAGGCATCTCCAACAAACTATTTGGGCCAGTTATGTCGAGGTGGACAAGTTTGGTCAGCTTGTGGATGTTCTCAGGCAACTCCTTGAGCTGCCAACACCCTTGAAGTATTAGAGATTGCAACTCGACCAAGTCACAAATTGACTCTGGTAGCACTTGGATTGTTGTGTGAGAAAGATCGATGCAACGTAAAAGCTTCAACTCTCCAATTCGGTCTGGCAGCGCACTAACTCGAAAGCCACGTAAGGACAACAATCGTAGTTTCTTCATATTGATTATCAAGTCACATATCACCTTCCCTGAGACGAAGACATTTGGCTCTCTGAATGTTGGAATTTGGAAAGGCGAAAACGTTCTTAACTTTTTCATTTCGCGATACACATCAAATCTCTTCGAATGAAGGGTTTCACCACTTTGTGTGACCATTGAAGCATGGCGCACTTTGCCCGGTGACTTCCCATGACAGCTGGAACCATCTTTATTCTCATCGGAGCAGAAATATGAGCCATCATCAATCGACTTTGCGAGGTCATTGACCAAATCGTGCATTGAATAATAAGACTCATCATCCCTCACTTTCTGAATTAGAGAGACGGCTTCTAACCATCGGAGATTCTCCATCCCCACATTTTGGTATGTTTGACCAGTCCCTTTTTGAAGCAAACCATGTACGATCCATAGTCGAATTACCTCGTCCTGGTCGAACATGTAATCCTTAGGGAATACCGCGCAAGCCGTGAAGCATCTCCTCAAGTGGACAGGGAGGTGGAGGTAACTTAGCTTCAATGCGGATGGAATTTTTCCCTCTTTGCTCCAAATATCGTGAGTTAACAATTCCTTCCATTCCCTCTCGTTGGATTTGGATCGAAGCATCCCTCCTAACAATTTAATAGAAAGTGGCAACCCCTTACACTTGTCCGCTAATTGCTCTGCAATATCCCGAAGATGAGGGTCTTGTTCAAAGTTTTTCTTGCCGAGAGAGTGATAGGCGAGCAAAGATACGCAATCCCCCGGTGGCAGCAAGTCCAACCTCATCGGATGAGTGTCTCCGACAGATTTGGCGACCTCGAGGTTTCTTGTAGTGAGCAATATCCTACTTCCTTTACTTCCAGAATATAGGGGCTTGACCAGTGATTCGAGATCATTATAGTCGTCGTTCCAAACGTCATCCAACACAATGAGGAACTTCTTTCCAGAAATTTTTTCTCGGAGAGAGTTCTGGAGCTGATTCAGGTCCTTCTCCGCACTGGACGAAGAGGGTGCAACCTGGTCCAGGATGCTCTTCGTGATGGCCGCCATGTCAAAGACGTCAGAAACACAAGCCCAGGCTTTGACTTCAAATCCTGCTTTGTGGTAAAGCTCCTGTGCCAGGGTAGTTTTACCGAGTCCGCCCATCCCTACAATCGAAACGACGGTAAAGGGTCGGAAGGAGTCGCTGGTTTCTTCGGATCCAGCCAATCGAGCAAGCAACTCCTTGATTTGCTTCTCCCTGCCAACGAATTTGGGCTCAGGCAAGGAAGTGGTGATGAAATGAGGTCTGTCGTTGTGAGGCACGCTCCTCAAATTCTGAACTAATCCGAGGATGGGAATGCTGCTGCAGATTTCTTCTAATCTTCGGCTCACCTCCTCGATCTCGTTGGCCATGTGATGATCCGAGATCAGGGTGTGCGGGCTGAACCGAGAGCAACAAGAGATCAGGCAGTAAGGAAGTTTCGTCGACCGCGACAAGGCCTGTACCTTTGGTGCCTCCCGCTTGGCCTCAACAGAGAACTCCTCGAGCAGATCTTCCATGTCGAAGGTAACATCCCTGAGGTCAGAGAGCCACGTGGCTGTAGCAGTGTCGCCGTTCATCTGCTTTTCCTCGGCAGAATCCAGCACGGCTCGGATGGTACGAAGCTTCACACCCCATGTCTTGAGCTTGTCAGAGATTCCATTGATCCGGGCATACTCGTCGAGGAGGAGGGGGGCGATCAGGTTGAGGACAGGGGAGAGGAAATCCATTATGCTCTCTTCAGTGGAATACTTGTTGATTGTGGGGTGGATGTAAAAAGTATTGAAGGGGTTTTAACTCTTTCACTCTCCTCGTGAGGAATTGATCGTAACCCCCCCCCTGCCAAATCTTTGTCGTTTTTGTTGTGATTTTTCCACTTATTATTCCGTGTTTTCCACTTTCCCGTTTCTATTAATCTTTTTTTAGTGTCAAGGAAATAACTCCAAATTTCTTCTATTCGCCTGATTTATTTTTTCTTTTTGATAAAAATTAAAAACGATATGAGAAATTGATTGTGGGTGAATTAAGCTCTTTTTCGAATAAATAAATATTCTCGTTTTTCATGTAGAAATTGATTATAGGACTTTTACTTAAACACAGCTTTACAGACAAACAAATATAATCTCTAATCTTTTACTTTCTTGCATTCTTGCAAAGTAGTGTTTCTGATTGGGGCGTCATTCGTTTGTTTTTCTCTTCTTCATTCAATGGCGAATTAAGCTCTTTCCCATATAAATAATTTTTTGTCATCTAAAATTAGAAATAAATGATACGGAACTCTACATACTACGGTCAATCAACAGTTATCTCGAGAAGATTTCAAGAAATGGAAATAAATTATTGTTAAGATTATTAGAATGAAAAGGAAATATTTTCCGAAGACGGGCAACTTCGCTTCTAAATATTTGTACAATATCTCATTTTTCACGTCAAATTAGCATAGTATAAATAGGACTTTTACTTAGACACATATCTACAGGCAGATAAATATAATCTCTTATATTTTACTTTCTAGCATTTTTGCAAAACATTGTCTTAAGTGTTTTTGATTAGGGTGTTATTCGTTTGTCTTTTTCTTCTTCATTTAATTATGACCACAAACATTGAAGTACTCTTTAAGTATTAGTTATTCGTAATGTCAAAGATTTAGAATAGGTTGTCTTAGCGGTCACTTCCTGCATGTCCGGAGTAGGTTTCCTTGGCATTAATTCATGTAGAATAGGGTGGTAATTCCATTCCTTTCCTAGCCTCATTATGTAAACCAAACACACCATTAACAACAAGCGGCAAAAAGAAAAGCATATGAATTTTGAGAAAAAATCAATTTTTTTTTTTAAATGAGAAACCTTATTCCCGTATTGTTAAGTGATTTATAATCGACAAGTTAGGTTGGGAATTGTTGTAAGCCTTCTTCGCTCAAACTCAATAATGGAGCAAAGGAATTCACAACAATAGAAAAGACTTTCCGCCCCCATGGAATAGTGAAAATCATAAAAGAAAGAAAAATTCAACATCATGATATAAAATTAAAAAAGGGGACAACAGCTGCATACGTACTATTACCCTAGCAATTATTTTGATAGCCCTGCTTGCTTTTACTCCTAATTTTCTTTTTAAATATCAGAAAGATAAACATTAATTTTGTTCACTCTTAAAAATAAATAATTAAAATAAAAACAAAAGACATTTTGATAATAAAAGCAGAGAAATAATTCAACATTAACTTTCGGATAACCATGAGATATTTTGATTGTGGGTCAAGTCCTTCCCCAATGAATAAATAATGCGTTTAAACAAATCATAAAGTTATTATGTCGGCAAAAATCAAGTAAAAAGTAAATATTGAACGATGATAGATTAGCGTGGGCATATCTCATATGTGATGTTCTTAAACTAATTTGTTTCTTAAGACGATCCAGATATGATCTGATCATTCTTGTAAAATAAAGCATAAACAGAAGTTTATGTCCTTAGGATACTATAAAAAATAAAAAAAACTTTGAAAAGGTACAGATTTTTGGAATACTATTATTAAAAGATGAGTTGTTAATTTATTATTATTTTTCTAATTATTGAAAGGACATGGTATCATTAAAAAATTCACTATTATTTTGTTTTTGTTTGGTTGGTGATAGACGGAAAGGAAGGGTAGACAGCCTTCACACTTTCGATAGTGTATTATATTCATGAATTTCTAATTATTGTTATTAACCTTAATGAAATTATTGTTATTTCTCTTTGGTTTAAAATAGGATCGGTTTGTGCATTAGGTATAGAGTGAGTATACGACATTGTGTAGCTTGAGAGACGTGTGAGTTTTTGCTCTCTTTGGGGGTTGAGCATTCGGTTGTAAAAGGCTGGTGCCCAAGGTACAAGCTAGACCGAACGTGAGTGAGGTCATGAAAGATCTGGCTGCACTGTGACATGATAGACGTGCATCAGGCTTAGGGAGAAGTCGGTGTGTATACGTGCCGAGGTAGTGAGCAGAAGAAGGGCTGCGTCTAAAGGAATATGGTGAGGTATAGTATCGGTTGTTTTGTAACTGGTTTGCTTATGTGTGCAGAAAGCTGGTGTCGAGGGGATAACTTGTGCCGGACGGGATAACCTGCACTCTCGCAACCTGCACTCTAGCCTGGCGGACGTGCATCGGGCTAAATGAGAAGTTGGGGTGTATACGTGCCGGGGCAGTAAACAGAAGAAGGACCGCGTCTGGAAGGATCACGGTGAGGCACTGAAATTGATGTTTCTGCAGAAGAAAAGTAGCTGCTGCAGGCTTTGGAAAAGCCCTACCGGTGATGTCTGCTTCTGAAAATCTTGATGAGGAGCCATGCAGGTTATGGAATCATAGGAGAAAAAATCCACCCTTAAACAGAGGGGTTGTCTGCCTGCATAGGGCCGCTACGTGCTTGCGTAGAGTTGCCACGTTCTACAGAACCCTAACCATAGAGATTGTGGAGTTAGTCACTGTCTTCAGTACAGAACCTTAACAAGAAAGTTTATGAAATTAGTCATAGATTTTTATGCTCGACCCAAGGGTTTATTGATCACAACCCATCGAGTTTCTATAAAAAGAAAATTCGAAGGGCTATCTACATCATCTTCTACACTACAAAAGTATCCCAATACCTTTTACTAGTACATCATTTTTTGAAAAGCTTAAGGGCTATATGCAATATCTTCTGCTTGAGTGTTTTTTATCTTCTATTAGTCTTGTATTTTCTATAAGTGTTTAATAGTGAATTTCATCTTATAATGACGAAGAGTGGACGTAGATAATTCCATTCATTTTCTAACCTCATTCTGTAAACCAAACACACCGTTAAGAACAAGCGGCGAAAAGAAAAGCATATGAATTTAGAGAACAAATCAATTTTTTTGATAAAAATCCTTTTTCCCGTATTTATTAAGTGATTTATAATCGACAAGTCTTCTCCGCTCAAACTCAATAATGGAGCAAGGAATTGACAACAATGGAAAAGACTTTCCGCGAGACAAGAACATACAGCTAGTCCCCATGGTCAAAATCATAGAAGAAAGAAAAAACCCAACATAATGACATAAGGAAAAAAAAGAGGACAAAAGCTGCAGGCTTACTATTTGTTTCGCTACTACCCTAGCAATCATTTTGGTAGGCCCAACTTGCTTTTACCCTTCTGTCTCTCTGCCCATCAATCAGACAACCTAATTTTGTTTTCAAATATCGAAAAGATAAATATTAATTTTATTCACAATTCAAAATAAATAATTAAAAGAAAAACAGAGGACAACAGAAAGAGCTTTGAAAATAATTCAACATTAATTTTTCTACTTTAGAATAATCATGATATGAGATATTTTGATTATGGGTCAAGTCCTTCACAAGTCCTTTTCCGATGAATAAATAATGCATTTAAGTAAATCATAAAGTTATTATGTCGACATAAAAAGCAAAACGTAAATATTGAACGATGATAGATTAGTGCGAGCATATCTTATATGTGATCTTCTTAAACTAATTTGCTTCTTAAGACGATCCAGATATGACCTGATCTTTACTAACGGTCAGTCTCTCTATTAATAATATTAGTGTCTGTACTCTGAAGTTGTTCTTGTAAAACAAAAGCATAAACAAATGTTTCATCTCCTTAGGTTATTATTATCTTTTAGTTATTGATCATTAAAAAAAATCCACTATTATTTATTTTTTGTTTGGTTGGTGGTAAGTAGAAAGAAAGGGTAGACAGCCTTCACACTTTCGACACTTTCGATAGTGTATTATATTTATGAATTTTTAATTATTGTTATTAACCGTAATAAAATTATCTGTAAGGAATGTTAACCTGTGTCTGTATAACCTGTTAATGGAAAACATCGAGTAATTAACGGCATATCTATATTTTCAAAAATTAATGTTGTTTTCGACGACCCAGATGATATATGTTCATGAAATAAATCACTAGGAGGGAGGAGGAGAAGGAGGAGGATCAAACCGGATGAAGGAGACTTCGGCTATCGTGACGAATCGGAAGTAGTCGAGGGTGCTGAAGTTCTCTACCACTGTTGCAAACTGAGGATTCCGATCTATGACAAGGTACTCTAACTTAACCAACATTGTGATGCCCTTCACCGGACAGCCTGTTGGATCGAATCGGACTGTCTTCCTCAAGGGGCCTGAGCCTTGTCTCCAGAGGAATGGATATGGACCAAAGCGACAGTGTCTCGATTTTCCCACACGTTCATTCATCAGGTTGCCGCATGTCTCGAACTAGGCCACGACCAACTCTGAGGATGTGGTTACTGTTAGTATGGTTTTGATGATGCCATACAGAAGGTAAGCTTATGCTGTGTACAAGGTAAGCTGTTACTACTTCGCAGAAGTTTAACCTACATGGTTAGTCTGTTTCGTACCTTATGTCACCTAATCATTATCATGAATTATTTAATTAATTATCTGATTATTTAAAATATATTCGTATGGTATTTTATGCTAATTAAAATGGTTTTAAATCGTTTTATTTACTATTCATTTCTATGTGAGTTGATATACTCTCATTAAGGGAAAAAATCGCTCTAAATATGGAAGCATCGATGCAAGGTTCTACAGAATGATCTGGAACTATCCAATGGTCAATTTTCTTCATCCTCACATCTACATATGTCCCGATTCGTTATGAATCATGGCAAAGGACAACTTATTTAAATAAGGACGCACCAAACACTTGTCTGTATCTAGAAGGTCTGCCAACTACTTATGGAAACAAAGATTATGTGATTTTCATTTACAGAAGACTAACAGATCTTATCTGTCTGAATCTTCTGCAAGCCCTATCTCTTAGATAGTGAACACAATCATGATCAGATGGCATGCTTGATCCTTAAGTGGGGAAACATTTTAATTGGCTGACAATTCCGTTCCTTGTTTTGCAGAGCCTTTTGTCAGCTACTATACCTTCTATAAATATGTTATTTCTCTTTTGTATAAAATAGGATTGTTTGTTAGTAAGAGGTGGAAGACTGGCGTATAGAGTGAGTATAAGACATTGTAGCTTGAGAGACTTATGAGTTTTTGTTCTATTTGGGGTTGAGCATTCGGTTGCAAAAGGCCGGTATCCAGGGTACAAGCTAGATCGAACGTGAATGAGGTTGCAAAGATCTGGTTACACTGTGGTGTGGGGAACGTGCATTAGACTTAGGGAGAAGTCGAGGTGTATATATACCAGGGCAGTGAGCAGAAGAAGGGCCGTGTTTGGAGGAATATGGTGAGGTATTGGTATCGATTGTTTTGTAACTGGTTTGCTCGTGTGTGCAAAAAGTTGGTGTTCAAGGTGTAAGTTGTGCTGGATGTGAGTGAGATCGCATAAGATTTGGCTACACTGTGGAGTGGTAGACGTGCATCAGGCTTAGGGAGAAGTCGGGACGTATACTGCCGACGAAGTGAGAAGAAGAAGGGTCGCGTCTAGAGGACTCTGGTGAGGTACCAGTATCAGTTGTTTTGTAACTAATTTGCTCGTGTGTGTAGAAAGCTGGTGTCGAGGGTGTAACCTGTGCCAGATGTGAGTGAGGTCGCAATGAAGTTGGCTGCACTCTGGCCTGGCGGACGTGGTGTAGAGCTGCCACGTTCTACATAACCCCAACCAGAGGGATTGTGGAGTTAGTCAATATCTTCAGTGTAGAACCTTAACTAGAGAGTTTCTGGAATTAGTCACAGAACTTTCTGCTCGACCCAAAGGGTTATTGATCTCAACCCGTCGAGTTTCTACAAGTAGAAAAGTCAAAGGGCTATCTACATCATCTTCTTCGCTACAAAAGTGTCCCGGTACCTTCTGCGATTGCATCACTTTTGGAAAAGCTTAAGGGCTATCTACAATACCTTCTGCTAGAATGTTTTATATCTTATGTTAGTCTTATATTCTCTATAAGTGTTCAGTAGTGAATTCCATCCTATAAGGGTGAAGAATGGACGTAGGCAATTGCCGAACCACTATAAATCTTCCTGTCTCATTTGCTTTCTGAATAAACGGTTATCTCATAGAGCATTCAGCGAAAATATTAACAAATAGCAATTTAACAGACACAACGCCAACTTCTGTGCAGAGACTCCAAAGGTCCTGCATCAAATCACTAATGCTACAGTAACCTCACGGGTTCTAATGTTATTTACATCGATATGGCTTCCGTAGGTCATCTCTTGGTTGTAAAAAAACCTATAAGGTTCTGTGACAACCTTATGCTACTACAAGTATCTTTCAGATCTTGGAGTAAACCTTGCTGATCATGCCAAAGCTGGTCAGATTGGTAGAGCCTTTATAGCAGAAGCTATAACCTTCTGCATCAATATTCTGTTATTGCAGAAATATTTCTTTATAATGAATTTCATGAAAATATTTCTACATTTTCATTTATTAGCTTTTTCTTAGTTTCATTTATAAGAAAACTCCCCGACTCCACTGCCCTAGAAGACTACTGCAAATGGTTTTTCATTTTTTTTTTAAAATAATTATTGACACTAAAATTTTATCAATGTTGAATTATTATCATTCGCTCCTTATCGATATGATTTAAAATATTTTGCACTAATATCTCCATATAGATTTACTAACATTGGGACCTCATATGAAACTTAGAAATGTCCTCGAAGTTTTGTGAAAAAGTATGGAAATTTTATGAACGGGTACGAACGGATGTACGAATAGGTTCGTAAAACTTTCATACTTTTTTTACGGAACTTCGAGGATATTTCGTAAAAAAGTACGAAACTTAACGGCGGAAGCTTCCACACATGAAAGAATAGCCTCGTCTAGAGGATCCGTAAGATTCATCTCTGAACTCACATAGTTTATAGCCATAACTTCATTTAACAGCTGCTTCACAAAATTATTACAAGACGAATGATAGGTGATTTACGATTCACTAGTAATTTAATGCATTATCACTAGAAAACATTATTATATTATCGTGATAATTTTCTTATTTGGTATTGTTTGAACGTATGAGAAACATTTAAATATATTAGAATAATATATGTTTAGATTGAAAAAATTGTGTATATAAATTGGCATCCCTCATATAACACCAACCTCTGACAAAGGAAAGGAAACCACAATACAAACAGGTTGCTTCGGTGGATATGGCCGTTAAGAAACCGATGCCACTCACCACGAAGATCATTCCGAGATTTTATACAGTAAGTTTGGATGTATAGTATAAATATGACTTTTAGACATTTTCTTAGTTTAGGATCTTAGCTCATGAAAGAGTTGAGAAGAGGATGAAGAAGAAAGAAAGGGAACGAAGAAGAGGTAGAAGAAACAGAAGAGAGGATGACAAGGAAGAAGATGAAGACGAAGAAGAAAGGGGGCAGATAAAAGATGATGCAGAGAAGTGAATTCTGCTGTAACTTGTTGACAGTGTGTGAGTCTCTCTTACAGTACTTAAAACAACATTTGCATCCTATGAAATTACAAACCCCTAAATTACAATCTGTAATTCCATCCTTTGTTGTATCTTGGGCTCCATCAAGCTCGTAACACATGGGCTGGCTGGCTGGCCGATGCCTTATGGGATCATGCTCACATTGTTGTCTAACAACTCAGTAGTTGTACTTGTTGTCCGGTTTCGTGGTTTCTCTCAAGGAAGAAGGTTAGTACCTCCTTTTATTGAAATTTATTGTCAATGTTTCTCTTAAGTTTGAAGAGTAACAACACATTTGATTGAAACATCTTTTTATTGTTATTTTTCCCCGTGTACCTTGGCAACCACAATCTCCACCAGGAAACCAAACCTCATGCTTGTGTTGTCAGATATTCTCTACGTGTTTGAATCAGAATGTTGAAAGTTGATGTAGTGCAGGTATAATAAGGAATTTGGTATTAAATAAGTTACCAAACCCTGCCAAATGTATAACATGTTCTACCTTCGAATCAGAATGACGATAAAGAACGTGATAACATGATACAACTATACGTTAAATACTCGAGAGCACGATTAGTTTTGCTTAACCTCGTTTTCGAGGCAACATCGGCAACCAAGGCTTTCAAATATTGTTAATTTAATACTCCTTTTGTTCGAACAGTTAATTACTACATATATGTATTCTAATTTAAATTCAAGGAGATATTGTGAAAAGGTACAATCACTTTTTAGCATGTGATAATACAACTTCTCTTGCATTAATATCCACAAAAATCTTGATCACCAAGCTCTACATAGAACATTTCTGCCTTTAATATCAACAAAATCTATATAGAACTTTTCATGTCATTTTAAACAATTTAATCTATTGCATTATTTTTAGTATGAAAAATTGTATCTATATAAACTAATCCTGCGTCCTTTAGATACCAACATCTCACAAAGAAGGCCACAATACAAACAAGTTGCTTCTGTCGATATGGCTTTTAAGAAATCGATGCTAGTATCGGCAGTTACAGTACGTATAACAACATTTGCATCCTATGGAATTACAGATAACCCCTCAATTACAATCTGTAATTCCATCCTTTGTTGTATCTTGGGCTCCATCAAGCTGCGCCGGTAACACATGGGCTGGCTGGATGGCCGATTCCTTCTGGGCTCAGGGCTCACATTGCTGTCTAACAGCTCAGTAGGTGTACTTGTTCTCCGGTTTCGTGGTTTCTCTCAAGGAAGAAGGTTAGTACCTCCTTTAATTGAAATTTATTTTCAATGTTTCTCTCAAGGTTGAAGACTAACAACTCATTTGATTGAAACATTTTTTTATTGTTATTCTGCCCCGTGTTCGTTGGCAGCCACAATCTCCACCAGAAAACCAAACCTCATGTTTGTGTTGCCAAATATTCTCGACGTGTTTGCTAGTCAACGAGTATGTGACAACCACAGTGAGAGTCAAATGACACGAAAAGATGGTAAGGTTGGTGATGCATCTGAGAATGACCCTATAAACCAAGGAGAATCGAATGATGTATCTACTTGTATCTAAAATGTTGAGATCCAAAGGTATGAGTGACTCTTACATAGAAACCCTCTATAACCCGTTTGAAGATCATCTCTCATTTATACCATAGATGCTGTTGTTCTTATTGGAGAAATCTGAATTTGAGGAAAGAATCTTCAATGGAAGAGAGCCTATGAGTCACCCTCAGGGGCAAATGTCTGGCAGCTTGGTGGCGTCCCTGACCTAAGGGGATATGTCAACTGAGTGGTAGAACAAATAGTTCGTATGATGAACGAAAATGCTGAAGCAGAATCATAACAAGCAGAGTATCAAGAAATCATAGACAAAACTGATTTTATTCAACATTTGAATCTGAAAAAAGAGTAATTAGTTTCTTATAACTAAGATATTCTAAGATCAGATAAAGGATTTAACTGGCTCAGACCCACTACATTTCCTTAGGACCGCAAGACCCTGCAACTCACCGAGTAAATCAGGCTAACAAAGTTTAAAGCCCTTGGGTGCGATGGCTGGAATTGGAACGTGGAATAGCTTTGAAAATAATTTTAACAAAGGTGAATAAAAAATCACCCGAATGACAAAAACGAAGAGAAAAATTACGTGGGTATGGGGTTTTAAGAAATGGGTTGTTTCTTACGAGGCTAGAGGTCCCTAATAAGATGGGACTATGGATAAACCCATACATCATTTGGTACCAGGCTTTTAGGTATGTTCATAGCCTAATTTCAGCCGATTATAGATGTCGCATGAATTCTGTTATTCACTTAGAAGAATGTAGCATATTTCAAATTATCCAGATAAAGGATGTAGATACCATTTAATGACACGTACCAAAAGACCGAGAAGGTAATTGAGATATAACGTGATGCTGAAAAAATGAAGAACATTCACCGATGATCACTCCAAGATTTTAAGTAGTTAGTTTAGATTTATATTATAAATAGGATCCTTTTATATTTTTTAACAACACAATTCAATTCATAGTTCTTGGCTCTGCGCTCTTAGTTTTAGGCATACTTGTTCTCTCAAGGATGTATGTTAGTGTCTACTTTGATTGAAATATCTTCAGTGTTTCTCTCAATTGTAAAGGGTAATATTGTAATGACCCGAAATTTTGAGATATTTTACATGTAAATGTAATCCTTGTTGAGAACAAATATGAACAAAAGATTGAATATTAGTATCGGATCGTAGGAATACATGAACCTAAGTTGGATGCGGAACAAATCACTAATGAGGAATCCTAAGATACTCAAATGGACAAATTGGATGCACGAATGAATAGAAACCGCTTGAAGGTTTAGGCTGGTTTACAGTAGATGGATGAGTCCGTCGACTAATAAAGTCAGTGATGGAACTTTTTTTCTGCATAAATTGCATCATTCACCATTCACTCCTAAAAAAGATTTTACATATATTTTTTAAATACATATTTTTTAATTCTTCGATATAACCTTGATAGGGTGCTAATAACGAGTTGTGAAGCCAAGATAAGAAAATAGCAAGATCGAATGGGGGTGAGCAAAGGGAATTGATATGTAAACAACAATCTCTTCGCCTCCTTCACCAATTATTGTCCCACAGAAATCAAAATTGCAAGTCAAATTTTTGGATGTAACACCACTCATTTGACAAAACATGTGTATCAATGACATTCGGCAAGTATTAAGCACAATATTAACTAAAAAATTATGTCATGAGAGCAAAATTGATAAAATCTTCCAAAATAAATCATTACGAAACTGATAAAAATATGTTTCTGTAAATGTGCATGGGATTAATTTCAACTAGTGGGATGAGTCGGAGGTGGGAACGCCAATATTCCCCTTCCCCCTCCCTGTATTTCTCCGTCAACAGCGGACACTCATGAATGAAGAGAGTTTTGAAGGAGTCGGGGAGTCTGTCTTCTGGCAACCACCTCATCCTTCTACAATAATAAATCCCCAAAAGTTGAAGGGAGGTGAGGTGGTCTCTGAGCCCCCCACCCACCCTCTCCAACTTATCCATTACCCCTATATGCAATTCAAAGAGGGATGACGGGAAGATGCCACTCCAGTCTGCATCTCGAGGAGGAAACACTTCCATCTCATCCATCCATTCCATCCTTCCCTCAATTTTCAATTCTCGTAAGGCGGCGAGATCCCTCAATCCCCACTCCTCAATTGGTTGACTCAGATATTTGCATCCTGAAATTTGAAGTGATTCCAGATACGGAGGCATTCCTTCTCTAGGCAAGCTCGTGATACCTTCACAGTTCCAAATGGATAGTTCCTTGAGGGAGGTGAGACGATGCATGCCTTGGGGCAAATAATTCACATTTGGACAATAGTTAAACCGAAAACTGGACAGGTTGCAAGAGAGATCAGGGATGCTCGTGATGCCTTCACAGTTCCTAATAAATAGTTCCTTGAGGGAGGTGAGGCGATGCATGTCTTGAGGCAAGGACTTCACTTTTGGACATTCATAAATAAATAGTTCCTTGAGGGAGATGGGGTGATGCATGTCTTGAGGCAATGACTTCACTTTTGGACACTCAAAAAGGGTAAAACTAGAAAGGTTGCAGGGGAGTGTCGGGAATATGTCCAATTCTGGGCAATTTCGGAGAGTAAGGTCGGAGAGGGCGGACAGGTGTTGCAACCTGTCCGGTAAAGTCGTGAGGCTTCTGCAAGGACTAGTTTCCAATTTCCGCAGAGACCGAGAGACAGGACTACCTTCAGGAGCTACATCTCTTATCGACACGAGTCCCTGGAGATTCCATAGGTTAAGCTCCTCGAGTGAATGCGGAAGTTTAAACAAAGACTGTGGCAGGCTCGAACAACCGTAAAGATCAAGTTTTCTCAACGAAACAGGCAGTCCCTCGCTTGGGAAGGAAGATAGCTTCTCGCAATAGACAATATTCATCTCTTTCAGAGATGTAAGTCCAGATAAATCATTCGGCAGCTTCACAATATCTCCACAACCAGTTATTTGTAGTATCTTCAGCTTAGGAGGCACTTGTTCCTTGCCATTCCCGTCCACGAATGACTTAAATTGAGGACAATTCTCAATCATCATCTCTTCCAACGAAACCCAAGAGGTTTGGAATCTCCGATCAAAGTGAACCAGCTGGGGAATTTTCCTAATTCCCATCTTGGTCATGGATGTAAGGCCAGCCAGACAATTCAACAATCCCCCATCGCAACCATCAATAGAAATCTCGACCAGAGATGGAAGGCTAAGACTGCACCCTCCTTTTAGTTTGTGACAATCCCGCAGCCATAGTTTGCGGAGACGGGGGAACGGATGATCTCTTTCATCATCTCCTTGGAATAACCACTTCTCCCAAGATTCCATGTATGAGAAACTCAAACTCCTCAGATTCCGAAAAGATGGCTTTTCGGTCCCGTAAAACTCGGTACCTATCGAAGAGATTGAATCAACAAAGTTTATGTCCAAACTTTCAAGGGAGGGAAGTTGTCCCAAAGGAGGCAGCGAATCTACACTTCCAATATACGAAAGGGTTAATCTAACGACATATTTCAAATGGAGAGGATTATCAAACCAGGATGGGAATCGTTTCGCCCAATAGTCACTTATGGTGAGGGACTTGATATTTTCCGAAGGTTGCAGATGTTGGAGGAGCTTGAATTGATGGTCACTTTCCCTTGAAACTCTGGAACGAGATCTCCAATCAAGGGTTAAGTCCAGAACCCCTTCCTTTCCGAGTAGATTAGCAACGCTTGCATCCTTAACATCATCTACTTCAATCAGACTACGTATGTGTAATACTTGTTGAGAACAAATATGAACAAAAGATTGAATATTAGTATCGGATCGTAGGAATACATGAACCTAAGTTGGATGCGGAACAAATCACTAATGAGGAATCCTAAAATACTCAAATGGACAAATTGAACGCACGAAAAGAAATCAATTTGAAGCACGAATGAATAGAAAACGCTTGAAGGTTTAGGCTGGTTTACAGTAGATGGATGAGTCCGTCGACTAATAAAGTCAGTGATGGAACTTTTTTTCTGCATAAATTGCATCATTGGCCATTTAAAACTAGTGTTTTGGTTGTGAAGAAAAAGGTAGTTTGGTAGTTAATAAAACTATTCATAACACTAATATTACTTCAAATTTCTCATTTGTGGATGGACACTTGACGATTTTCGACGTGGCACATGATTCATCAAGCTCCGCCTAAAATATATTTTACATATTTTTAAATATATCTTTGATTCCGTGAAATAATCTCGAAAGAGCCTCATACTAATAACGAGATGTGAAACGAATAAAAAGAACAAAAACTAGAGAGCAACAAGAGAGAACGGGGAGAGAGAATGGAAGAGCTTCGGTAAACTCATTTTCGAATCTCTTCATATATAGGAACGAGAGTAACGTACGATCAAACAAACGAATTAACTTTGGAAGTCATGCCGTCATGGTACGTGAACAGGGAGGGCTCTTGGCACGTGAATCATTCCGTTAAAAGTTTGATGACTCCTAAAAAACATTTTACATATATTTTTTAAATACATATTTTTTTATTCTTCGATATAACGTTGAAAGGGTGCTAATAACGAGTTGTGAAGCCAAGATTATATAATAGCAAGATCGAATGGGGGAGAGAAAAGGGAATTGATATGTAAACAACAATCTCTTCGCATCCTTCACGAATTATTGTCCAACAGAAATCAAAATTGCAAGTCAAATTTTTGGAAGTAACACCGAACCCACCTCTCATTTGACAAAACATGTGTATCAATGACATTCGGCAAGTATTAAGCACAATATTAACAAAAAAAATTATGTCATGAGAGCAAAATTGATAAAATCTTCCAAAATAAATCATTACGAAAATGAGAAAAATATATTTCCGTATTACGCTAACATTCCTCTGCTCCATCAACCGTCATTTGTTAATTCGTGGGATGAGTCGGAGGTGGGAATGCCAACTCATTTGTTAATATGAGCCCCCCTCCCACCCTCTCCAACTTGTTAATATTCGGAGGCAATCCTCCTCTAGGTAAGCTTGTGATGCCTTCACAGTATTTAACAGATACTTCCTTGAGGGATAAGAGGTGATGCATGTCTTGAGGCAAATTATTCACCTTTGGACAGCTGTCAAGTGTAAAGCTAGACAGGTTACAGGGGAGATCAGGGATGCTTGTGATGCCATCGCAGTAGTGAATAGATAGTTCCTTGAGGGAGGTGAGGCGATGCATGTCTTGAGGCAATGACTTCACTTTTGGACAGCGGTAAAGCTCAAAACTGGACAGGTTGCAGGGGAGTGCAGGGAATATGTCCATCTCTAATTCGAGGCAATCTCGGAGAATAAGGTTGGAGAGGGCGGACAGGTGTTGCAAGTTGTCAGTCAAAGTCGTGAGGCATCTGCAAGAACTAATTATCAATTTCCGCAGAGATCGAGAGACGAGACTACCTTCAGGAGCTACATCCCTTATCGACACGAGTCCTTGGAGATCCCATAGGGTAAGCTCCTCAAGAGAATCCAGAAGTTCAAATAGAGTCTGCGGCAGGCTCTGACAATGATAAAGACTAAGTTTTCTCAATGAAACAGGCAGTCCCTTGCTTGGGAAGGAGGAGAGACTTTTGCAACCACGAATACTAATCTCTTTTAGAGATGTAAGTCCAGATAAATCATCCGGCAACTTCACTATATCTCCACAATCCATTATTTCTAGCATCTTCAGCTTAGGAGGCACTTGTTCCTCGCCATCCCCGTCCACGAATGACTTAAATTGAGGACATCTCTGAATCCCCATCTCTTCCAGAGAAATCCAAGAGGTCTGGAATCTCCGATCAAAGTGAACCAGCTGGGGAATGTCAGTAATTTCCATCTTGGTCATGGATGTAAGGCCAGCCAGACAATTCAAAAATCCCCCATCGCAACCACTAATAAAAATCTCGACCAGAGATGGAAGGCTAAGGCTGCACCCTCCTTTCAATTTGAGACAATTCACCACCTGCAATAGGCGGAGACAGGGGAACAGATGATCTCTTTCATCGTCTCCTTGGAACAACCACTTTTCCCAAGATTCCATATTTACAAAACTCAAACTCCTCAGTTTCAGAAAAGATGGCTTTTCGGTCCCGTAAAACTCGGTACCTATCGAGGAGACTGAATGAAGACCGCTTATGTCCAAACTTTCAAGGGACGGAAGTTGTCCCAAGGGAGGCAGCGAATCTACACTTCTACAACCTGAAAGGGTTATCCTAACGACATACTTCAAACGGAGAGGATTATCAAACCAAGATGGAAATCGTTTCGCTCCATAGTTACGTATGGTGAGAGACTCGATATTTTCCGAAGGTTGCAGATGTTGGAGGAGCTTGAATTGATGGTCATTTTCCCTTGAAACTCCGGAACAAGATTCCCAATCGAGGGTTAAGTCAAGAACCCCTTCCTTTCCGGGTAGATCAGCAACGCTTGCATCCTTAACGTCATCTACAGCAAGCAGATTACGTATGTGCAACTCTCGCCGAAGCCACTTGAGGGGTCCTAGTTGCTTCAAATCTCGACTGACTTCTTTACCTACAATAAAGTCAGATAGTATTTCGAGATTGATCAGATCACCGATACATGGGGGCATCTCCAACAAACTATTTGTGCGTGTTATGTCGAGGTGGACAAGTTTGGTCAGCTTGTGGATGTTCTTAGGCAACTCCTTGAGCTTATAACATCCTCGAAGTAGTAGAGATTGCAACTCGATCAGGTCACAAATTGACTCTGATAATACTTTAATTTATGTATAGGAAAGGTCCACGAAACGTAAGAGCTTCAACTCTCCAATTCGGTCGGGCAGCTCGCTGACTCGAAAGCCACGTAAGGACAACATCCGTAGTTTCTTCATATTGATTATCAAGTCACATATCACCTCCCCTGAGACGGAGACATTTGGCCATCGGCATTTTGAAATTTGGAAAGCCGAAAACGTTCTTAACTTGTTCATTTCGCGATACACATCAAATCTCTTCGAATGAAGGCTTTCGTTATCTTGTATGACCATTGAAGCATGGCGCACTTTCCTCGGTGACTTCCCATGACAACTGGAACCATCTTTATACTCATCGGAGGAGAAATATGAGCCATCATCAATCGACTTTGCGAGGTCATTGACCAAATCATGCATAGAATAACAAGACTCCCCAAACCGATCCCTCACTTTCTGAAAAAGAGAGACGGCTTCTAACCATTGGAGATTTTCCATACCCACATTTTGGTATGTTTGGCCGGTCCCTTTTTGAAGCAAACCATGTACGATCCATGGTCGAATTACCTCGTCCTGGTCGAACAAGTAATCCTTAGGGAATACCGCGCAAGCCGTGAAGCATCTCCTCAAGTGGACGGGGAGGTGGAGGTAACTTAACTTCAATGAGGATGGTATTTTTCCCTCTTTGCTCCAAATATCGTGAGATAACGATTGTTTCCATTCCTTCTCATCAAATTTGAATCGAAGCATGCCTCCTAACAATTTAATAGAAAGTGGCAACCCCTTACACTTCCCTGCTAATTGCTCTGCAATATCCCGAAGATGAGGGTGTTGTTCAAAGCTTTCCTCACCAATGGAGTGATAGGCGAGCAAAGATACGCAATCCTCCAATTTCAGGATGTCCAACCTCACTGGATCAGGATCTCCAACCAATCTGGCAACCTCGAGGCTTCTTGTAGTGAGTAGTATCCTGCTTCCTTTACTCCCAGAATATAAGGGCTTAAGGATAGATTCCAGCTCTTCATTCCTATCGTTCCATACGTCATCCAACACAATGAGGAACTTCTTTCCTGAAAGTTTTTCGTGGAGAGAGTTCTGAAGTTGATTCAGATCCTTCTCCACACTAGATGAAGAGGGTGCAACATGGTCTAGGATGCTCTTTGTGATGGCGGCCAAGTCAAAGACCTCAGAAACACAAGCCCATGCTCTGACTTCAAATCCCGATTTGTGGTATAGCTCCTGTGCCAGGGTAGTTTTACCCAGTCCGCCCCATCCCCACGATCGAAACAACAAGAAATGGTCGGAAGGAGCTGCTGGCTTCTTTGGAGCTGGTCAATCGAGCGAGCAACACCTTGATTTCCTTCTCCCTGCCAACAAACTTGGGCTCGGGCAAGGAAGTGGTGAGGAAACGAGGCCCGTTGTTGGGAGGCTTGCCCAATAGATTCTGGACTAATCCGAGCATGGTTATGCCGCTGTGGATTTCATCCAGTCTTTGGCCCACCTCCTCGATCTCTCCGGCCATGTGATGATCCGAGATCAGGGTGGATGGGCTGAACCGAGAGCAGCAAGCGATCAGGCAGTGGGGAAGTCTAGTGGACTTTGACAGGGCCTGTACCTTTGGTGCCTCCCGCTTGGCTTCAAAAGAGAACTCCTCTAGCAGGTCTTCCATATCGTAGGCAACGTCCCCTGAGGTCAGAGAGCCACGTGGAAGTAGCTGTGTCGCCTTTCATCATCATTTCCTCGGCAGAATCCAGCAAGACTTGGATGGTCGGTAGCATATCTTGCCACGCCTTGAGCTTGTCGGAGATGCCGGTGATCCGGGCATACTCGTCGACGACGAGAGAGCCGATCAGTTTGAGGACAGGGGAGAGGAAATTCATTATTCTCTCTTTAGTGGAATAGTTGTTGTTTGTGGGGTGGATGTAAAAAGTATTGGAGGGGTTTTAACTCTACACTCTCTCGTGAGGAGATTGTAACCCACCTGCCAAATCTTTGTCGTTTTTGTTGTGATTTTTCCACTTATTATTCCTTGTTTTTCACTTCCGTTTCTGTTTATCTTTTTTTTGGGTACAGTCCAGCAAGGAAATAACTCCAATTCTCTTATGTTCGTCTGATTTACTTTTTCTTTTTTATAAAAATTAGAAACTATATGAGAAATTGATTGTGGGTGAATTAAGCTCTTTCCCTTAATCAACAATTATCTCAAGAAAATTTGAAAAAAATTTCGAGAGCTGGAAATGAACAATTGTCAAAATTATTCGAATGAAAATAAGATAATTTTACGAAGACGGGCAGCATCATTACTAAATATTTGTACAATATCTCTTTTTTCACGTAGGATTAGTATAGTATAAATAGGACTTTTACTTAGATACATCTTTATAGGCAAACAAATATAATCTCTTATCTTTTACTTTCTAGAATTTTTGCGAAACATTCTCTAAGTGTTTCTATTAGGGCGTTATTCGTTAGTCTTTTTCTTCTTCATTCAATTGATGACTATAAATATTCAAGAACTTTTTAAGTACCGTAATGTCAAATATTTTCGACTTGTTCGAAATAGGTTGTTGTAGCCATCACTTCCTGCATGTCCGGTTGTCTTGGCCTTAATTCATGTAGAATAGGGTGCTAATTCCATTCCTTTCCTAACCTCTTTTCTCTAAACCAAGCACGCCATTAATAACAAGCGGCAAAAAGAAAAGCATATGAATTTAGAGAACAAATCAATTTTTTTGATGAGAATCCATTTTCCCGTATTGTTAAGTGATTTATAATCGACAAGTTTGGTTGGGAATTGTTGCTAGTCTTCTTGGCTCAAACTGAATAATGGAGCAAGGAATTGACAACAATAGAAAAAGACTCTCCACGTGACAAGAACAGACAGCTATGCCCCATGGAATAGTCACAATCATAAAAGAAAGAAAAAAAAGGAATGAGGACAAAAGCTGTTACACTTACTGATTACCCTTGCAATTATTTTGATAGGCCGTGCTTTTACTTCTCCCTATGAGAAATTGATTGTGGATGAATTAAGCTCTTTCCCGTATAAATAACTTTTTGTCATATAAAATTAAAAATAAACAATAATACGAATCTCTACATACAAACAATCAATCAACCGTTATCTTTAATGATAAAAATGAACCGTTGTCAAAAATTATTGAAATGAAAAGGAAATTAAAATAGTACAATAGAAATTATACTGATTACCCTCGCAATTATTTTGATAGGCCCTGCTTTTACTCCTCGGTCTCTAATTTTCTTGATACAACCAGGCAACCTAATTTTCTTTTCAAATATTAAAAACATAAACATTAATTTTATTAAAAAAAACAGGGAGAGTTTTGTATAATAAACATTAATCATGATATGAGATATTTTGATTGTGGGTCAAGTCCTTTCCCAATTAATAAATAATGTGTTTTACGCAAATCATATAAAGTTATTATGTCTGGCATAAAATCAAGTAAAAAAAGTAATATCTTTTTACTAGTCTATACTAAGATTATTTAGTGTATGTTACTCTGTAAATCATTCTTTATAAAACAAAAGCACATAAAAACAAAAAGGTTTTCATCTATTTATGAATACAATAAAAAAGAAACTTTGGAAAGGGATAGACTTTTTGAACGCTAATTATTAAAAGATTGAATTGTTTACTTTGTTAGTTATTTTTTTAATTATTGAAATGACATGGTATCATTAAAAGAAAATTCCCATGTTCATCCTTCATCGGACAGCCAGTCGGAACGAATTCAAAAAACCGTTCTTATCTCAAGGGGCCTCTAAGCGTTTTGTCTAAGAGGAAGTTGGTATAAGACTGAAGCAACTGTTTCTAGGCATTTCCCGCACGCTCATTCACGAGGGTTGCCGACTATCTCTCGAAATAGGCCGACAACCAACTGCGGAGGATGTGCTTACGTAGTAATATAGGTTTTGATTCTGCCATATAGAATGTAAGCTTTTTGCTGTGTAAAAAGGTTAAGATTCTACTACTTTATAGACGTTTAACCTACAGGGGATAGTCTATTTCGTACCTCTATCCATCACCTAATCATGAAACTTGAATTATTTAATTAATCATTTTTGGAGTATAATTGATTTATTTAAACTTTTATATTCATTGCTCATGGTAATTTTATGATTAATTAAAATGGTTTTTAAATCATTTTAATTACTTTTCATTTTCCATCGTGAGCTTGATCTACTCTTTTTTAAGGGAAGAATATCACTTAAAATATTGGAAAGCATCCGATCGCAGGGTTTTGCATTAATGATCTGGAACTTATCCAAGATGGTTAATTATATCTTCATTCACCTCGTCATCTAAATCACGTCCCTGATTCGTTATGAATAATGGCATAAATGACATACCTATCTGAATAAGGGACCGCACTACTCACGTGTTTGTATCCAGAAGATCTGCCAACCACTTATGGATAAATCAAGTTTATACGTATTTTCCAATTTACTGAAGCGTTGACCGAATCTTATTTGTGCTGAATCTTCTGCAAGCCCTTCATCGGTTAGTAGATCGTTCGAGCACCATCACTGAACCAGATTGGGTCGATGATTGATCCTTAAGTGAGACAGAGCATCTCATTATAGTGGGAGAAACATTTTATTTTGCTGAACAATTTTCGTTGCTTTGTAGAGCCTTCCGTCAGCTATATGTACTTTTTATAAATATTGTTATTTCTCTTTTGGTATAAAATATGATCGTTTTGGTTAGTTATCAGGTGGAAAGACTGACGTGTTGAGTATGTATGACATTGTCAGCTTTAGTGACTTGAGAGTTTGTAGTATCATGTGTTTGTTCTTAAAACGAATTTTCTTCATAAGGCAATCCATAATATGACATGATCATTTACTAAAGCCAAGATCTCTACTAATTATTTTAGCTATATTGTACTTTGAATTCTTTTCTTTAAAAACAAAGGTTTCATCTCCTTAGGATTCTATTTTAAAGAAAATCATTACTTTGGAAAGGTATAAAACTATTGGAACGCTGTTATTTAAAAGATGAGTTTGTTAATTTGATTTTTTATTATTTTTTAGAATTATTGCAGATGATCATTGGTATCATTAATATCTTTTTGTTTTTATTCTGTTGGTGGTGAGACGGGAATAAGCAACGGGTAGACAGCCTTCACAACTCTTCGACAGTGGTTACATAGCCGCATTAATAAAATTATGTAGTAGGGAATGTCTAACCTAGTGTTTGTATATACCTGTGTCCAGTAGAAAGAACATCGAGCAATTAACGGCGATATCTTTCATTATTATCGTTAAAATTTAAACCTGTTGTACTTTGACAACCCAAAATGCATATATGCTCGTTCATGCTGGTTGACGTATGTCTCAAAATAGGCCACGATCAACTCTGAGGATGTGCCTCACTGTTAGTCCTTTTATGGAAAAGAATCGAAGTGCATATCTAAAAATACGTTATGCAATCATGCATGTTATTTATATCTTCTGAACAATCTTGTGTTCCGTAGTGAATTCCCATCCAGATAAGGGTGAAGAGTTGGGGACGCGTAGTGAAAATCTGTCGAAACACTATAAAGTCTTATGTGTCTTAATTTACTTTCTGCGTGAATTATGGTTCTATTCTCACCAAGCATTCAGCGAAAACCTTAACAGAAAAGCAAATTAACAGATAAAACGCGGACTTCCTGTAACAGAGAATCAAAAGGTCCTGCATAAAAGATCTAACGCATACAGTAACCTCACAAGTTATGAAGTTGTTTCCAATCTGATCTTCCACTTCTGCAAATCATTGTCTTGGCATTAGCAGATAGTCATACCAAGTATTTGTGAAAACTATTGTCCAGTGTCTGAGTCATAATTTCGGTAAATCCTTCGGTTTTTTTTTAGGAATCTTCTCGAGAATAGATTTCGTATAAAAAAGTACGAAACTTGACTATGGAAGCTCTCTACCCGTGGAGAAGGAATAGCCTCGTCTATGAGGATCTGTAAGATTCCATTCTCCTGACCTCAACCATTGTTTATAGGCAATAACTCCAT